>QGSO01000177.1:433117-748117 GCA_011037825.1 Carya cathayensis
TAACATAAAATATAATACGTACTCCACAGTTGTTGTGGCCCCACGTATTATCATAACATAACATGTCTTATCTTTCTTAATGCATGAGATATTATTTAATATCATATACTTTTCTAACATGGCGTATACTTGTAAATGGCACAATATGATTTAATCATAAACATTTCATGGCATACATGTATCATATGGCATACTTAACATGACATACTTATAACATACAGCATTGTATGACAGAAAAGATTATGTAACAGATAATTATTCATGAGAGATTAAATCATACGTAGATAAACATGTAATGACATAGCATGACATGGCATATACGATAACATACATACATAAATTGTAGTTCTCTTACCCATCACACATACACAATAAACTGATAGTAAGTTAGAGGCTAACTTACCTCGATCGTCGCGTTCTATGAGAATAGAGTGCGAAACACGAGGAACTGCACAACAGCTGGAAGAGGAACACTCAAGTCCTTAAGATTTTCACTTCTGAACTCAATTGTCATATTATGAGCACTTGCAACACCACGGCAACTTGAGGTTTCACTATACCCAGAAGAGATAATTTGACTTCATAAAACCTTTGCACTAAAACAAGTTCATTAAAATTATCAATAATAACCAAACAAACAATTCCTTTCTCAATCCATATACTCTTAGCCATAGTCAACCCAAGATGACACCAGTCACCCCGGACTATAATCCATAACACCACTGCTTCGGGACACTGTTATACAGTTTCCCAACACTACACCATACGCTCCATACTTCTCTGCTACGCCATCCAACCCTTCGTGACACGCCATCCGGTGTATCACGACTTAATACAGAGTACACTCACGTGAACTCTCTTCCATCCACACTACAATACCCATCACTGCGATACACGTCTCACGGTGCATCGCTACGCGACACGGAGTACGCGCTACGCGTACTTCCTTCGCTACAACACTCATCAACACGATGCACATCACACGGTGCGTCACCATACAACACGGAGTACACTTCACATGCACTCCCTTCATTCTACACAATCAAACTCAACACTTCATAACCACACTTCGCTTCACAACTACGCAACGAATTCCACAAACACTAACTACACAGTCTACAGCCAACCAAAACAACTATGTTAAACATAAAAAAAAACTAAAGATAGAGGATTATACCATCGACGGGATAACCCGTGCGTCGCTCGCTGCTCGTCACGAACATGCGTCGGAGGAGCGTACGTGGCGGTACGGTGTCTGTCCACCACATAAAGTGGTAGTTTGGGCTTGAGAAAGGCTAGGCGTGGTCTTGGAAGACTCACGGTCGCCTCGTGGTGGTCAAAGGTGGCGGAGCACGGCGGCGTCACGCCGTGAACAGTAACTCCGAACGGTGAGCGGAGGAGACGCGAGGTAGCGAAAAGCCATAGAACTTCATGGAAAGCTAGGGAAAGGTAAAGGAACATGTGGTGGAGCTGTGGTGGTGAGGTGGTGGTCGGACGGTGGCTAACGGCGGCGGATCGGCCGTTTGAAACCATTTTTGGCCTTGGAGAGTGAGGGAGAGTGTGAGCTCTACGAAGCTCCGTTGGCCATGAAATTTCTTGGAGAGGTTCATGAGGATGAGAGGAACAAGATGGTGGTGGTGAAACACCACGGGTGGCCGTGTACGGCGGCGCACGGTGGTGCAACCGAACGGGTGTTTTGAGAAACCCATATGAGAAAAAGTGAGAGTTTGGGAAAAAGAAAGACATGGGGAGGAAGCCCTTGATGTGGTGAATCCAATGGTGGTGCTTGGTGGCTGATTTGGCCGTGTATGGTGGTCCAAAATGGTGAAAAGCCTTAAAAACCCATTTGTTTGGAGGCGAGAGTGGCGGCTAACGGTGGCTCGGATGGAGGTGAAACTTGGAGGGGATGTTCACCGGTGAGAGGGGAAGAAATCTGGGTGGGTGGTGTAGTCCACGCCGCCGGCGAGCGGCGGTTCTGGGCGGAGAAAGAAATCGGCAACAGGGGAGAAAACAGGGCAGGGGCAGCAACTTCCGGGGGCTCTCGGAGACTAACGGCTGGTCCGATGGCTCTGAAAATTGGAGGGGATGAACTTTGGTGAGAGAGGAAGAGAATGGCGGTGGTGGTGTACGACACCTCCACCGGACGGCGGAGAAACGGGCGGTCAAAGGGGCGGCGACGGTAATGAGACAAGAAGGAAGAGAACGGGAAGAGAGAGAGAAGGAGAGGCCGGTTTAGTACACCACCGGCGTGGTTGGACTCGCCGGAGGGAGGGGGAGAGGCCGGAGTGGGAGGTGGGGTCCGGCGGCCGGAGGTGGCGCCGGCTGGAGCCTTGAACCGATCGGCCATGGTGGTTCCTTCATCCATCCGTCGGCCAAGAGAGAGAGAGAGGGAGAGAAAAAAATAAAAATAAAAAGAAAAAGAGAAAAAGTGAAGAGAAAAAGGGTAGGGCCAGAGTATATTGCTTCAAATCTATATTTCGGGATCCTCAAATAAACCAACAGTGAGTTAAAACACTGATTAAAAACGCTTAAATGTCTTATTTTAAATAAAACACTTTAAATAAAACACTATGATGAATTAAGGTAGAATATTATTTTATAAACTAAAATTTATAAAATAATATTTCTTCATCATTATATAAAAATGATAAAGTACCGTTAATTAATCAAAGTGCATAAAACACTTAAATTTAAATAAGAATTTTCAACGTAAAATTAAACCTCTTAATATCTTAAAACAATTAAAATATTTAATCTAAATAAATATCCACAATTATAATATTTTCAGAACTCATTAAATTATTATAATTGTGCTACTTTAAAAACAAGCTTATTTAATACTTTGAAATTCGATGGATAAGATCCGGAAAAACGTCATCGAGGTACAACGCTTAGGATAAAACTGTTCATGATTTTACAGCTGTCGGTGAAGAACAAATTACGTGATTTACGGAAAAGATAATCTATACGCGTGATTCCAGATGAGGGTAAAGACAAGAGAGATGTGATTGCTGTCGGGAAATAAATCCAAAACTGATAATTTTAGCGGACTGTTACAAAAAGCCTCCTCGACATGTTCACTTATCAAGAGGTAGAGCTTATAAAAAATGTCCCAATCATTCTGGGAAATAGAGGAGATCGATTGATTTGGGGTGGCACTCAAAATGGTATATTCTCTATGAAGAGTGGCTATCATCTTCACAGAGAAATTCACTCCAACCATGTAGTTGGCCCCTCCACTACTAATGACCAAACTGAGCTATGGAAAGGGATATGGAATCTGCCAGTCCCAAATGGAGTTAAGATGTTCCTCTGGAGGGCAAGCAATGAAGCCCTACCAACATTCTCCAATTTACTGAGGAGAAAAATCATGGAGGATAGTAGCTGCCCAATATGTGGCCTTATAGAGGAAACATTAAGTCATGTCCTCTGGAATTGCAGTGCAGCCCGAGATGTCTGAAGCCAAGCAAGCAAAACAATCCAAAAACTCTCTCTAGAAGCTAAGTCTTTAAAGGAAATTTGGTAGCAAATGATGGGTAAGCTACCAAAACCAATGATGGAGGAAGCAGGCTCAATTATGAGACTAATATGGACAAGAAGAAATGAGGTTGTGCATGGGAAGCAATCCAGGCATCCAAACTCCATCATTCATAAGGCTCAAGATGATCTCAAATGCTTCAAATTAGCAAAATAGAATATTTTAAATGGCCAAGTTGCAGAGCTCCCTAGAAGAAATCAAAGATGGACTACACCACCTGAGGGAATCTACAAACTGATTTGAGATGCAGCAATAAACCAATCTCTGAATCTAATAGGCATTGGAGCTATCCTCAGGGACAGTAATGGCCAAGTGCTTGGTACTATCCGAGCAAGAAGAAATCTAAACCTCTCCCCATTCACTGCTGAAGCTTATGCAATGATGATGGCAGTGCTCTTTTACAAAGAAGTTGGATTCCAATATGTCATTTTCGAAGGAGACTCACTCCAAGTGGTGGAGAGAATGCAGAAGACAATCATGGATTGGAGCCAAGAAGGATTAATCATCCAAGATACAAAACAGGTCTTACAAGAATTTGTTTCTTGGAGTTTTTGTCACATAAAGAGGGATTCAAATATGGCAGCCCACATGCTAGCCAAGGATGCCCTTCTAACTGATTGTGATCTCTATGAATTAGAGGAAATACCATCTTGTATTAGACATGTCGCTCAATTAGATATTTGTAACAACATACTTTAATCAATGAAAGTTTTCCTGATTTCAAAAAAAAAAAAAAAAAGAGTGTAACACTCATGAGTTTTTTATTTTTAATAATAAAAATATATGTTTTGGCTTTTAGGAAACCTTCAAGTAGAACTTTTATAATTTTTTAGGGGTTTTCCTTGAATCTGCCACACATATGGGTGGTCTAAGACTCTAAATCCAAGGCAGTAATATCTTATCTAAAAGAGTTTGGCAACAAAAATAAATATTTCCACTTGCCAAAAAGTACTAAACTAGAATAGTCTCTAAGATGATAATTTGTTCAATATAAAAATTGGTTCCAAAACTTTAAAAATTAGATTGATTTGATCATTATTAAGAAATTAACTTGGGAATAAAGAATTATCATAATTGTAAAAGTTATTTAATTACTAATTGTGATGAGAATAGACTCATTTTAGTAGGAAATAGTTATATGAGTAGGAAATAACTTGCCAATAAGCATTTTTCTTGTTGTATAATCTTCAAACAAAATGCCCTGCCAATTAATTTAAAAAATTGCACACCAGGCCAGAACAGGGGAGAGAGTCGTTCTTGACCCCCTAAGGTAATCCAAGACTAGATGAGGCGGTTCGAAACCCACAAGGGTGGTCTGGAGCTATGGTATTATGCCCATAAGTATTTTCATAGCAGCGAAGATAAAATAAATATAGAAAATATAGATAGAGATGGAGATACACAGATTTATATGATTTGACATAGTGCCTATGTCCATTGGTCATTTAGAGGGCAAATCTACTATAGATAGGAGTGTTTTACAATCGATCATGATCTCATATTTCTCTCTATACAATGGAGATCAGAGGCCTCTTTTCTAGAGAAGATAATATCTAGGAGCTCTCGTTCTAAGGTTGAAGATGACGTTTGTGTTATCGTAAGAGTCACTTAGCCATCTAGTCGTCTGGAAGTCCCTTTTCCTCAGATCTCAAATATACTTTTATTGTGGCTCTCTCAGTGGTAGGTGAGAAAGTCATTTATCCCACTCCTCCATTGCATGTCTAACTTGCTTTTCCCCCTTTCTCATTTTTCTCTCTTTTATGTTGTCTTTCTCCTTTCACTGTAACACTTGCTTTTTCTTGTCTCTTCCTTTTTAATTATTTACTTTCTTGATGATGGCCCTTTGGGCTGAGCCTTAGATGCCATATGGGATTTAACTAGAAAAATGATTATAACCATGAACAAAATTGAAACATATGGTGAAATAGACTAAGGGATACTTGGAAAATGAAATGAGATTAGATGAAAATTTTGTAGGGACAAACGCTAGTTGTCCCAAGAATCAATTCTGGTACAATTTTATATTTTACGTAGTGATTAATGAAGTATTTTTTAATGATGTTGTGATTTTTTTAAAAATATTTAAGGGTGAAAAAAAGTGAATGAAAACAAATTGAAAAAAAAAAAAGGCTAAATGGCCTTATGAGGACCAATCCTCGAGCTACAAACCGCGGTTTAGAACGACTTTTTTATAAATAGTAGTAAGATGATTTGAGAATAGTAGTGAGATAGTTTAAGTTAAATATTTATTGTGTTTTGAAAAATGAGCTAGAAAAAGTTGAATAAAAAATATTATAAAATTAAAATATTGTGATAATCTAATTTTTTAATATTATTATTATTTTAAAATCTGAAAAGTTGAATTAATTTTTTTTATTTGACAGTTTTGGAAATTTGTAATAATTAGCTTGAAAGTGTGTGTTTGAATGATGTTTAGGAATAAAATAAAATAGAATGAGATGAGATGAGATTGAAACTTTTTTCCAACATCCGCTAATATACGTCTTTTCACCTTAAAGAGCCCGTGACAGAAACAACGAACTCGTGATACATGATGCATTAATGGTTGAAAGCCTCCCCTTTGTTTTGGATGTGCACACACACACACACATATATATATATATATCCGTCCCCGCACAAAAGGTTAATTGGAGCTTATTTCACTTAATTCCCTTGTGGACCTGTTCTCCTTCGTATTTTTGGTTATCTAATATCTACCGTTGAATTAGGGAAATACTATCTTCGGCCCCATTTAACTTACAGAAGGGAAAGCGATAATCCTTGTCTGCATTGCAGCGATGGCCTAAAAACCACACACATATATAGATTCCTCCCCACAACAGAATAAAAGATCAGCTGCATGGACTCAAGAATCTTTCTTTTCCTTTTTGTTTTCTTTTGTTCACTTGTTCCTTTCGTTCTTTTGTTTTTGTGGCTGAGAGGTTCATTGTAGACAGAAAATGGACATTTAAAAATACTGTATATATGACCAATCTATTATTAGATGCGTTTTGGACAGAATGACCAAATTTTGGCTATAATTTGATTATGGTGATCGAGCTCGGTACTCATGCTCTAAAGCTTTACAAGTCTCACAAGCTTGGGGTAACAAGAGTTCAGCTAGCTAGAGCAGAAAACCTAACGATTTTTTAATTAGTTTTGCTATTCACTGCAGAAGAAACTCAAAGATGAATTATTATAAGGAATTGGTGTAGACTGATCTAGCTAGTTTGGCTGGGAAGTTCAGATTATGGTTCTTTCTGCGTATCTATAAAAGCATCATGAACATGAAATAAGATTGAAATTATAAATTAAGCCAATATATGTATGAGTTTTTTGAGAGTTTTTTTCTTAGAAGGCCGATTCACTTGAAGACTGAAGTGGCCATGGGGGAGGACTTGTATGGGTTGACTCGCAGCAACTCAGACCAATGCTCTTCATATTTTCCTATCTGAAAATTGAAATTATCTTTAATTGCATTGTACCTGGGATTAACGTGAGAATTGTTGTTCTCGTCAAGTTATGCACAAACTCACTTGATTAGTATAAGAACTAAAAGCAATTATGCTCAATCACGAATATTTGTGATGAGTTATTTGCGAAGTGATTTACTATTTGTAATGAGAATGAACTTATTTTGATATGAAATGATCATTTTCATTAAAAATAATTGGCCACAAATAATATTTTTCTTTTAGCTAGACAAAAGGATGAGACAAAGGCACATGTAAGTCAAATATTTTACATTAAATAATATATTTATTGATATATGGATAGAAACATTCTATTCATCATCCTCACACACCAGAAACCACACTTTTTTATTTTATTTTATTTTTTCTCCTAACAAATATGTGCTATATGGATGATGAGTAGAATAATTCAATTAGTTTAAGAAGAATAAGACAATAAAAAAATTAAAAAAAAAAGTATGGTATGTAAGGATGATAAGTAGCAAATCTCATATGGATATAAAATACGCATTTATCATACCCTAAAATAGATAAAATCATTTCCTTATTTAAAGAATACTTATATTGTTATGGACGTGATTCCACACTAGCAATTGTGTCTGCGTTGGTTTTGGATGATCCTGCTTGTACCTAAAATAAGAAAAGTAAGATAGGTTCACCTCTGATACTTAAGTCAATTACCACCAAATATATTTTCTTGATCATCCAAAGGAGAGAGTATGTGCATACCTATTTTTCTTCCCTTTGTTCCTTATTTGTATTTTTTCTTGTGCGAGAGTTTCACCGACAAGTTTTAGCAGTTTGGTAGTTGTACTTCTTTGAGGCCACTCCTTTAATGCGGTCTCATTTAATGCGCTAACCCCTCTAGGACTCAAGACCACTCCCGCCTATCCTAGACTTTCCCTCTCGAGTGGGCACATTAGCGCATTTAATGTGGCATGCCCTCTGAAGTTCTCAGTAAGCCCTTTACTGACACAGACAAGTTCACTTAAAAGGCTAGTCAATGTGCTCTTTGAGATGGGCTTCTTGTAAGGAGGTGGGTTATCACTTTCCCCTAGTGACTATGCCTATGTTTTCGAGTGAAAGACATTTGGGCCACTCACCTGACCTTTTTATCTTGCACACAAGGTCCAATAGGGCTAGCTCATTGGGCCCAACAAATTCTTGTCGCGCATGCACAATGGGAATTTAATTAGTTTCCTTTTTCTCTTTTCTTTTTGCGTAGGCTTTGTTGATTTGTTATCATGATTATCATCCCCTTGGTAGAATAACTTCTATTAGTTCACTTTCCCCAAATTCCTTCAGGCCACTCCTTCATGGAATTTGTATGCCTCACTATGAGGTAAATGACATGTGTCGTCCTAGGGAAAGCATAGGTCTCCAACCATCGCTTTTCTCTTTCAAAGAGTCACACTAGCTTTGTACTTTCTCCCATTATACCTTTCCTTTGGTCCTGCTAGTCCTCGTGTAGATTTCCATTCCAGCTTTTCTCTCATACTCTTCCGCAATCTTCTTCCTTGTACTCCTAGCCTTTCCACACTGCATAAACCTAGATGGGTTCTTGTCATGATGGTGATTGTGCTTGGGCTCCTGATGGAACTTATAGTTCTTGCTCTACTTTAGCTCGTGAGTCCCCCGATGGCTCCGATAGCATGAACTCTTATGAGGAGGAGTGGTTTGCTAGGAACCTATGATCCGTCACTACCACTTCAGCGAACCTTGACTCTATGTGGGATCTGCACGGGATCTCGAATTCCATTAATTTGATCCCACCCAATCCTTGTTAGGGCACAATTGATTTAGAGGTTTTCACTAGGCAAGTGGTCCTTTACATTGGTATGTCCTTATTAGGACTACGGTTTCCCTTTTGTAACCCTATTCGTGGGGTCCTGAACTTTCTAGGTCTAATGAAAGATCTGCATAGGGTGAAGGCTTGCGAAATCATGTATCTAAAGAGAGCTCTACGAATGTCACTCTGTGAGCTCCAATTAGAGTCACAAGCCCACCGTAATGTGGCAACTCGGACGAAGGGTCAACTTGAGGTTGCCATAATGGAACTTATGGTTCATCAAGACAAGCGATCATGTATTGACACCACTGCTGCGGGCTTGCAAGGGGAATTTTCTGCATCTCGACAAGAAATCATAAGGTTGGAGGCTGAGCTAGCATGATGGGCATTAGGGTGGACCAATCATAAGGTCAAGAGCTAAGAATATCAAGGAAGTAATGCGATGATTAGTGCAATCCACTTGGAATTTGCAAATTCATCGAGAAAGACCCCAATATTCAAGATGGGCTTAAAAGAAGAAGAATCAGTTTTAATCCATGTGATACAAGCTACAGAGGGGGGGCGGCATAGCCTAGTAGTTTAATATAGACTTTTTATTTCACTAAGTAAAGGTGTGTGGGCCTATTTAATTCATTATGTGGACTTCTTTAATTAGTTAGAGGCATGTAGTTTAGGATGTCTAAGGCTTGAAGATGTTTAGCCTGTATCTTTAAATTGATGTAGGCCTTAGTCGGCCTTAGGGTTTCATGGAGGGGTTTAAAAAAGACTTGTAGCTGCATTTTCTAAGGAGTTGAACGTGAGTGAAGTTTCTTCATAGAGAATTTTCAATTTTCTCTACTTGCTCTTGATTGAACTAAGAACTTCTCAAAGGCAAACCCTTTGTGATGTTCTCACTAAATCTAGGTTATTGAAACAAGATTTCAATGGGTCTAGATCATATTGACTTGATTCTTGGCTTTCTTGGGTAAGTTTCAATTTGATTGTGGGTTCAAGGAAATTCATCCCACTGGTTTACATCATTTGGCATCAGAGTTCAGACTCCAAATTAGGTCTGATTTATCTTTTTAATTCTTGCATTTGGGTTTTGTCTTTGGCATGTTCTAGGGCTCTCTATTCTGATGTGCGATTCCTTCTTTATTCTTGTTAATTTCGTATCTTTGAATTCCGACATATAATTTTTACAATTGATTACTCATGTACCTGATTTAAGAATTCAGATCTATAAATTCTTTAATTGATTACATGAATCTTTACTTTAATTTCTAGATTTGTAATTTCCATATTTGAGTTCCATTTCATTTTCGATTGTCCTTTGTCTATTTTTGTTTCTTGTTGCTAAAATCATATCATTTTTTCCCAGAAATTGCAGTTATTGTTGCTGCTTGTGACTGAATCTGTATTAAAAAAAAGGAGAAAGAAGGCTACATATTCAAAGGTTACTGCATAGTTATAAAAAAAGAAAAGAAAAGAAGAAAGAAATTTTGGAAATTTCTATTTGATATATTTTGCAATCCGAAAATTGAAGTGATTTGGTGTTGAATGATATTTATCTTCAAAGTGGTCGATTATATCCTCTTTAATATCTTGTTTCCTAATTGCTCTTTTCCTCATACATATTCCTTGAGATCCATGTCATTTTATTACTTTCTTGTTTCTTGAATCTATTGCTAGTTGGAATAATACAAGGTTGTATCTTGATAGTGTTAAACTAGTTCTTAAAGAACTTGAAAGGAAAAACAGGTGAGGTAAAAGACAAGAGCGGGTGAGAATAGTATTGAAAAAGGCCAAAAAAGTGAAACACGAGTGGAGTGACAGTATTTGAGCGTAAACACATAAGGGAGTGTGTGAAGTTTTAACACTAACATTCTTTTTCTGCAACGCATTAAAAATGTCTCATAAAAATGACTCAAGACCTAAGAAGGGGGCGGATAACTCATTCTTTGTGTTGCAGGCCATGCAACAACAATTTGAATGGTTGAATTTGGTGTTGGGGGAGGTGAGGGATAGGATGGATCAGAAGGAGGTAGTGGTTAGAAATTTGCAAGGTGGGCAACATAGGAGGAGATGTGAGCCTAGTGTTAAAAATGAGTATGAGAATGAAGAAGATAATAAGGATGGGGAAGACATAGCTTCTGAAGTTGGAATGGGAGGAGTGGGCAAACCTAGAGGAGGTAGGCATGGAAGAGGACCTAAGAGAAATCCACAGGGTCAAGATGGGTTAGACTTGGGAGCATTAAAATGAAAATAATATATTTCTAAGGTAGGAATGATCCTAAAGTTCAGAGTGGGAGAAGAAAATAGAGTTGACTTTTGCTTGTCACAATTATTCAGAAGAGAAGAAGGTGAAACTTGCGGTAATTGAGTTCACTGATTATGCAATTATTTGGTGCAATCAATTAGTGACCAATAGTAGGAGGAATCATGAGAGACCTGTAGAAACATAGGGTGAGTTGAAAGCTCTCATGAGGTGGAGATTTGCACCTAGCCACTCTTATACAGACCTCTACCAAAAATTACAAAACCTTACATAAGGATCTAGGAGTATAGAGGATTATCATAAAGAGATAGAGGTGGCTATGATTTGGGCTAATGTAAAGGAGGATTGGGAGGCCATAATGGCCAGATTTTTAAGTGGTTTGAATAGGGACATAGCCAATGTCATTGAGTTGCAGCATTATATGGAGATCAAAGACATGGTGCACATGGCTATGAAGGTGGAGAGGCAGTTAAAGAGAAAGGGGGCAGCAAGGTATACTTAAGTTTCTAACACTCCTTGGAAACTAAATTGCGGTAGAAATGATCGAGTTATAGTAAAGGGGAAGGTTGAACCACCTAAGGGAAAAGATGAGGGAACTAGCAGAACAAACCCAAGGCACATCGCATCTCAATGTCCAAACAAGTAGGTGATGGTTATGCGTGCCACTAGGGAGGTGATGACTAAAAGTGAAGATGATAGTGATGAGATACTTGAACTGGTTTATACTAGTGATGATGTTGGAGTGGAATATCACGTAGAAAGTGAATCTCTTGTTGCCAAGCGTGCTCTCAATATGCAAATTAAGATAGATGATATGAAGCAGCAGAGAGAGAACATATTTCATACTAAATGTTATGCAAACAACAAGGTGTGTAATACGATTATTGATGCGGGAAGTTGCACCAATGTAGCTAGTACCACCCTAGTTGAGAAGTTGAGCTTACTTTTAAAACATCCAAGACCTTATAAGTTGCAGTGGTTGAATGAATGTGGAGAGTCAAGGTCAATAAGCAGGTTTTGGTGGCTTTTACCATTGGGAGTTATAGTAATGAGGTACTTTGTGATGTAGTTCCTATGCATGCTAGTTATATTTTGTTGGGGAGGCTGTGGCAGTATAATAAGAGGTTGATTCATGACGGGTTTAGGAACAGGTACAACTTTTTAAAGGATGGAAAAACAATTAAACTTGCTCATTTAACCCAAAAATAGGTCTATGAGGACCAACTAAAGCTAAAAAGTGAGATTGAGCAAAAATGAAAGGGTGAGCCGAAACCTCAAGAAAAAGAAAATAGTGAGGTGGCTGCGAATAAAGAAAAGAAAGTAGAGGCACGAGGAAAAAAAAAACCTGCATAGAGAAAAGGAAAGACAAAGATGGGATTTTATGCAAATGAGAGTGAGGTTAAGAGGCCTTCTTAGCATATCAGCCTATGATTTTTCTTGTTACAAATAATCTTTACTTAATCTTGATGAAACTAAACAATCTCTTTCTAATTTGGCTATTTCTTTGTTGCAGGAGTTCAAGGATGTATTTCTGTAAGAGATGCCGACTGGGTTGCCACCCATTAAAGGCATTGAGCATCAAATTGATTTCATACCTAGAGCTGTTATTCTAAACCGACCAGCCTATAGGAGTAATCTGGAGGAGACAAATATTTGATGACCAAGAGTTACGTGAGAAAAAGCATAAGCCCATGTGCAATACTAGTGCTACTAATGCCAAAGAAAGATGAGATTTGAAGGATGTACATTGATTGCAGGGCGGTCAACAATATTACGGTAAAGTATCTTCATCTCATTCCTAGATTAGATGATATGTTTAATGAATTGCATGGCTCATGTATTTTTAGTAAAATGGATCTTAAAAGTAGATACCATCAAATTAGAATGAAAAAGGGAGATGAATGGAAAACTGCTTTTAAGGCTAAATATGGACTTTATGAATGGTTGGTTATGCCATTTGGATTTACAAATGTGCCTAGTACTTTCATGACATTAATGAACTATGTATTATGTACGTTCATAGGCAAATTTGTGGTCATGTATTTTGATGAAATTCTAGTGTACAACAAGAACTTAGATGAACACATTGAGCATTTGAGATGTGTGTTCGATGTGTTGAGATGTGAAAAATTATATACTAATTTCAAGAAATGTACCTTTTGTATGCAAAAAGCAATTTTTCTTGGTTATGTTGTTAGTAAAAAAGGTATCGAGGTGGATGAGGAGAAAGTCAAGGCCATTAAGGAGTGGCCAATGCCTAAAGGCATCACTGAGGTAAGAAGCTTTCATGGTTTAGCTAGTTTTTATAGGCTTTTTGTTAAGGATTTTAGCACCATTGCTGCACCACTCACTGAAATAATTAAAACGAATGTTGGATTTCACTGGGGGATGAATTAAGTGAATGCATTTGCTACTATTAAAGAAAGGTTATGTTATGCACATGTGTTAGCATTACCTGACTTTAACAAAACTTTTGAAATTGAATGCGATGCCTTTGGAATAGAAATTGGAACCGTTTTGATACAGAATAGGCGGCCCATGACCATCTTCAATAAGAAGCTAAGTGGTGCGGCCCTAAATTGCTCCACTTATGACAAAAAACTTTCTGCTCTTATTCTCGCTCTAAAGACGTGGCAGTACTACCTTTGGCCTAGGGAGTTTGTGATCCAAATTGATCATAAATCATTAATGCATCTCAAGGGTCAAGGTATATTAAATAAGAGACATGCTAGATGGATAGAATACATCAAGATCTTTCCTTATGTCATCCGTTATAAGTAAGGTAATGAGAACATTGTTGCTGATGCTTTATCACGGAGGTATGTACTTTTTACTTCTATAAGTACTAAAATGCTTGGGTTTGAATATGTGAAAGACATGTATGCCAATGATGCTGATTTTTTTTATGTGTATATGGTATGTGATAAAGTAGCATTTGGTAAATTTTACATGTATGATGTTATTTGTTTAAAGAAAGCAAATTGTGTGCCAAATTGTTCAATGCGTGAATTATAGGTGTGCAAGGCACATTATGAGAGATTAATGGGACACTTTGGTGTCAGGAAAATCTTAGAAATTTTACATGAACTTTTCTTTTGGCTTAGGATGAGAAGCGATATCACTCGAATATGTGGTAGGTGCATTACATTTAGAAATGCCAAATCTAAGGTTTTACTACCTGGGTTGTGTACTCATTTACCCTTTCCTAATGGGCCATGGGTAGACATATCTATGGACTTTGTTTTGGGGTTGCCTAAGACAAAAAAAAAGGTAGAGATTCTATTTTTGTGGTAATGGACAGATTTAGTAAAATAACACATTTTATTTTATACCATAAAACAGATGATGCCACAAATATAGTTGATTTATTTTTCAAGGAACTGGTGCGACTCCATGGTGTACCTAGGAGTATTGTTTCTGATATGGATATTAAATTCCTTAGCAACTTTTGGAAGGTTTTGTGAGAAAAATTAGGTACCAAACTTTTATTTTACATTACTTGTCATCCACAAATTGACGGACAGACTGAAGTAGTCAACAGAACTCTAACTCAATTCTTACGCACTCTCATTCAAACGAATTTAAAATTTTAAGAGGACTGTTTGCCATTTATAGAGTTGGCATATAATAGGACTATGCATACTACTACTTCTTATTCTCCCTTTGAAATTGTTTATGGTTTTAATCCACTTACTCCTTTAGATTTGATGCCTTTACCTATTGATGAAAGGAGTAGTTTGGATGGACACAAGAAGGCCGAATTGGTGAAGTCAATTCATGAAAGGGTACGGCTTCAAATTGCGCAAAAGAATGAAAAATTTCCTTCCCAAGCCAATAAAAGGCAAGGGCGTGTCATCTTTGAACTAGGAGATTGGGTTCAGGTTCACATGCGCAAAGAAAGATTCCTAACCCATAAAAGAACCAAATTGCATCCTCGAGGAGATGGACCTTTCCAAATCCTTGAGAAAATTAAAGATAATTCTTATAAAGTGGATCTTCCCAGTGAGTATAACATCTGTTACTTTCAATGTTTCTAATCTTTCTTCCTTTAATGCAGGTGATGATTCAAGGTCAAATCCTTTTGAAGAGAGGGAGAATGACGGGCACTAGGATGGACCGAGTCTTAAAGATCCCTTGCAAGTTCTAGATGGGTCAATCACAAGGTCAATAGTTAAGAAGATCAATGAAACAATATAAGGATTGGTATAATCCACTTGGGCCGAGTTTGCAAATTCATCAAACAAGACCCCAACATTCAAGGTAGGCTTGAAAGAAGAGGATCCAGCTTTAATCCATGTGATACAGGGGTGGCATAGCCTAATGGTTTAGTGTAAATATTTTATTTCATTAAGAATAGGCGTCTGGGCCTATTTAATTTATTAAGTGGACTTCTTTTATTAGCTATAGGCGTGTAGTTTAGGATATATTGGGCATGAAGATATTCGGCTCGTCTTTTAATTGATGTAGGCCTTAGTCGGCCTTAGGGTTTCATGGAGGAGTTTAAAATAGACTTGTAGCTACATTTTCTAAGGAGTTGAATGTGAATGAAGTTTCTTCACAGAGAATTTTCAGTTTTTTCTACTTGTTCTTGATTGAACTAAAAACTTATCAAAGGCAAACCCATTGTAGCATTCTCACTGAATCTAGGTTCTTCAAACAAGATTTCAACGGGTCTAGATCATCTTGACTTGATTCTTGGCTTTATTGGGTAAGTTTCAATTTGATTCTTGGCTTTCCTGTGGACTGGCTTCCAATCGGATAACGAGAGGCAGAGGTAATAGCGAAGTTGGATTTCATCGGGGGGTGGCGGGCTTCGAGAGTGGGGTGGAAATTTTTAGAATTTGGAAAAGGATTTTATCGCAGCGGGGGGGCAGAAGTTTTTATATATAGTAACCTTTTGAGGCGAAAACAGTAGCCAGAATTTGACTATCTTTTGGTGACAAAAAGTTTTTCTAGATAAACCAAAAATGTTAACATCATTTTTGCATTCCACGATGTGAACCGATGGAAAAAATGTTTATCTCACTAAAAAAGGTTTTTCCTTACTAATATTTCTCCACCACGATCATTTCATGGAAAAACGTTGGGTTTTACTACCACCAGGAATTTTGGTGTCAACAGCCCACTTTTTGCCACTAATGTATATCGTGTAAAAAGAGATAGTGGCAAAGGACCCTATTTGTTGTAGTGTGCCCAAGATCTTGTCCACAGGCAATGTGGAATTTATTTCTCAACGTATTGGACCCTCCACTCATTTTTCTATTTTCATAGCAGATTCATGTTCAGGTTTGAAAATTGAAGAACATGAGAAGCCTTTGAAAATTAAGTAAAGCTACAAAATCAAATCGGTAGAGCTATTCGAATATGTTTAGAAAACCAATCCCTTTCCCAAGGGATTAGGCAAGTTGTTTTTTCCCAATGTATTGTGAAAGACTTTCAATTCAAGTCCTCTGAGTATTCTTCAAATACTGTCGGTTCTTTTTTTTTTGTTAAGAAAGAGCCGAGATCATATCATGTACAAGAGTGACCCCGTCCCTAAATAATGTTGTCGGTTGGATATTGCAATTAGATATCTATCCCTTTCATTGTTCTGTAACTAGGATTTGGGAGATCAGAGCAATGTCTTGGGTTTGGGTAGGTACAATCTAGGGTCTGGTAATCCTAGGAACAAGTCTAGCAGATATGTATGTACGGGCGGGGTAGAATCTTTAGCTCAAAAAATTGAAGCATGCTGAGGACGATATGTCAGTTACATGAATTGAGCAAGCACAGCTCTTAGCTGTGTGGGGAACACATGCATTGAAGCATGCCGAGGACGATATGTTAGTTACATGAATTGGGCAACCGCAGCTCTAAGCTGTGGGGAACACATGCATGCATTGAAAGGTTACATATCTCCTTATCATGAACATCTATCCTCAAGAGAAAAATCAACTGATCTCAAAGCTAGCGTAAGGAAGAAAGAACAGAAGAATTGGTAAAATCTTTAGGCTAATGTTTGAAGGAACTACAATGTGAGGAACTTTCCGTGATGGGAGAAACTATCACAAAAAGTCATAAAACTGCCATGAAATATTTTTTGTAACTAAAAGAAATTGTTTCCCGATCGTCGTAGACTCGGAGTAATCCTTTTTTTGTGACAGTTTGTGACCTAACTTTCATAGGAAAGCTTGAACAAGATGAACTACGTACAACTTATGAATTACCTAATTGATCATATGTCGTAAATATACAATTGATCAATATTAATTGCATATAAAAATGTAAAGTCAAGGGGCAACTTCCACTTAAAATAAAATTCAAGCCCCATCTTTAATTCCCTTTTATAACTTTAATGACAACTTGCTAATATAGACATCCCACTTTCAAACACTTGGGAGGTAGCCATCATGCAAAGATTCATGTATGAGAAGATATTGTAGTTAGGGGGAAACACAGACCTATTCAGTCAAAGTTGTGGCAAATGGTTGTCACCAACATGGAAGCTAATTAATCTTGACGGTATATATTTGGTGATGGGGCAATTCATTTATTTGTTTTGATATTCTTATTGGATAACCATGCACCCATATATGTGTTTAGCGTGCTTCTTTTCTACTTGACATGACCCATTATAGGTCGATGTTGGGTAGATCACTTGGTGGTGATGGACACTTTTTCGAAGCAAAATAAGAAAGGAGCATGAGTTTCACCAGGAGGAGTGCTGAGAGAATGTGTAGGGTTTAGAATGGTAAGATTTGATTTACAGCGAAATTATAGATTAATTTGATGCGCTGTTTAGATTGATGCTAGTAGGCTAGGGCCCGTTAGTACTAGGGGTGGGCAGGGGGGGCCCGCCCCCCGCTACCCCGCCCCGCCCCGCATGAAACACACTAAGCGGGGGCGGGGGGCGGGCAGGGCTTAACCCCGCCCTGCTTTTCCCCCGTCCCACACTTAATTATATTTATAAATATATAATTATTTATATTTACAAATAGATATTTATATTTTACAAATTGAATATATATAAATATATATTACAATTTGTTAAAGTTGTTCACAAGAGTCACAATTCACAAGAGAGTGAGACTTGTTCACAAGATTGCAAATGGCATGGGCACCCTAGGTCACATTTATATAGAACTCCAAGGCCACACAAGAGTGTTACTTGAGCAATGTGGGACTTAACACTCTTGTGAACAACTCTAACAAATTTAAAAATTAATAACATAATTTTTATGTTATTAGTTTTTAAATTGTTATTATATATATAAATTTTAATTTACGATTTAATTGTATAATAATTTGGGTCTAAAAAAAATAATTTTAGACCCAAAAATAATTTTTAAGCCCAATTAGATATATTGATCTTGAAGTGGGCGGGGGCGGGGCGGATGGGGTGTTCGCCCTGCCCCCCCGACACCGGTGCGGGGGGCCCCGCCCCCGGGGGTGCGGGACGAAAATACCATCCCCCGCATATGCGGGGGCGGGGTGCGGGGAAGGGGTGCCCCCGCCCCCGCATATGCGGGTAGCACCCCTAGTTAGTACTCAAGAAAGAGATGCTCAGAGGCTTATATTGATGCATTATTGCCAAATCAATGGTGGTGGGATCGAAACCAATTTGCGCTAGTCTTCTTTTTCTCACAAAACTGATCTATATCCTTCTCTTAATACGATACCTTCAAATTCTTCTCTTTAAAACCCTATAGCTATAATCTTCTGCTCTCGGTTTAAGTACTTTGATTTGGTTTTAGAGCAAAGTTTTTATGAATCTTTCTTGGATTGGCATTAAAATAGGAGGAGGAGACGTCACAATGAACAAAGAGTTGTGGGTTCACATTAATATGAGGGAAGAAGTCGCATAAATCTCCTTTCTTATGATTTTTATCTCTCTTCAGCATGCAAGCTGCCGGACAGTATTCATTGCTAATTGATTATATTTTTTTTCTAAATCTAATTTAATTGGTTATAATTATTTACGAGGGTTACACATTGAGCTTCTATATATGCACAAATTATAAAGTTAGTATTAGAAGTTTTTTTACCTGGAGAGGGTATCAAACATGAGTAATGCTAGATACAATTCTAGAATATGTAAATTCAGCGCATTCTCTTTCAAAAATAGTTGAGTTCACCATTCAAAATTTAATTTTTTTTTCATATAAGTCATATGTTTGTCAAGATTTCTCATCAAATATATAGGCGATAGGTAAGTTTCTTGTTCCTTCTTTAATCTAACACTCATTATTCAATATATTATTTAATATTTATTGTTTAATATTTTATTTAATTTTGATTTTTTATAGTCAAGAAGAATATTAACATAAAGAGGCCATTTTCCAAATTAACTATAATATTCTTTATCTTTAAATATTTCAAATTTCAAATTTTCTTGATTTCCGTCTACATGATAAGAAGTTTCATGCAATTGGTATAAATTGGAAAAAAAATAAATTAAAATAAAATATAAAAAGAAATTAATTAATTAAAAAAAACACTAGATGAATAAAATTAAAGTACTGGCAAAAGAAAAGTACGTCAGTTATGAAGGAATTATAAGCTGCCTAAATATAACGCCAGGTCCTTGTAAACTTCCCATGGCTACCGTCTATCATTAAGCGGCCAAGAGGAGTAGGCAATCCCAAGAGATCAGTCGAGATGGGCCAATGCACATGAGCATATCCGGAGAACGTAAAGTAGTGGCAGTAGCAACATATATGTACGTACCTGATCAAGTGTTGTCACAATCGAATGCCACAGCTAAAATCCTCCTTGAGATCAGATTGATGATCATACTGGACATGCATTCGATAGCACTCGGCTGGCTTTGGTAATGATACAGTTAGGCATGACTGATGGCAGGGACGGAGAGGCTATTTCTCCCACCATTGATGTTGTTGAGTAGACGTTATTGTGAGCGTGTTTCTTGTGTTTCATGGCCACCTTTCACCAGTAGTATAATATGATAGTGTTAATATATAAAATAAAAATCTACATATTCATATTAGTTTAAGATTTTGAGATAAATGGTGATTTCATATGATATCAGAATAGAGGTTCTGAATTCGAATCTTGACTCTAAACTTTATCCATTTAATTAAATATTGTACATGTTAGACCCAATCATTGAGGAGGGGTCTAGCCCACACGTGAGGGAGAATGTTAAAATATAAACTAAAAATCTTCATATTCCCATTAGCTTAAACTTTTCTCTTAAATGGTGATTTCACATATAGCTTATCATTCACTTTTTTTGCTATAAAGTGGCATGGAGCTAGGCAAGCTACAACGTTACAACTTGGTTAGTTTCATTTAGGTCCAGTTTAGATGTTGAGTTGAGTTGAGATAAGTTAGATATTTATAAGTTGTGTTTTTATGAATAGCATTGAGTTGAGATGGTGGAATGGGTTTTGTGGGGCTCACCTAAGTTGAATTTAGATGTGTGTGGATGTTAAGATGAGTATAGATATATTTATGGGAAGTTGAAAATGATTATGAGTTCCTCATATAAAGAGATGTTGAGTTGAAAGAGGTTATAGCTCCTACGTGTAAAGAAGTTTTGGTTGAGATGAGTTTAGTAATTTGAGAGTTGGGTGCTTGGATGTTAGATTTAGTTTAAAATTAAACTGAACTATAGTTGTACCTAGCTAGCTTTCATCTTTGTAGTTGTACCTAAGACTCAATAGAAGCTTAGGCAAAAAAGATAAATTAATTAAATTGCAAATATAAAAATGCTTTAACTATAAGAAATTTTATAAAAATAAACTCACAAACTGACATGATTTGATGTGCTACGTCAAATTATAAAATTACATTTATTATGAAATATATATAACGTATCACATGAAGTAATGTCAGTTTGCAAGTTTACTTTTGTGAAATTTCTTTCTATTAGCGATACTACTCTTACAGATATATATCATAATCATAGTAATGATTGGAAAACAAAATTAATTTGATTGATTAGAGAATGGTGGCATTATTAAGAAATTTGAGGTCACCATCGAACCCACTGTTTATTAAGCTAGATACAATAAAATAAAAAAATAGTAAAGTTCTAGAAAAATTGTAAGAATTGTAGACAAGTTCCTCTACTGTTATGTAACGGTTTTGATACCCTCTGTACATGTATAAGTACCGCACATTATGGCAATGAAATGCAAGGAAAATATTCCTCAAATATTCTCTTTTTGTTATGGTATCAAAGTAGCACAACTAGCTGTCTCTCTCTGATCCATGGCCAAATCCCCCTCTCTTCCTCCTTCTTCACCTTCCTCCCAATAATCACCACCAGCCACATCCATAATCTCTTCTTTCTCACATATCGTAACTACAAAGCTTATTAATGACAATTATCCTCTCTGGAAGGTGCAAATTAGCACCTATCTCATAGGACAAGATCTTTTTTATCTTCTAGATGGCTCACGTTAGACTCCACCTGAATTTCTTTCAAATAAACTAACCATTGTAAATTCAGAATACACGGTATGGAAACGTACCATTCAGTTGGTCCTCAGCATTCTTTTCTCCTCCATTTAGGATTCTATTGTTAGTCATGTTCTTTCCTCGAGCACTTCTTGAGCTTCGAGCACTTCTTGAGCTCTCTGGAACTCTCTTGCTGCAATGTTCTCCTCCAGATCTCAAGCACAAGAGTTTCACATCAGGTTTCAACTTACTCATCTATCACAAGGCAATCAAAATATCATAGAATATTTTGGGAAGGTTCATTCACCAGCTATTACACTCGCAGTAGCAGGGAGCCCTCTTTCTGATAAAGAGTTTGTTTCATACCTGCTTACTGGTTTTAATTCCTCTTATGACTATCTCGTGACCTCCATCACAACTCGAACTGATCCTCTGTCCTCACATGAGTTATATCAAATGTTGTTAGTTCATGAAAGCAGGGTACACCACAAGTTAAATCGGACCAACACTGAACCTTTTGCAAATTTTTCTGCTGCTAATGGTGGTGGTCGAGGAAGAGCCCCAAACCGTGGTGGTAGACAAGGAAGAAGTGGTTGTGGTGGCAGATATGGAAACAATCGTGGTGGTGGTCGTTCCTATAATCCTTCCCCAAATCGACCCCCCTGTCAAGTCTGCAACAAGCAAGGCCATGTTGCTCTTCAATGCAGGTTTCGGTTTGACCACTCTTACCAGCTTGATGCCCCCACCGTCATTCCCAGCAAATTTCACAGCAGCTCCAAGTTCCTTTCTAACGAAGCTTGGTATCCTGACTCAGCCACAATTCATCATATTACCAACGACCTGAACAATCTCAACATCTCTTCAGATCAGTATTCTGGCAGTGATCAAATTCGCATTGGTGATGGTAACACGTTGCCCATCCAACACTTCGATGACTCCTCCTTCTCAACTCACTTTTCAACTTTTTGTTTGTAAAACTTACTTCATGTTCCCTTCATAACTAAGAACTTTATCTCTGTGTGTAAATTTTGTTCTGATAATTAGTGCTTTTTCGAATTTCATTACACCTTCTTTTCTGTGAAGGACAAGACCAAGTAGGAGATCCTCCTCACCGGTCCCAACCATAACGAGCTTTATGTCTTCCCTCCAGCACTATCTCCATCCTCTTCGGACCATCATCCCTTTGCTCAAGTTGGAGAACGAATCTCTTTAGCTAACTGGCATAATCGACTCGGTCATCCATCACTCAAAATCGTGTCTCAAGTCCTGCACTCCAACCATTTGAAGTTTCTTCCCAGAGAGCATTCCTTCACATGCCCCACCTGTCCACTTGCTAAGTTTCACCAACTTCCTTTCCGGCCCAGTCAAGCCCAATACACAAAACCCCTTCAATTACTTATAGCAGACTTGTGGGGCCCATCTCCTCACATTTCTCGTAATGGCTTTAAGTATTATTTGTCTCTTGTTTATGCTTATACACGATTTACATGGATGTTTCCTATTAAGCTTAAATCGGATGTTCTAAATATTTTCACCAATTTCTTGCCATATATTGAACGTTTATTCAATTCTAAACTCATTACACTACAAACCGATGGTGTAGGGGAGTTCAAGGCTCTCACTCCATTTTGTCAAAAATTCGGAATCACTCATCGTTTTTTGTGTGCTCACACACATAAAAAAAAATGGACTCATTGAACGTAAACGGGCTAGCCCTCTTAGCCCATGTTTCCCTTCCTTTTTTCCTTATGGGCCGAAGCCTTTGAAACTGCTATTTTTTTAATTATTCTCATGTCCAGCCCAATTCTTCAACATAAATCCCCTTATTTTCTAGTCCACAATAGAAGCCCAGACTACTTCTCCTTAAAAGTCTTTGATTGTGAGTGGTGGCCCAATTTGAAACCATACAACACTCACAAAATGGCCTACAGATCTATCTCATGTATGTTTTTGGGCTATAGCCCAACCCACAAAGGGTATAAATGCTTGGACCTTAAAACCCAATGTGACGCCCCCAAATTCCGCTTGGGATTGAACGGACATTTGAAGCGTCGAGACATGCAACACAAGGTTACCTGCCCCCGTTCATGACATATAAGATGCAATGTTCCTAACATGCATCTAGCATTATGCAATATTCGCAGCGGATAATTTTTTAGTATGTTTTTATGTATGAAATATGTTTCAAGTATTTGGGATATTTTTAGTTTGGTGTTTGAAGCGTCGAGACATGCAACACAAGGTTACCTGCCCCCGTTCAATCCCAAGCGGAATTTGGGGGCGTCACACCCAACGTATGTATATCTCACGGGACGTTATCTTTGCTGAAGATTCCTTTCCCTTCCGTAATCAACCGCCCAAATCCATCCCCCCTGTCAACCCATCCATGGCTCCTAGTACTACGGCCCATCTTCCTCTTCTTACTCCTTCTATACTCGGTCCAGGCTCGTCTTCTCCACAAATTTCCTCCTTCACTCCTACTCCTTCTTCCTCTTCTTCCTCGCCTACCTCGTCTTCCAGCCCCTCCCGTACATCTATTTCTATTCCCTCTCCTCCAGTACATCCTCGCCCTCCATTAATCCCTCCTTGGTCTCCTATCATCACTAGATCCCAGTCAAACTCATCTCGTCCCCGTATTCCCACCGATGGCACTGTGCCCTATCCTTCGCGAGGTTGCTTCACTGCCGCTATTACTGTTCCTGACTCTCCTTCTCATTTTGCAGTTGCCTCCAAATGGCCCGATTGGAAGCTGGCCATGACTCAAGAATTAGATGCATTAAAGAACAGCTCTACTTGGAGTCTTGTCCCCCCTGCTCCCTCGGCAGATCTCCTTGGTTGTCGTTGGGTCTACAAGACAAAGCTAAGGGCGGATGGGACTATTGAAAGAAGGAAGGCCCGCTTGGTAGCTAAGGGCTACCATCAACAACCAGGAGTTGATTATGAAGATACCTTCAGTCTGGTAGTCAAAATGCCCACTATCTGTTTGATTCTTTCTCTTGTCGTTTCACATAATTGGAGTCTAAGACAAGTAGACATCCAGAATGCCTTTTTACACGACTCCCTCACTGATACTGTCTAAATGTAGCAGCCCCAGGGCTTTGTTGATCCGATTCATCCCTCATATGTCTGTAAATTGCACAAAGAAATTTACGGACTGAAGCAGGCACCAAGGGTATGGTTCACCCAACTCAGTTCGTGGCTCATTGCCTATGGGTTCACGGCTTCCAGAGCTGATCCGTCACTTTTTATTCTCCACCAAGGTGATGTTCACGTCTATCTACTTGTATATGTAGATGATATTGTGATTACATCGTCTATCCCCTTTCTTATTGATAAAATTGTTGATGATATGGGATATGCTTTCCCAGTTAAGGACCTTGGGAAATTATCTTATTTTTTGGGCCTTGAAGTTGACTACTTGCCATCTGGATTACTAATCTCTCAACGCAAGTATATTAAGGATCTCTTGCTTAGAAGTAACATGCTTAATTCTAAGCCAATATCTTCACCTATGGCAACCTCTGTAAAATTATCTTTGCTTGACTCCCCTGATTTTGATGATATTCATCACTACCGTAGCATTGTGGGCGGGTTACAATACTTGTCTTTTATACGGCCCGATATTTCCTTTGCCATGAACAAGGTGTGCTAGTTTATGCACAAACTGAAACAGCCTCACTAGACAGCTATTAAGAGAATTCTTCAATACCTTAAAAATACCATCAATTTTGGTTTGTTTTTATCATCAAAGTCTTCTCTTCAATTGCAAGCTTATTCGGATGCCAATTGGGCGGGATGCCCAGATGATAGGCATTCCACAGGAGGGTATAGTATCTTCCTTGGTAAAAATATTGTTTCCTGGAGTTCCAAAAAGCAGAAAACTGTGGCTCTTTCCAGCACAGAGGCTGAATACAAAGCCCTTGCTGCCTCTGTTGCAGAAGTTATTTGAGTTCAAACACTACTTTCAGAACTTGGTATTCACCTGTCAACAACTCCAATATTATGGTGTGATAATATTGGAGTTACTTTTCTGGCTGCTAACCCTGTGTACCATTCAAAAACAAAACATATCGAGGTTGATTTCCACTTCATTAGAGATCGAGTTGTTGCCAAGAGCCTTAATGTCAAATTCACAGCTCCAAAGATCAAATTGCGGATGGATTTACTAAACCTTTAGTGTCAGAAAAATTCTTTCATTTTAGATCAAGTCTCAATGTGTTAGATGTCACATTGGACTCGATCGGGCGTATTAAGCTAGATACAATAAAATTAGAAAATAGTAAAGTTCTAGAAGAATTGTAAGAATTGTAGACAAGTTCCTCTACTGTTATGTAACAATTTTGATACCCTCTATACATGTATAAGTACCACACACTGTGGCAATGAAATGCAACGAAAAATATTCCTCAAATATTCTCTTTTTGTTACTGTTCATGTAATGGCCTATTACATGTCGTTGGTGAATTGGGCATCTCTAACACATGGGTTGTGCCAAAGTCAAACCATCAATAAAGATATAAAAGCCAACAATGTCACGTTCAGAAAAATTGACAGATGTGTTAAAATCAATTTATAAAAATATTTTAATTATAATAATTTTATTTAATATTTAGTCGGAAAAAAATGGAAACTCGAGGATAGGATATAAAAGAAAGGAAATCACCAAAAACCCGTGCCACGGCCCACCCCGTGAACCACGTCCATAGAAGCACAAAAAAGCAACGGACCGTTGAGGTTGAATGATTAAGTAGGTTGGCATTGCCATGCAAAAAGAGCCACCACTCCAGCAAGGAGAACAGAGACAATTGATCTTAAATTATGTCTACATCTCTACTCTCGCTCGCTCTGTCGTAGCTGTACGAGACACGCACCAATAAATGGTGTTCGTATGTCTCACGAATCATCTCCCGTCTACCAAATATCCTGTACACTTCGATGCTGGACCTGGAAAATTATAAAAAAAAATTAACGAATTAAAGTTATTTTATAATTCTATATAAAATATAAGATAATTCTATAAAATTAAAATTTATTTTTAATAAAGTAGCATATTTGTCTTGTTTTACTGTTCAATATTTGTGGATCTTAGGTCCTATTAGTTAAATTAAAAAGAAAATATGGAAGATGGTACCTTATGTTCAATGTGGTGCACATGGATCGAAAAAAATAGACGATGTTTTGAGGATAGGGAATGCTCTCCGAACAGCTTTAGGGATTTTTTTTTCTTTCATACTTTGTTACTTTGGGCTTTTTCTATTGTATGGAATGGAACGAGTCTTAATGTTTTGTACGCTACTTTTAGTAGCATGTAGTGTGGTAAATAGGCACTTCTATGTATACTTCATGTGTACTCGAATTTTGCCTATTTACGTGAATCAATGAACTTTTTACTTATCAAAAAAATAAATTAAAAAAAACTCCCGTATGTCATTATTGAGATGTGTAGGGATGAAAAAAACTAGGAAACCGGTAAACCAAACTATACTTAACCGGTGCATTTTGGTCCGGTATCAGGTTTGGTCCAATCTTGTACTGGTTATATTTTTTTAAAAATCGGTCAAAATCGTTCTAATTACGATTTTCCTTTTTCTAATACCAAACCGGACTGATTCATATATATATATATATATTAATTTTTTGTATTGTATAAAAGAATTTTTTTATGATTTTTTATATTATATATAATTTTTATATATAATATATATAATTTTTATATATAAAATTATTTTCCATTCTATGATAAATTATATAATATTAAATTTTAAAATCCATTATAAATAACTATATATTATATATTACTATAGTCCATTGTATTAGTAGTTATACTAATATTATATTACTATATAATATAAGACTATAATATACTACAATATATTATCATTATATTATTATAAACTATAATATATATATACACATTATATAATATACTAGAAAAACTTGATTGAACCAGTAAAATCGGAAGTACCGGTTTAAGGGTGTAACTAGCCGGAGCGGTATCGGTTCTTTAAATCTCAAAATCGGTATTTACCAGTTCAATTTTAAAATATGTTTAAAAATAGACCGAACTGGACTAATTACATTCTTAGAAATGTGAAATGGATAACAAATAATTTTTTAATTATTTAATAATAGAATAGAAGATGATAAAATTATGCTTGTCAAGAGAGTGATGAAATATATGTGTATTTTTTTTCATTACTTTATGTGAGTATTCTTAACTACGGCTGCAAATAAATAATATTATTTGACAAGTTATTCAGAAATCAGTTTGGTTAAATTCGGATTGGGTTTCATTCGTTGAAAATGAGATGTTGGTAAATATTAAACATAATCGAATATTTACGACACAACATGTATAAATTTTGGCTCAACTCACATAAATTAGAATAACTTCATATTTATTGTTTTTATAGCATTATCTATATATGTATAATGAGAATATTTAAAGTATTAAAAAAATTAGAATAAATCATGTTCTTCATACTAAACATGTTACTTGAATTCTTAAAAATATAATTATTGATATATATATTTATATATAAAAATTTTATAAAGATATTAGAAAAAAAATTCAAAATTTCTTGTGAGAATTTTACTACGAAGTTATAAAATACAATATAAATATTTTATTTTATCTAAACAAAGTAACTGGTGAACAAACTTGAACTCTATCGAATATTAAATAAACTGTTTGTCAATGAAAAGTTTAATTAACTTTACTCATATTCAAATAAAAGTTAAACCACCAGACTTGACTATGATGTAATGCCGGTTTGGATACTGAGAGTGTTTCATCTCGTCTCGTCTCGTCTCATCATTATAAGTTTCTTAAATTTTCACAGAAAATATAATAAATAATTCAATTTTTTCAATCTCAAAGCAATAATAATATTGAAAAATAATATTTTATTCAACTTTCATCTCATCTCAACTCATTGTCCAAACGGCACCTTACTAGCTCAAGTTGGGCTCCTTTGCTATCCTAATTTAGCTTGTTTGGAAAAAAAAAAAATTATCTGAAAATTCTGATATAATCTCATCTCATTTCCTTACTAGATATCACTCAAATACAAATACTTTCAAACTAATCATAACTTTTTTAAACTAATCATTACAATTTTTTTAAACTTTACTAGTTTGGCCCCTCAAATTTTTCATTTCAAACTCAAAATTCTTATTTTATCATTGCAACTTTCCTAAACCTCCATATAAAATATAATAAATAATTTAATTTTTTTAAATTCTAAAACAATAATAATATTAAAATATAATATTTTAATATTTTATTTTAAACCTCAAAATTCTCATCTTATTACCAAACCATATCCTGACACTTCGAAATCTCTCTTGTTCTAAACTCGACTTGCCCTAAAACCATACCAAACCTAATCTTGTACTAAAACCATACCAAACCATACTCTTGTCCTAAACTAGTGTATAAAGAGAGAAATGATATTTGCAGTCGTGGTTATACAAGCGCCGCGCAGTTTTTTTGACAAAATTGAATTAATACGGGACCCGTATGAAAAAAAAAATTAACTTTTTAATCGTGAACCCCATTATTTTTAAAGCGATTGCGTGTCGTTTGCACACTCTACGACTGTATATATCGTTACTCGTATAACATTCGTCGACCTGTACTAGACACTTCGAAATCTCTTTCCATCGTTCAATCCACCGACCATGTTACTTCTAGTACATCTCACTTGATGTGTAAAGTTCATGTGTTGTTTTTTCTTGTTGTTTGGACGGTGAGAGAGAGAAGAGCTAGATTATTTTATATTAAAGTTTTTATATCAAATGTTATTTATTGTTATTATTATTTAAAAATTTTAAAAACTAAATTATTTATTATATTTTATTTAAAATTAAAAAAAAATTATAATAACAAAATAAGATAAATTAAGAGTATTTCTTAATCCAAAGTACTATTTAGGTCTCCAACGATATCTAATGCTTAGAAATTAATACATAATTGTTTAGAATTGCAGGTATACTATCGTACGTCCCTAGGATTCCTATTTCGACGTCAAGATTCCCTAACATTATTTCCACTCTCGTTGATGCAAAATGATAGAAATGATATTTGCATAGATATGTAATTCTTGCATATTCTTTTTAAAAAATGTAGGTAAATCTAGAATTTATATAAAAAATTATTTTTTAATAATAATCCTTATTTCTTTTAAGGGAAGACGTAGAGTTTGCACGTCTTAAGATTACAAATATTAATTTTCAAAAATAGAATTTTCTTGTACAACTTTAGGCAAACATTTATCATATATTTTGGTTGTTCATTACAATTGGGATCAAGCCGCGACGTCTTGTAATTAATTTCCCGTTATCTTAAAACAATATGTCTCAATTGATCAGATTCTTATCTGGTTTTCCAAATTTCACACGACTATCTCTCAGCTTCTACGTAAAGTTGTAGAAAAAGTACTCAACAAAACATTGTGTATGTGTGTACAATTCATGTATACATGTAATTTGCATACAAAATGTAGAATACTCGATGGAGAGATTAGACGTTGGATGATGAAAGAATCAAGTTTTTCATGAGCAATTTGAATTTGATTCATATAAGCACGACTTATCAAAAGAACCCCCTTTGAATAAAAAGTCAGGCTTTTATAAAATTGTATGACATCATTTTTACTTTTATATAATGAATCTCATCCCTCACTTTTATACAATTTATATTCGGTACGTAAGAATAAGAGATCACCAAGTTACAATTAATCTCATCATTGACTTTTTAACAATTTATATTCGGAAAAAACAATTAAGAGAATTCATTTTATAAAATCGAACGTGTAAATTGACGTAACTTAATACAATGAATTAGATTGTAAAACTTTTTGTTATTATTATAAATCATATTTTATTTATTATTCCTTTTCATCATTATGTTTGTTTGTAAACTTGTTTTTCTATAATCTTTTGGTAGATCTAGCATTTCTCAAAAATCAATTATAGGCATGATTGAATTGGGATTTTCTTCAATTTCATTTTACCCAAATGCCTTTTATTATTTTGAGAGAGTGAGAGACGTAATATATAAAATTATTGCATTTAAAAAAACAGTGATGGCAGGTTGCCCTCCAAATGTCCCAGCCCCCCTCCCCCCAAAAAGTGGCCTCTAGTGCACTTTGTTTTGTTTTTGAAAATGCCAAAATCCATATAAAAATTCACTAGTGATAACTTTTTTAAAGAATTTACAAAACTAAAATGCACTAAGGGCACTTTTGTGATATGGTTGGAAAGCAACCAAGCTTTTTCCTTAATGTTATCCATAAACTACATATAATATTGGAAATGGGATTTTTCATACTCAGGGCCTAGGTCCCTAAAGTTGAGGCCCCAGGACCCCTGGTGGGTGGGAGGCCAAGGTGAACCTAGGGGCCCAAGAATGGATAAGGTAGCAAGCGGTTCCTTTAGCCATCAAGCATTAAGGGGGAGTAGACAAGCCGAGATCATGTCCCCTATATGATAGGCTGCATTAAATGTAGCTCGAAGTGGCTAGTCCTGAGATCGGGCTCTATAGTTGACAGGAGCGCCTCCACTAAATGCGATGTCATGTCGTTCAAGACAAGTGTGATCATTACAGCAATAAAAGGATCCTAGAGAAATCGGCTATAAACAGAGGAAGGCTAACAGTGGGAAATGGGTTACACACACTCAATATATATCTTCTAACTCCACAGACTCTCTTTCTCCTTTCGTTTTCCTCTAGAGAACTCTAACTTTGGCATCGGAGTTGATACGACCACCCTCGCCACCCTTTCTTCCACCCTCGTAGGTATAGGAGCATCGTTGTTAACTATGGGATCCAAACCCCTTGGCGTCCAAATGCCATTTAGTGCGATCGATTTCAAATCCACCTACTTCTTTAGGCCGATGCTCTGTGCTCATGCCTCGGCATAAAAATGCCACCCAATTTGATTGATTTTAGATCAAGCCTGATCACTCGGGGGGAGCACATCTCCCAAGTGTCCCAGTTCGCCTTTGCCACCTAGCGCAATTGATTTCAGATCTCGCTGGTTACTTAGTATGATGCTCTGTGCTCACGCCTCTGCGTCCAAATGCCACCTAGTACGGTCAATTTTTTATCCTACCTGGTTACTTAGATCGATGCTCCACTCTCGCTCCTCGATGTCCAAATGTCACCTAGTGTGGTCAATTTTAGATCATGCCTGGTCATTCAGGTTGATGTTCTACGCTCGAACGTCAATGGGCATTGGAGAACACCTTTCCCAAATGTCCCAATCCCCCTCGTCACCTAACTTGGTCGATTTTAAGTCCCGCATGGTTATTTAGGTCTATGCTCTATGCTCGAGCCTCAACATACACAAGGGGAATACCTATCCCAAGTATTTCAGTCCCCCTTGCCACCCAACGCAATCGATTTCAAATCCACCTAGTTACTTAGGTTGATGCTCCGCGCTTGCGCCTTGACATCCAAGCACAACCCAATGCAATCGATTTCAGATCCCACCTAGTTATCTAGGATGATGTTTGGCACTCACGCCTCAGTATCCAAGTGCCACCCAATGCGATCCATTTTAAGTCCTACTTGATCACTCAGGTCGATGCTCTGCGCTCTTAATCTTTATGGGGGCAAGGGAACACCTCTCCCAAGTGTCCCAGTCCCCTTTCACCACTCAGCAGGATCTATTTCAGATCCTGTCTAGTTACACAGGTCAATACTCCGCGCTAGTGCCTCAATGTCCAAACACCACCTAAGATGGTCGATTTAAATCTTGCCTTGTTACTTAGGCTGATACTTCGTGCATGCACTTTGGTGTCCAAATGCCACCCAGTGCAATAGATTTCAGATCCCGACTAGTCACTCGGGTCGATCCTTCATGCTCAAAGCTGGCACAGGGGGAACACCTCTCCCAAATGTGCCAATCTCCCCGTGCCACCTAGCTCGGTCTATTTCACATCCCACCTAGTTACTTAGATTGATACTCCATGCTCAAACCTCGATGGGCGTAGGGGGAACACCTCTCCCAAGTGTCCCACCTCCCTCTCTACCAAGCGTGGTCATATCCTACCAGGTTACTTACAGTGATGCTCCGCGCATGTCCCTCGGCAACCAAATGCCACCCAGTGGGGTCGATTTTAGATCCTATATAGTTCCTTAGGCCGATGCTCCACGCTAGCCCATTAGCATCCAAACACCACTTAGTTTTGTCAATTTTAGACCACGCCTAGTTACTTAAATTGATGCTCTATGCTTGCGCAGTGACATCCAAACGCCACCTAATGCGATCAATTCCATATCTTGCTTGGTCACTCGGGTCGATGCTCTGAGTGTAGGGGAACACCTATGGCACCAAACAGAATAATGATTATTTTGCAGGCTAATTCCAATAGATAATTCATAAGGAAGAGAACAAGAGATTTGTCCAAAATACAGAGAAAATTCTTAATAATATTGATTAATTATAAAATTTGAAATCATTTTATAAAACCCATAAGTCAGACTTAAATAGCTGTAAAAATTGAAATTATAAAGATTTTTTCAAAAAATGAAAAATCTAAATTATTGGATGAGAAATTAATACATAAATAAAAAAGAATCCTACCAAAAATTTGGTCAAAATTAAACTCAAAATCACTTCCAAACTTGAAACCAAATATTTACTAATAAGGCAAAAATGAGTATAAATATATGATTTGAAAGAAAATTACTGATATTATTTTAAATGATTTGGGAGAAAGTAATTGATACCTCACATTAATTTGGATCTGCACCATTCTTACCGGGTTGGAGAAAATTCGTCCTCGAATTCTAAATTTTCGTACCTCAATTTCTTGGATGTCCAATTAAACCAATCTTTCTTTCCTTTTATTGTATCATCCCAATGATTATGGAAAAACTATAATTGATTTTTTTTCTCAAAATAAATTAATATTGAAAATTTTATACTCCAAAATTAAGTTCTTTTCCCACATCTCAAATCCAAAAAAAAAAAAAAAAATTGCATAAGAGAATTTGAAAAAAAAAATCCTCAACTTCAAGAAAATCAACATAATTGTCTCAAAAGTGGTTTCATGATCTTCGAAACTCCACCAACATTTTCTTTTCCCAAATTTTCTATGTTTTCAATAAAAAAGTTACTTCATCCACTAGATTCTTTTCATCAGGACAGGTATCATAGATTGGTATGGAATTCCACCATATGGAAGAATGTCTATCATCAAATTCTTCTTCCACGAAGTAGTAAATCCACTCAACTTCGTACAATAAATTAACAAAATCTTTAGACTAAAGAGTATCCGGAAATTCTAGTAAATCAACTCTAAAACTTAGATCTCCAAAGCGCTCCTCCCTACTGCGGTACTCCCAAAATAGAGCACGCTTGTGATACGGTTTCTCAAAACTAGAATTAGAATCGTGATCTCCCATCTCACAAGCAATGATATCCTGCCCCATTAGACATCGAGTTAACTCTGCAACTTGCCTCTGCAAATCCTCAGTCATCACATCCTGAATACTACGATCTTGGTGCGGGATTTCCTCATTCGGAACCTACCCATGTTGATCATGACCACAACCATCAACCTTAGAAACTAATGAGATATCACCCCAAGAAGATGCTGAAGCTTTGATGCCAACTAACGCTAGACAGAATAACGATTATTCTGCAGGCTAGTTTCAATAGATAATTCACAGAAAAGAGAACAAGTGATTTACCCAAAACATAGAGAAAACTCTGAAAAATGTAGATTAATAATAAAATTTGAAATTATTTTATGAAACTCACAAGTTGGACTTAAATAGCTGTAAAATTTGAATTATGAAGATTTTTCCTAAAAATGAAAAAATATAAATTATTGTACGAGAAATTAATAAATAAATAAACAAGAATCCTACCAAAGATTTGGTCAAAATCAAACTCAAAATCACTTCCAAACTTGAAACCAAATATTTAATAATAAGGTAAGAATGAATATAAATATATGATTTGAAAGAAAATATCTTATATTATTCTACATGATCTGGGAGAAAGTAATTGATATCCTATATCAATTTGGTTCTGCACCAACTGACGGTGAGCATATTAGCCCCCCTTCTTGACTGCACAGAAGTACCGCCACTTGCGGAGTCGGCTGACCAAGAAACGTTGCCAAATTCGATAGCTGAGGAAGACTCTTGTTTGATTGAAGCATTGGCTGAAGACAACGAGGACGATAATCTGTCTTCACTCAGCAACATTGAGTTCTCATAGGAGAGACCTTTGGGAGAGGGATGCTCAGTTAGCATTATGCCGATGGGAGTCGTGTTGGCGAGATGCAAGTTGTTATCACCACTGTCCTGGGCGACCGCTTCTAACTAGTAGGAAATATCCATCGCGGTCGATACAACCACCCAATCACCAACCCCCAAAGAGGTGCAAGCATGTACAGAACCCTTCAACCCTCGACGACAACGTTCACTTGGGTGATGCCCAAACCAAACTTGTTAAGGCCTCAAGGATCGAGACCTCCAATTATTTCACATATTGATCACGACTTGGCTCCCCAACTTGGTCACCCGGTAGGGTAGTAGAAATACCATGGGAGAATGGCAGGGTAAGAGATATCTTATGAGTAATGGATCCGAACTGCCTCGAGCTACATGTACGAACTCTGGTTCAAAAGGGACCATCTCGCCCTCCAAGAGAAAAGTCTTTGTTGTGCTACTTGAAGAGCCCTCCGGTGGCCGCTTAGCCCCTCGCTATATCGAATGCTCCTTTAGGAAATCATGACCTACCATGTGAGATCGGTCTAGCACGATTAGGAACCAGATGACCCTTTCTTCAGTCAAGAGGATGTCGGTCCCAACCTCGTGCTTATGATCTCAAACCTATGTGTAGACCAATTGGATGCAGGCCTACTGGTGGTTGAACATGGTTTGTTTGTCGTCGAGAACGACTCCCCACTGGAATTAGATAGGAAACTCCTGAGCGTTGGCTTCAGTAGGCAGGAACTCCCATCCTTTGCCTAACATTGATGAAGAACTTGTTCTACCACCGCTTGGAATTGGAGGCAGGCCTTTAGCCGAGCAAGCTGAATTAGGGCGGGAATAGAAATTGTAGAGGTTGCCCTCCAATGTGCGGACCATGTGGGTGAATAGGAACTCTCGAGTAGTCAGGTCCAAGTATTCCTCTCTGAAAGATTCCAGAACCATATGCCACGCTACACAGCATGACATCAAGATCCTCCAAGCATTTGGGTGCACTTGGGCCGAGGTCATGCCCAGGAAGTCTAGGACATCGTGAATTGGGTGGTAGAAGGGAAGTCTCACACCCTATGTGAACATTCCAGTGTACAAAGGCACTTTCTCGATGTTACCCTTAGAGTCGACTACTCCGTTGCCTGGAGTTAGGACCTAGACCACCAACCTCGGGATTCCATATATGTAGCGAAGCTTGTTCAGGGTTGCAGGGTCCAACTATGGACCACCCATGTCCATCGTAGGAAAAAGAATTGCAGTGGGAGGTGCTCTTGGAAGCCATCGCAGACAGATTTGGAAATGAGTCAGAAGCAGAAGCATGAGAGCAGAGGGAGAATGCGAAGGCCAAAAAGCTGGAATAGGGAGAGAAATAGAGGATGCTTAGGAGCAAGAGGGGGGATAAATAGGGAGAAAGTGACAGTTCAAAAGCCCCAACAGGAAGAGTGATAGGACGTGGGAGTGCAACGGTTATGCTGGTTCCCAAGGCAGGGAAACATTTAGTCATGCAGCAAATTCAAGATAAAGAGGGTGTGTGCTTGAGAATTAAATTCCCACCACACCCATGTGTCGAAAATTTTTGGGGTAACTGGAAATGGGATTTTTCATACTCATCAGGGCTGGACCTAGGTCCTTCACGCTGAGGCCCATGACCTTTGATAGGGGGAGGCCCAAGTGAACCCAGGGGCCCAGGAAGGGATAAGGCAGCTAGCAGTTCCTCCAATCACCAGCATTGATGGGGAACAAACAGGCTAAGATCCTGTCTCCTATAGGATTGGCCGTATTGAATGCAACTCGGAGTGGCCAGTACCCAGGTCAGGCTATTATAGCTAATAAGAGTGGTCGTATTAAATGCAACGTCATGCCCTCCTTGACAAGTGTGGTCACTAAATCAATAGAAGGATTCCATGAGAAATCAACTATAAATAGAGGAAGACTGACAATGGGAGAGGGTTACACATGCTTGATATATATCTTCTAACTCCATACAACTTTTTACTCCTTTTGTTTTCCTCTAGAGAATTTTGACTTTGGTATCAGAGGTGACATGACCACCCCTCGCTGCCCTTTCTTCCACCCTCACATTACAAGAACATCTTCGTTGTCTGGGAACTACAAAACACGCATCAACAAATAAAACATTTAACAAAGAAAGTTGCACGCACTATTTTTATATCTTTTGAGATGGTTGAAAGTATTGAGGTCAAATACTTAGAAGAAATTTTCTAATTCCGTGCTTGTTAGAACTCGACTCTGAATCAACTCGGACAACTTTAAGTAATCAATACTCGCACTTATTCTTTGCTGATGATAGCATTCTGTTCTGTAGGGCTGTGTTGATAGAGTGGCAAAAAATCTAGGCTCTATTAACCAAGTATGAACAGGCTTTTGGTCAATGTTTAAACAAATAGAAAACCTCCATTTTGTTTAGTTCAAACACTAGTATTAGAATTACACAACAAATTCGAATGGTGGTTGGAGCTTCTATTAGTGATAATTATGAGAGATATTTAGAATTGCCCTCCTTTGTGGGGAAATCAAAATATAATTCTTTTCGAGTTATTAAGGAGAGGATTTGGGGAAAGATTAATAGTTGGAAAAATAACTTTCTTTCCCAAGCTGGGAAAGAAGTTCTCTTGAAGGCATTGTACAAGTAATTCCAACTTACTCAATTAGTGTGTTCAGACTTCCAAGGAAACCGTGTAAGGAAATGGTATTTATTATGTCAAGATTTTGGTGGAGTCATAAGCACAATGATAGAAAAATTCAGTGGAGGAAATAGTCTAAGTTGGGCGAGTCTAAATCAAGGGTGGACTGGGATTTAGAGATATAGAGGCTTTTAACAAAGCTTTATTAGCAAAACAATTGTAGAGACTGATACAACAACCTAATTCCTTTGTGTCACAAATAATGAAGAACAAGTATTTCAAAGTCGGGAAGTTATTAGAAGCACATCTTGGGCCTTGACCTTCTTTAATCTGGAGGAGCATTATATCTTCATTAGGTTTACTCAAAGATGTCTTGCTTTGGAGGGTAGGGAATGGATCAAAATTCAAGATATAGGTAGATAAATGGATTCCTTTTCCAGTTTCCTACACAGTTCAATCCCCTATCACAGTTTTGGATAAAAAAGCTACAGTTATGGCCCTAGTGGATGAAGATACTGGTTCTTGGGATAGAAACCTGGTCTATCAGATCTTTAATCAGTAGGAAGCTGAGCTTATTTGTAGCTTACCCATAAGTAGATTTGGAGTAGCTTACCCAAAGATGAGATCTTTAAAGTCTAAACTGCTTATCATCTAGAACTTGATAGAATTAAAAAAATCCTAGGGTGAAACTTCAGCAAGATCATCTGAGGAGCAAGCATGGAAGTATTCATGCCCTTTGGTCTTGCCTAGCTGCGAGTGATGTGTGGGGAGGCGAGACTAGGCCTCTTAAAAAATGGTTAAGTGAAGTTGCTAATATTTGAGATTTATGGCAAAGATTAATCAATCAATTGAAGCTTGAGGAGGTTGAATGTGTAGTAAGTATTATGAGAAATCTTTAGACTAGAAGGAATGTGCTCATTTTTTTATAATAAATTTGACAAGCCACAGGTGGTTATATATAGAGCAATGAAGACCTTGGAGGACTATAAATCTACTCAGAAACCTGTCAACTATATTTAGCCTACTGGTTCAAGAAAGGAGCAAAGGAAATAGTTAAAACTGATGTGGATTATATGAAAATCAATTGAGATGTTGTAGTGGACACTAACTCGAAAAGGTCAGGATTAGGAGTGATGATTATTAGAGATGTAGTGGGAGAAGTCCAAGCTTCAATATGTTGCAACATAGATGCAAAATTACAACCTACAGTTGCATAAGCAATGGCTTTGAGAAGAGCACTAATGTTCTGTTCTGATTTAGGCTTCTCAAAGTTTGTCTTTGAACGAGATTGTTAGGAAATTGTTAATGCAATCAACTCTTCACATGAAAGCTTAGTAGAAGCAAGTTCATTGATTCATGATATTGAAAGACTGCCGCAATATATAGTGAGATGGAAAGTGTTATTCAATTAAAGGGAGACAAACTTAGCTGCACATCAGTTGATTAAATTAGCTATTTCTTTGTTAGGAAAGCTTATCTGGATGGAGAAATATTCCATTTAGATTATGAATGTGATCTTGTAAAAAAAACCTTGTATTGAGTGATATTTATATTAGTAGTTAGGGGTGTAACGATTCCAATTTAGTTCGGTTTTAGATAAAATTTGGGACCGAACTGATATAAACTAATTTTGTATTTTTAAGAACTGATTCTGCATCAGTTACTTCCCTAAACTGGTACTTCAGTTTTACCGGTTCCGATCCAGTTTGGTCCAGTTTTTTAGTTTTAATATACTGTAGTATATATAATATAGTATATATATATATAATATTATATAAAATATAGTATATTATAATATTATACTGTATTATATAGTGATAATATATTGTAATATATTATAATATATTTTATAATTGTATTATAGACTATAATGATATATTATAGTATATTATAATATATAATGATATAGTATTAGTAGAACCATTAATACAATTAATTATAGTGATATAAGATTTTAAAATTTAATATTATATTAATTAGTAATTTATCATATAATATAAAACTATTTTATATATAATTATATATTATATATAAAAATTATATACAATGTAAAAAATTAAAAAATATATGTATAAATTCACCGTTTTGAAAAAAAAATTCAATACTAAACTAAATTAAAGAGTTTTGCTATATATAAGTAAAGTTGTGTATTAATATTGATTTTTTCATATTTAAAATTTAAATTAGTACTGTTTTCAATAAAATTTACTTTTTAACTAATCATATTAAATTGATGTATATATTAATATATAATTATGCTTATAATTAAATTTTTTTAAATTTAAATTAAATATCAGATCAAAGCCGTCGATCCGTCCAGTCCAATTTATTGATTCATCGATTTTATTTTATACCCCTGTTAGCAGTATTACGTTGATTTTCGAATGCTGCATCATCGCAGCCACGGATGGGAAAGTAGCACGAAATCTTCTAGCCAGCTGAAATGACCAATCATTTCTCCCGGACTCGGAAAAGTTAGAAACCGCAATCATATTCATTATTTCATCGCATATCACATTGCTCACGCGCCATGTTGGTGCACGTGGATATATGTTCTGTCCCTTTGTCCGACTTTTTGACGTACGACGAAGTGAAAAAGCAGGTTTTTAAATGTACAGTAAAGTAAGAACAAGTGAGTGAACGAGTCCCCAGTTCTTACAGAAGGGCTTATACGTAATTCCAGACCCACTCATTTGATACGTATAATTTGGCGATAATTTGCTTGTATGCATATAAATGTCATCGAACTCTGAGAGCAGACGGTTGCTAATGAAAATGAAGCAGCGACCATACACTGGAGATGACCTGACCACCACCACTCAAGCTCACCGGAAATCCGAGTCACAGACCGGTGGCACCCGCCATCCTGTGTTCCGCGGCGTCCGGAAGCGACGGTGGGGAAAATGGGTGTCGGAGATCCGGGAGCCCCGCAAGAAGACGCGCATTTGGCTAGGCTCTTTCCCCGCTCCAGAAATGGCAGCCAAGGCATACGACGTCGCGGCATACTGCTTGAAAGGCCGTAAGGCGCAGCTCAATTTCCCGGACGACGTCGAGCACTTGCCGCGGCCGTCCACCTCTACCGCCAGGGATATCCAGGAGGCTGCAGCGAAGGCGGCGCAGGCCATGGCTTTGGTGGGGAAGAAGGGCGGCAGTCACGACTCCAGGTCGGACGGCGAAGATTTCTGGGCTGATATTGAATTGCCAGAGCTGATGGTTAGTGGGTGTCATTGGAACTCGTGTGGGTGGTCGTTTGGAGGAGACGCCTCATTGCCGGACGGGGAGGTTCCACCGCCGTTCATGGCATGCCTCTGATGGTATTGTTTCGTTGTTTACATGTGCTTGGCTTGGTTGGGCTGGCTCCATATGTGTACGTACGTATCTGCAACTTGGTCGCCTGTTACCGATCTTATGTAAAACTTTCTTCTAAGTTGTACACTAATTTTAATTATTCAGTAGCTAAAAAAAATACTATTTTTTCTTTGCTTAATGCTCACAAAATATCCATACCATCATGAGTATTATATCTTTTATTTTTTGGGTTAGCAAGGTGGACCTTTTATATACATATTATACCTTAATTTCACCCTTAATCTGTTTTTTTTTTTGTTTAAATAAAAATTGATTTTATTCATTCATCAGAAAAAAGTTATATAACCGGATATATATAGGAAAACTCTCAAATTAAAAGTCAATTACTATTTTTGAAGTTCACTAATACACAAATTTCTTTGTGATTAATATAATCTCAATTGTTACTGTAGTTCTCTGCAGACAAAGGAGGGAAGGAAAGGGAGAAGAGATCGAAGGGAAGGAAATGAGAAAAAGAAGAGAAATGAGGGATGGAGAAAGAAGGGAAAGAGGGAGAAGGAGAGAGGAGAATGAGAAGGAGAGTGAGAGAGAGTTTGAGAGGAAGAGAAGGATAGTTTGAGAGGATCACCCTTCTTTACTACGTTAATTAATTTGAGGTCGACTCGTTTTAGCCATTGAATTTTTACGTTTTCATTCGAAGTTACGGCATGCAATCTCATTGAATTAGTTTAATTATGAACAAAACCAATATTGGGTCCAATAATTATTGTCCATCGGTACGTACGTATTTTAATTAATTTGCTTGACCAATAGGGATAAGATCGAATATGTTACCTTTAATTAGAACTTTACATTAATAGCCAATTATTAGTCTAATCTTTGATGTAACCGCCCAATTAAAGAAATTTAGCAGCTAATTAATTAACTAATAATTAATTAATTTTTTATTCAGAAAATTACCATTTAGTTTATTATATAAGTTAATACATGATGATCACTATCAGCCATCAGGCAAAAACTTGGACATATACTGATCTATTGTCGGATCATTTAATTAGATGGACGATCGAGTTGGGCGGGCCGGGTACGTATACTCAGTAGAAAACCAAAATAATATTCTTCTATACCAATCACCTTTGGTTAATCAATCAATAATTAAATTAAATCATTGACGTGTCGCATGCATGCATGCTCCTTTTTTATGGTACTTTTAGACATTATAAAAAGAATGCGATACGACATCATATGATAGAAGAAAAAGATGTCCACCTGCATGCCTTGTAAATGGTTGTGCATGCCGTACTGTGTTTTACTTTTTATTTTTCCCCCAAAGTTCATGTGATTCATTCTCGTTATATATTTCTAGCATGATCACGATGTTACTATCTTTTTAAAAAACAATCTTCGAAAAAGTAGTTATAAGGCACTGTTGAAAGAGAGCGACAATGTAAACCTTTTCGTTCGCCAAGTTGTGGCAGCCATTTAAAGGTGCATATGGGTGGAACCTTGTTAATTAATGCGAGAGATCAAGTCATATAACAAAATCAATCTGAGATCTTATATATCTCGATTTAAAGAAGACAAATTCGAAGTATACGTGGTTAATTATTAGGTCTTACAATTTATATTCGACTAATTCAAGATAATTTGATGTTGTAACGTCCGAGATGATCACCTTATAATGACCTTATAATATATGCAAATATAGAGTACGTTGTTATAAGCAAGTCTCTTTTATGCGCACGTCTATTTGACTCCCTTTAAATTCTATAATACAAATCTTTATACATACTACCAAGGTGGTAGTTTAGTTGGTTCATATGAGTTGATATTTCATGATTTTGAGATCAGGAATTCGAGTTAGAACATAAGTTGAAACTACTGTAATAATAAAACTTGACTTTTGGGTTATGAGATGAGATTTGGACTCAGCTGGATACTTTGAAAGTGCTGTGGTGACGAGTTTACTTTGTAACAATAGTTATGGTTCAAACCGAACATTTCATAATGGAAATGGCCGGATTTCTATGGTCACACTAAGGGCAAGTTGTCACGTTAGTCACCCCGGCCTCCTCTCATATTCTTTAAAAAGAAAAAACAAAAACATAAACATAAACAAAGCTCTATACTTACTGCTAAATAATTTATGTTACACGTTGGTTGAGAATCATAAATAAATTATAATATAAGAAAGAGTAATGATAAACTTGTAACCATTTTACGACCAATTTCACAAACCAATTAATGCAAGTATATTGTAACTTCAGCAAGAATAAATTTCATTTTCACAAAATTACCATTCATGAGTTAATAATACAGATAAGCGATAGGGTAGGTAGTTTTACAAAACTACTCATTACTAGTAGCTAGGTTAGCAGGAACGTACGTCAGAAAGGAGTATGTAGTGGGGTTGGACCATGGGGGAGTTGTGCTGTGTATCACTTGGAGCACGAGGGTCATTAATGCTGGGGGACTGAGATATGTGTACGTTGTTTTTGAAGTTGTCGCTTTACCTCATCTAACTTCTTAGCTCTTCCCCTTCTTTAGGAAGCCGAAATGACCATAGGTGTCCCCCGGTGATATCGCAATGCCTTCAGCGATGCGTCACATGACAGTATGAAGATAATACTTCTTTTATTTTTTCTTATTCTTTTTTTTAAAATTTTATAGTTTATATTAATTCATGCATGTAAAAAGGAAAACAATGCAATAAGCGGAAATGAATAACCCTGGCAAATTGTCAAATATGATTATTTTCTAAAACCTCACTCACAATATCATCGTTTTAATTATTTAAACTAATTATCAATATAGATGATGTCGAGGTACAAAGGCCAAAATAGCATGTCAAACCTAGTCTATTGAGTGATCCTCATCAAAATTAGGAGTGAAAAGAAGAAAGAGAAGGAGAAGACAAGGCAAAGCAATTGAACTCAAGAAAGGAAGCCAAACCTGCAGAAGGGCAAGCTGAAGTGATATAAAATTGACATTCCTCTCCAGCCACTCTCAAGGCCTCAATAAAAGGGAGCTTTCCTACCTAAAGCAAGGAGATGATTTAATTTGAATTTGATGGAATACGAGAGAGGCTTTTGGACGACTGTGACTGGATTACTTGAACGGTTTCTTCAACCTTACCTCGAGAGACTTTAAAGATTTTAGTTTCTCTAGGCTAAAGGGGTCATCGACTCCATTGTACTGTGAGATACGAGCTACTACGAGAGACTGTAAAATACTTTCATTATAGTGGATTTTCTATCAAAACACACCATATACTTAGGCTCTATGCCAAACCACATAAATTCATATGTTTCCTTATTTGCATTTCATTTACTATTTACTGCTATGGATGTACGTACGATCACCGTACTGACTCCCAAACCACCATTGTGGGCTTTCGACTACTCCATAGTAGCCTGAATCACCTCCATGGGCTGTGATGACTCTTTCTCCTGTTTCAGCTTAAGGTGCAATTTTACACCCTAACATTTGGCACCATCTATGGAATCGACTTATTTTCTGTACCGAAAGTGGGAGAATGATGATTCTCTGGCTTATGAGTTTGTCTTCAAAGAAGCAGATAAGTTTCTCAACTTTTTACCTCTTATTTTTATGTCCTTAATATTGTTGCCACAAAAGAGAGAAGAAAGTCGAAAGAATCATGTTCATACATAACACTACGCACGTGCATGTGCCCTATGTACATAACACTACACACTAAGAATGTAAGGCATGCACCCACTATGCATGCCATGCACAATGGCATGATGGGTGCACATAACTGTGGACCCAAGAGGCTTACAGCGGCAAGGTTGGGCTGCCCTTCACGAACAACTCCATTTGCACAGAACAAGCAGAGGTTGATCTAGCTAGTTTTAGCCTTGCAAAGTATGGGGGCCAACGAGGATCGTCTCTCTAACCTATTGTAAGCCGATGAGGCAACCACTACCGACCACCAAATATACTAGAGTTTTCTACCGTCGGTATGACAGCCCCCGCCGGTGGAAGCTCCATGATGGAAGAAAACCAGTGCACCCAACATGCACCCAGCCATTTCGCATGAAAGAGAGCCAACACTGAAAGATTACGTCCAAGCAATTGTGAGTCGATGTGTCCACTATAGCCTACCGCCGCTTGACTCATCGACGTTCTTTGTCGCCAACAAGGAAGCCCTAGGCCATGGATAATCCTTCCAACAGCTCAATCACCCACGGCGGGTATGTCTCACCCAGCCAACTATGAGCTAAAAGAGCCATCTCAACTTGCCACTTGAGTTGCAACACTGTTTGGCATTGGCTAGGAGGTTCTCGACCACTGGAGTTGTTCCTTGCCATCAGAAGCTTAGAAGAAGGGGGGGAAGGGCCTCTCCAGCCATGCATGAACTAGTGAGGCCACCACCTAATTCGCTAGCGCTTTTGTCATTGTCGTGGTGGTCCCCGACCATGGAAGCTCCACCATCGCAGAGCTCCTCGCCACACCACATGATTAAGCTTGTTACCCTTCCTTGCCCATAAAGATCTTGGCCACCTCGAGACCTTCCTTGCCAGTGGAAACTTGCTTTGCCCTACCTGAGTCACTAGTATTTTTTGACACCTGCACTGAGGGTGCCACCATGTTCAACCTAGGGGTGATGACGCACATTGCACATCCTATGCAATGTTTCACCTTTACTCACCCATTGAATGTCCCAGACCTTTACGATGTATGTCTCGTGCCACCACAATCACGGGGTCTCGCTATTCGACTTAAGACCTTTACTCACCCACAAATATTTTGAACACCACGGAGGAGCTAGCCACCCAAAGAAGGTTACTCACCCACAACCAGGTTCTCCCCACAGAAGGTTACTCAGCTAGCGAATGTTGCTTGCCCATAACCAGTTGTTCATCATAAATGTGGACTGCCACAAGGAATTTGTTACCACCTTCCTCACTAGATTGTGCATGCAGAGGGTGCACATTGCTGTGTGCACCGACGACCACACCAAAGCTCATCGATGTTCTTTGCAGACTGCCACCCTCGTGGCAAGCAAGGTGTTTCTTGCAAACACCTTTGGCAGCTGCATGCTAACCTTGTGGCAGGCAACAAGCGTGTAGCACAAACGGTGAAAGAAAAGCATATTGCCAACCCATTCAACATCCATCCACCCCATAAAAGGTGTTGCCCACCATGCCATAAAAAGCTACAGTTCCACAGGGACAATCGGGACATGGTACACATAAAGAGTTGCATGCTGTGCATGGCACCTCAGCCATGCACGTAGATGGCTCGTCTCGCATTCCTCATGGTGGCCAATGTTCCTCCAAGATACTAGCAACAATCAATGTCTCGCCTGGCCCATTGTGGGCTTGTGAAAACATTGGCAGCCACGTGATCTCTACTCACATTCTGCCATTGGCATGGAGCTCCTTGACCAAATATGTGCTAGCTATAACTTGGCACCCACCTAACAAAATCTCACCAATCGAGAGGGCCTCACCGTGGAGCATAGTGAGCCCATCATTGTAGCTTGCCACTCACATAGCGGGCAAAGTTTCTTAGTGGCCAATGAAAGTAGTGTCACCACTACCAAACCATCAACGAATACCTCACACTTCCACCCACGCCAGAAACCGCATGTGATAATCAACCATCACGGAACCTTCCTTGCTCATGCATGGAGAAAATCAACCGCCAAAGGAGTTCCTTGCCACTGTAGATTGCTCATGACTAGTAGAGTTTACTCTCCACAATAATTGTTCCTCACCTCAACCAGTTGCTTATGCACGCAACCTACTTTTCCCACCTACATGACCATGAATGTTTGGCACAAACAATCATACCTTTGGACTAGTGGCTTCGTCTCCATGTACCTGACTCTTTGAATGCCATCTGCCATGTACTACTAGCTGTCGAATAGCTTGATGTATGGATGGATCTACACAGGGATGTAGCCTCAAAGTGATTAGATGAAGGAATTGAGAGGGGATTTGGCACCACCGCAGTCAATGCAAAACATCATGGCACACAGGGACTTTGGGCAACAAGCAGGAAACTGTGGGCAACGTATAGGGTGCTGCAAGCAACCCCATGATTTATTATCAACGTATATTGATGGAGCAAAGCTAGTAGGAGTTATGCTACACGTGCAAAATGAGTTGAAAGCAACAACTAATTTGGCCCTGTGCATGCACTCCAAACACACGAGACTCTCAAATGACTTGCAATGCATGGTCATGAAGAAGGAGTACTACAGATTTTCGATGATAAGGGAGCGTCTTCGTCTAGAATTATGCCTTACGAGATATATGGAGTAGAACTAGCCATCAAGCATTACGGTTTTTTGGTCAAAGAAAAATGGTTCAAGTGCTGAAGCGTCATCAATCATGTTAGAAAAAGACTTATTATTGGCCAAGACCAAAGCACAGATAGAAAAAAGTTGTCAAACTTAGAGTGGTCCACGTGTGCTTGGAGCTAGGCTTAGTCATTCATTACCGAAAGAGCTTGTCACCATAGCAGACCTCTCATTCAACAATGCTAAGTCCCTCGACTCACAACAAACAGGCGCAATGGCAGTCTCTTGGCTATTGCAACCCTTGCCTATAAAGACAAGTCCCTAGACTTGTAAAATGAGACTCACAACATGGATAAAGGGGGAAGGAAGTCCCTTGGCTGCTTCGACCGTAACCAGTACAGAAGTTGAGTCCTTAGAATCACACCACAGATAAAGGGGCAAGACAATCCCTTGGCTTCTTTGACCATCAGTCGCAAGGCCAGCAATGTACTTACCAAGCCGAGTTGCTAGACCCATAAAGTCGTGACAGTCCCTTGACTACTCTGATCTGCATCCACCATGGTGAGTCCCTAGAGTCGCACGATGAGACTCGTATAGGGACAAGGGAAATGATGGTCCCTTGGCTGCTTCGATCCTAGCCCACAAAGCTAAGTCTCTAGATTCACACGACGAACAAGCAATAAAAATTTACTGACTACTTTGACCCTCACCCGTTAAAGGTGTGTGCCCTTGCACTCATGCCACAACTGTTACCAAGTGGGTACCTCTAGGAATGAGCACCCGAGCTCCACAATCGTCTCTCATGGGTTACCTTAAAAAATGAGTTGACAGGCTTGACAGACTGTCTAAGATGTACCCAAGGGGTCCACAGGGTCCTTAACCATTTGGCACAGGTTATAGCAAGCAAATTCTAATGTTGACACAACAAAAAATCACCTAAAGGCAAAGAATTTGCTAGCTTCAATTACAACAAGAACAGAAGAAGGCGCTTTTCCTTGAAAATCCTTGTTGAATCATGCAACAAGGAAAAACCAAGGACAAGTTTCCTGTATTCATATTCTGTTCATTTCCATGAGCTTTCTATGTTATAGTCAATTAAGATATCCCTATTCTGTCTTGTCAGCCTTAAGAATCTGTGGGCATTTGTTGGAGCTAAAAGTACCAGGCACAAAATAGCATGCCAGGCCCAGCCCATTGGGTGGCTCTCATCAAAAGTAGGAGGGAAAAGAAGGAAAAGAAGGACAAGATAAGGCAAAGCAACAGAGCTCAAGTAATGAAGTCAGACACGCAAAAGCAGAGTCCGAAGTGACATAAATTGACATTCCTCACCGACCAATCCCAAGGTCTTAATAAACGGGATTTTCCTACCCAAAGCAGGGTGAAGATTTTATTTGAATTTGATGGAATGAGAGAAAGGCTTCTAGGTGACTGTGGCTAGATTACTGGGAGGGCTTCTTCAACCTCACCTCAAGAGACTCCAAAGATTTTATTTTCTTTAGGCTAAAGGGGTCATCAACTCTCATTGTATTGTGAGATACAAGCCACTATGAGAGATTGTAAATACGTCAATTATAGTGGATTTCTCCTCAAAACATCCCGTGGAAGTAGGCTCTATGTCAAATCACGTAAATTCATGTGTTTCTCTCTTATTTGAATTTCATTTACTACTTGCTATTATGGATGTATGTATTTGTACTATACCTACGCCTAAATTACCATTATGGGCTTTCAACTGCTCCACCGCAGCCTGAATCACCTTCGTGAATTCGAGATGACTTTTTTTCCAATTTCGGTTTAGGGTATGATTTTACACCCTAATAGATGCTAGTAGTGAGACCAAAGTCTAATAAAATAGTAAAATAATCAACACAAAAATTATAGTAAGAAAGTATAAACCTATTCAAAAAGCTTTTTAGATAGTAAAACCACTTCAAGCTTTGACAACCAAAAGGTAAAACTTATGTCACATGAGTTCTTCTTATGTACAACTCAGCAATGGCTTCAAAACCTATGGTCCTTTTTCACACAGATTGTCTTCATGAAAGATCCCCTTCCACTTCAAATTGGAACTCTAGTGGCTGTAGACTTTTTTTCGTAGTTTGATAGGAAAAAAAATCCAAGAGCGAGTATCTCAAAGGCTCAAAGTGTTTCAATAGGAATTCCCTAAACAACATAAGAGTTTATGCTTTTATGCTCTCACAGTTTGTGCATCCTTATTCTTATACATGTTAGGTTAAATTAGCTTATTAGAGATTTCAAATCCAACTAAAATGGTCACTTCAGCAATTTTTGCTCAAGCCAATATCAAGTGAACTTTTTGCCAAGTTTTCGGTCAAGTCAATATTCAGCTATGTTGACCTATAAACGTTGAAAATTGATAATTTTCACAAAATATGAAGTTATAGAACTTTGGGTCAACTCTCTAATGCCACCAAGCTTTCCTTAATTTGATGTTGGAATCAAAAGTGTGACAGTTTTACTTCGACAAGATTGATCTCATGAGATCTAACAAACTTACTATCTTCACCATTTTTGTTCCAAACTTAACCTAGAATTCACTTAACATATTTACAAATCCCTTGGACTAAGTTTTGTTATAAAGATATACCAACATGAGTAATGCTACTCATCATCTATTTTTTCAGCATCCTCTTATCGTCTCATGATATGGTATTAGATGATTGGAGACTATTTATTATATTTCACTTGTGAACCTATTATTTAATGCCATATCATGAGATGATGAATAGATATTTTTTACCAACATATTATTCTTATATTAGAATATATATGAATGACATCGTACTTCTAGCTTATTACAATATATTATGTAACAAATAGTGCTTAAATAAATATCAATTTTAATTAGCATGGTATATATCCTATAATAGAATGAAAGTATTACAAGTTGTTCGTATTCCAAACCTCTATAATAATTACTTGGGTATATATGGTGTAGATAAATCTCACCAACAAAATATATCCACTAGTTTTCCATAGTTGAGGTAAACAACTGGGGGATAATGAAGAAAAATTCTAAACATAAGTCCATACACCACATACCGCACTTTTTTTTTCTTCTACAAAATGTTTGGTATATGAATAATGAGTACAATAATTTAATTAGTTTAAGAAGAATAAATCCAAAAATAATTTTTAAGAAATAAATAAATAAATAAAAGTGTGATGTGTGATGTGTGGGATGATGAGTAAGAAAGAGGGTCTCCATATGCATTAAGATCTATGTAAATGGGTCTTTTGGTTGTCTTATTTTTCTGCCACTGTTGATGGAAGAATCTTTGTTTCAATGGTTTGGCTCTACAAAGGACCTACAAACATAAGCAGTAACATTGGACTTTTCATTGAAGCCTGAAATTGGTAACTCCAGGGTTTCAATTTAATTAACCTTCACATGAGATATGCTATATTTACTTTACGATGAAAAGAGTTATTTAATGTATAAACCAAAACATGTCAATTTATAAAGTAATATTTCATAATTTTCTCTTTATAAGTCCTATAAACAACCAACAGAATATATATATATAAATCTGTAGTCCTCTCCTCTCGCATGTTGAGGTTTTCGTCTTTGCTCCAAGTAAAGTGTCTCTGAGGTTTTCTAATCTGCAGAGGAGTTAATGGAGGATGAACTAGAGCAGTTATGGCAAGGCTTCACACTTACAGAACAAGAGAAACAAGACATCAACATCAGCAAAATAGACGTTGAAGCAACGACGGATCCCAAAAAATCATGTCTGATGTTTCTGGTCATTTCAGAGCATTTGGTCAACAAAGAGACATTTCAGAATATGATGTCCAAGGTATGGGCCCCAAGGGGATGGATCTAGTTTAAGGAGATGGGAAACAACAAATTCTTGGTTGAGTTTCAACATGAGCAAGACAAAGAAAAGATCCTTCAGGACAGGTCCTTGGTCTACATGGAGAATGTCGACTGGACAATCCCTCCCTACGAAATAGCCTTCACTCATGAGCCCCTCTAGGTCCAAATCTACAACATGCCACTAGGGAGCATGAACTTAACAATAGGTAGCCAACTGGGAGAAGGCATAGGTGAGATTTTGGAATTTGATACAGACAAAACAGGATGTGCCTGGGGTCAGTTCCTCCACATGAGAGTCAAGATCAATATCACGTCTTCTTTGATCCGAGGTAAATTTATGAATTTTGATAGCAAAAGGATCTGGCTACCAGTCAAATATGAGCATCTACCCTCATTTTGCTTCCACTGTGGAACCATTAAACACAAGGAAGGTGGATGCCACAAGGTGAACAGAAGCAACACAGAAGCTTGCAAAGCTGAGTATGGCTCTTGGCTTCGAGCCCCTGTTCCTAAACTTGGCAGCCTCTCGACCAAGAGATATGAGGGCGGCGAAAGGGGGGAGCAGAGCCACTAGGGCGGCGTGAGGTGCCAACAGATGAGGATGACACAGCAAAAGGAAATCAAGGACCTGCACCAACAACCTTTTCACCAACCTTTGTTGCACACAAGGAGGAAAACAAGGAAAACTTCCCTTTTAGGAAAGTTGACCTGACCGACCAAAAGCAAACTCAGGACCACAATAGGCAAGCGCAGAAAGCTACCAAGCTAATGACAGAAGACCTACCGTTGGTTTCAAAAAAAAAAAAAAAAAAAAGAGGCACCCACTGGCATAGAAGCCATGCCCCCTGATGGATCCACGAGCCCCAAAAAGGGCAACCAGCTCCCAAGAACCTATGTTGAAGTAACTAAAGAAAGGATGGCCCAACTGAGCAAAGGCCATGGTGGTAGAGAGCCCTTGGAGAGCTAGGCCTATCTCTGGCATCACAAGAAAATTCATTTAACCTTTTCCTGAACTCTCAGCTTGAGCACCTAGTAGCCCCTAAGAAGCACAAATGGAAAAGGAGAGCTCAAGACCAACAACTGCAACTAAGAGATGAACTCGATGAAGATTACACCATGGCTGGAACTGAAACTCCTTCGAAGAGAGGCTTGGATGACTAGCAAGCAGTCACAAGCCCCCCCAAAAAACAAAAAAATATCAAACAAAAACTCAAGGCGATGGCAGCATCACCACAGCCCATGGAATGCATAAGTTGGAACTGCCGAGAGCTTGGGAATTCTCGGACAGTTCGAGAACTTCACCACTTGGTGAAATCAAAGTTCCCTTGTCTCATCTTCTTAATAGAGACTAAGTGTAATAGAACCAAATTGAAAATTGTGAGAAGGAAATTAGGAATGTTAGGTAACTTTGTAGTAGACAGCAGACGAGCAAGTGGAGGTTTGGCCTTTCTATGGGATGAATCCATTAAGGTGGATTTAATAAACTACTTGCAAGCCCACATTTCCCTTAGAATTGATCAAGGAGGTGCTAACACAAGCTGGAGAATCACTGGTTTCTAGTGGTCACCATTTCCACAGCAGCTCAGGAGTTTGCTAGAAGAGATAGGCCTTTTAGATATAAGGCCAACTGGGCTTTAAGGGAGGATTGCAACAAAGTGGTAGTGGAAGCATGGAAAGGCAACCTTTTGGGCTCAAACAAACTAACCAAGGCTGCGAAAGGCCTTGGTAGATGCCAGAGAGAGATTGGAAGCTTGGAGCAAAAATTCAATGGGTTCCTCTAAGAAACAGATCAAAACAAAGTTCCTACAATTGCAAGCCCTCCAACTAGCAAACAAGGGGGATCTGAAGGATGAATTACTGTCCACTAGAAAAGAGATAGATCATCTACTTGAAGAGGAGGATATCAGATGGAGACAAAGGGCCAAGCAAAGATGGGTCAAAAAGGGAGACAGAAACGCAGGCTATTTCCACCAATGTGCAACTCAGAGATGGAAGAAGAACTTGATCAAAACAATAGTTGATTAGAAGGGTTCCAAAACCTCAACACTTGAAGGTATCAGTGCAAAGTTCCAAACCTTTTTCTAAGACCTCTTCACAACATCTAAACCCCAAGATATTCAGGCTTCCCTGCATCACCTGGAGAAAAAAGTTAGCGATGAAATGAACAGCAAGCTTCTAAGGCAATTCACTAGGCAAGAGGTGGAAAAGGCAGTCCTAAACATGGCTCCACTCAGCTCTCTTGGCCCAGATGGGTTTCCCCTTGCCTTCTACCAAAATCATTGGCCACTAGTGGGTAAGGAAGTAAGTGAGGCTGCCCTTTACATTCTTAATTCAGGGGGTAAGATTGACTCTATCAATGCTACTCATATTACTCTAATCCCTAAAAGCAAAAATCCACTCAAAGTCTCTAATTTTTGCCCTATTAGCTTATGCAATGTAATGTATAAAATTGTCTCAAAGACCATATCAAATAGGCTGAAATCTATTCTTCCCGAGATCATTTCTATCATACAATCTGCTTGTGTACCAGGTCGTTTAATTTCAAATAACATCATCGTAGCTTTTGAGACTTTGCACACAATGAACAGCAAGTTGAGTGGAAGGGAGGGCTACATGGCTCTAAAGCTCGATATGAGCAAAGCCTATGACAGAATAGAATGGCCTTTTCTGAAAGAAGCTATGCTCAAGATGGGTTTTGCCACAGATTGGGTGCACTTGGTGATGAAATGCGTAGAGACTGTTTCTTATTCCATCCTATTGAATGGCCATCCACAGGAGCCTTTCAAGCCAACCCGAGGCATAAGGCAGGGAGACGCTTTGTCTCCCTACCTTTTCATCATATATGCAGAGGTATTGAGCTCCCTACTCGACAATGCTGTCAAGACAAAGGCAATCACAGGGGTCCCCATTGCAAGAGGAAGAATCACATCAACCACCTGTTGTTTGCAGATGATAGCCTGCTTTTCTGCAAGGCCAACTCTTTGGAATGGAGTAGGCTCATATAGTTGCTAACTACTTATGAACTAGCCTCTGGTCAACGTCTCAACAGGGAGAAAACTTCCATACAGTTTAGCAAGAAAACATCGAAGGAAAACCATAAACTAATCCTTAGTGTTGTAGGGGTGAAATCCAGCTAGGCTTACGAAAAGTATTTGGGCCTCCCAGCCCTCATGGGGAGATCAAGATCAAAGTCTTTCAAGCTTATTGTGGACAAAATAGAACAAAAGCTGAGCAACCACAAAGTCAAGCTACTGTCACAGGCAGGAAAGGAGGTGTTCATCAAATCTGTAGTTCAAGCCATGCCCACATATAGCATGTCAGCCTTCAATCTTACTTGGGTCCTGTTGAACCAAATCAATAAAAAGATAAGGAACTTCTGGTGGGGACAATGTGAATAAGAGAAGAAAGTCCAATGGGTAGCTTGGCAAACATTGGGAAAGGCAAAGGCAAGATAAGGGCTTGGGTTTCGAGATCTTCACAGTTTCAACATTGCCATGTTAGCAAAGTAGGGTTGGAGACTACTACAACAACCCCACTCTGGCCTCTAGAGATCTAAAAGCAAAGTACTTCCCATTCTATCACTTTATGAAGGCTAAGAAGGGATGTAAACCATCATACATATGGAGGAGTATAATGGCAGCTAGGTTCCTTATAGAAAAAGGCACTAAATGGCGAGTAGGCAATGGAACAAACATCAACATTATGCGAGACAAATGGACCTTGAGACCCAACTCTTTCAGACCAACACTCACTTTGAAAACCTTGGATCATGAGGCAACTGTCAGTACACTGATTTACTAGAACACAAGGCAATGGAAGACCCAGCTAGTGGAGGAGCTTTTCCCAAAGGAGGAGGCAGAGCTTATATACCATATCCCACTTAGCTTTTCAAGGTGTGAAGACAAAGTAATTTGGCATGGAACAGCACAAGGCACCTTCTCAGTAAGAAGCGCATACCACCTTCACAAAGAAACACAACAAGAGGAAATGGGGCAATCATCAGAGGACTCAACCAGGGATCAATTCTGGTCACGTTTATGGAAGCTTAACATTCCCCTAGCAGACAAGATGTTCCTTTGGAGAGCATGCCACGAAGCTCTACCAACAAATTTGAACTTGTATAAAAAGAAAATCCTAGAAAAACCTATATGTCCACTATGCCTGCAAGAAAATGAGACAGCAATCCATGCCATCTGATCATGCCCTGCAGCCCAAGACCTAAGGAACCAATGCTCAAGCCAACTCTAAAAAAGCCCTTCCTCTACCCCTTCACTGCCAAAGCTGATCAACTCACTAGCTCTAAGTGGGGGTACACCCCTAGTGGAGGAACTAGCAGTGGTTGCCAAGAGAATCTGGTTTAGGAGAAACTTGTGTGTGTTTCAACAAGAATTTAAGAGCCCAAACTTAGTAGCAGAGTAGGCAAAGATTACTCAGCAGGACTTACTCACCCTGCAAACCCAGAGATCACATAAGATACAAGGAACACAACATCTAATTTCAACCAGGAGCCCCCTCGCCCCCCAACCTCAAGTATTCAAACTCAACTGGAACGCAGTAGTAGACAAGCTCCGATGTAAAGTTGGGATTGGTGTAATTGTCAGAAACTCAACTGGTTTGATAGTGACATCGACAAGACATTTTAGAGCCCTCTTCCCAGATCCTCTATTGGCAGAATCGATGGGAGCTTTGGAAGCATCCCTTCTGGGAATTCAATTGGGATTAAAGAGTATAATCCTTGAAGGGGACTCCATCAAGGTCATCCAAGCCATAAACGGAAAGGGTGAAAACTGGTCTACAATTGGCATGATAATTGAAGATGTTAGGAGTCAACTACGTTCTTTTGATAGTTGGTCAGCAAGCCATATACGCAGAGAGGGTAATCAGGCAACGCATGTGCTAGCCAAGAATGCACTTATGCTTTCTACCTCGTCAGTTGACGTAGGGAGCATCCCCTCTTGTATTATGGATTTCATTTGAGGTTGAATGAATGAAGTTTTTCCTTTCAAATATATATATATAAACGACCGACAGGCTTACCGATAGAATGCATTGGAAAAAGTATAATAATTATATACAAGACAAAACATGCATGGTGCTGAAAATTAATGTTGCTTTTTTTCGATATGGAAAATTGCTTAAATGGTTTGTCCATAGCATTATTAATGGATTATGCATATGTAAATGACATTTTTTTATGAATATAAGGTGAATTTAGATTTTGACTATTCCATTCGCATTAGTCTCTACAATGGAATAACTATTTTTATTATATAATAATAAAATAATATAAGATGAATTTGACTTTAGCTATTTTCATCAAATCACCACATTGAATTATCTATTTATTCATTATATAGTAATGAGTAATTAATAATTAAAAAAATTAAATATTTTATTTTATCATTTTACTATTCTACCTATTATATGTTAATTAGTAATCATATTCTAATTAAATTATGGTTAAAAAAAATTATATTTTTCAATTATATGTAATCCATTTTCCAATCCAACCATATTTTATTTTACTAGACGTTCTAAAAATATCTAAAAGAGATAGAGTTACATAGAAATAATAAAATAAAGATTTACTCCCAGTACAGTAATAACTAAATTTGATTTTATCTTTACATTTATTGCAACTAAAAGTTAAAGAATTTAAATATTACTAATCCATTGCAAGCTATTTTTATTTCTAACAGTTAAAAAGTTATTTTATTCTCTAATATGGTTAATCCATTAACAATACTCTTATAGAAACATGCTAATCAAAGTCGTGCCAATATAATGTGAGATGGAGAGCTGCAAGGTTTTGCCAGGATGGGGAATTGAAGAAGAGGTGAAACAACAAGTGGGGTGTGGTTGGAGTGCACAATTTATTAGTACTGTTGTTTTCTCCTACACTCCCTTTCCATAGCTTGATACCACATAAGCAAGATTACGACAGTGTTACAAACTTACACGTGCGGAAAACAGTATTGTCTTAATCTACGTAACATTGATCCCACAGCTTTAAAGAACAGACCAATAGCGAATTGCTACGTGCACCCCCTTCCCCTCTCTCATTTATTCCTGACATGATTGTTCATTTCTTGCAAGTACGTGGTCATGCTCCAAGCTTAGTGCTAAAATATTGATGGCTCGGGCTCCCACATCAATTCTCTCTAGTAATAAAGCAAATTAGAATAAATATTAAAGGAGGAGATAATTTATTATATATTTTAGGAGGAGATATTCTTTTATTTTATAATGATTTTATAGAATTCTAATTATAATATTAACTAATTATTTTTAAAGTGTAGGTTTACATGTCATGACTTGGACTTTAAAACTATAGATCGAGATTTGACTGGAATCTTCCTTGTTTTATTATAGAAATAGCTTAGGAGATTATTTTGATTAATTTATACTAAGATTAAAACATAGAATTTAGATTAAAAAAAATACATTTAAAAATATTATGATTTAATACAATATAACAGAATAAATAAATAAATAAATAACCAAATTGAACTTAACGACAGTGGATACAAGATATACAAGATGTCTCTCTTGAAAACTACAAGAGGGAAGATATATAATTTTCATATTACAACAATGCCATTTTGCCGTTCAGCATGTATAGCTGGACGTGTCCTTTAGCGCAATTGTATTTTTTTTTTTTATTAAAAAAAAAGAAGTTAAATACTTGAAAACATAAAATAAATAAAACTTAAGACCCCAAAAGTATTCATATTTTAATTATCATGCGATTATCCCTTTTTGTTATACCATTTCGTAACATTAAAGCTTATTCATTTTAGCAAACAATTTTCATCAAAATTATTAAAATAGAAAAATATCAAAATGTGTCCGGAGCTGCTTATGTGTTAACAGCACAAAATTAAATGGTGCTGGAAATTATGTTTTTTTGTTTGTTTGTTTATGAAAATAGTTTGTCCACTTATGAAAACATGTTAATCAACCTCGTGCGAGAATAAATGTTGAGGTTTTGGCAGTAGAGGAAGAAGAGGGCAGAAACAACAACTGCATGGGATGTGGTGGCGACAGAGCATAATTTTTTTTTTTATTGATAATGTTGTTTTCTCCTACTCGTCATCCATATCTTAATTTGAGACCACACATCTAAGTAAGATACGAAAGTCATGGTACACATGTAGAAATTTTCAGACAGCGATTTATAAAGTCTGTTTCAGCGCCATATTAGATGAGTTTTCATAAAAATAGGTAGTAATGAAAATATCTAACTGAAAAATATTCTCTAAATCAAATTATGCTACGTGAATAATGTGTAATGTAAAAGCCTTCTAATAATAATTATAACTAAATTGGGGCACCACCCATGGTGGCCAGAGAAGGGCCGCTTGTGCTCGCCATAATCTAGCAACCCGATTGTGACAGCCACCATAGCGTGGCTGCTGTCTAATTTTTTGAGGTTTTACACTAGAGATGTATGTTTAGGAATGAAAATGTCTGACTGAGAAATCTCCTCTTAACTTTTGAGAGAATTTTGGTTGCCAAACCTCTACTTTGGCAAACCATATTGAGCAGCCTATGATAGCCAAAAAACTCTAACCACTATGACAACAGTATCGTGGCGCCACACATGGTGGCCAAAGAAGGTCCGGAGGCTCGATTTGAGTCGCTGATGCTCGCTAGAATCTAGAGAAACCAATTTGATTTTAGCTCCGTAAAAATGGAGAGGATGTCGAATTTGGGACTTATGTTGGGCCATGGGTTTTTTAATTGTATAATAAATTTCCAGGCTTGTATAGTGTAGTGCTTCGTTTAAAGCCCACTTCCCTTTGGGCTGAACACTGGAGAGTTTCTAGGCTTTTTAGGTCTATACTATTGCATTTTCTGTGCTTCTTAATCCTTTTTAGGCTCAATTGAATTAGTTGTTCGTTTGGATTTGAAAAACATCTCATCTCATCTTATAATTATAATTTTTTTAAATTGTTACACAAATATAATAAAAAATTTAAATTTTTAAAATTTTAAAATATAATAAATAATTTAACAATAATTTATTTAACTTTCATCTTTTATTTAAAATCATTTCATCTCATCTCTGAATCCAAACCAGTCCATTAATATGCAGTTTCACATATGTAAAATACTAAATTAAAAAATAATAAACTTAGCATACAAAGTGCTGAAAATAATTTTTTAGACATGCTAAAAATGTTAAATATTTTTAACATGAAACTTTAATTTCTAAAAAATATTTGATAATTTATGTTCCACAATATTAAATCTAATGAAATAGAAAACATACATCTCTTTTTGTAATTTGACGAACAGCTAATATGATCATGAGAGAAAGATCTCCTTAAAAAATTCACTTCCGAGTGTCTTCTTATGACTAGAGGCACAATTATCTTGTAAGTAAGAACCCTTAACACTCTTAATACTTGTATAGATTTCCTGGCCATCATAAAAAATAGATGATGGTCAAGAAATTCCTACTTTTCCCTTCAAATCAAAATTCCTTTTTTGGGAGTGAACTTCAACACACAAATTGTTTTCTCCACATCACTAATTATATCATAGATCAAATTATCCAAAAACGAGTAAGATTTGAACCTTTGAGCAAACAACATATTCTTGAATTTTTGTACAAATCATTTCTCATTATTATCCTTGATATTATCGAGTTAATTATTTATCATCCAAAATCAGGAAAGATTTTGTGCCATTGGACAACCAACCACTTCCCTGATTTTGGTACAAATTATTCTCCATTTAAAATGAACAATTATATATATGGTCAACCATACAATAAAATTTATTAAAAAAAACAATAATTAAGAAATTTATAACTAATAGCTATAATTCAGACATGTATTAAGCAATAAAGGATATGCTTTGACAGAGAAAGAGAGAAAAATATATTTCTACCTTTTTTAGAAAATAAATATTAAAATAATATTAGAAAATTTTCTGGTCAAGTCTGGATTAGAATCGGATCTGTTCGGTGAAACCCTGAGTCCATCCTTATTGCATGACCCAGGACAAAAATTGGGATGCACCAGTTCTGTTTATGAAGAAGAAGGATGGATATTTGAGGATGTATATTGATTATAGAAAATTGAACAAAGTAACGGTTAAGAATAAGTATTCATTACCGCGTATCACTGACTTGTTAGGTCAATTACAAGAGCATCAGTGTTCTCGAAGATGGAATTAAGGTCTGGTTACCATCAGCTCAAGATTAGGGAACAAGATATCCCTAAAATGTTCGAACCAAATATAGTCACTATGAGTTCTTATCCTTTGGTCTAATCAATGCCCCTGCCACATTCATGGATATGATCAACAAAGTATTCAAACCCTACTTCGATAACTTTGTTGCCTTATTCATTGAAGACATATTGATATACTCTAAGAGCAAGAAAGAACACAAAAAACATCATCTCCATTTGGTGCTGAAAAGGCCGAAAGAACAAAGGTTGTACACCAAATTTAGCATATGTGAGTTTTTGCTTGAGGAGGTAAAATTCTTATGACACGTGATCTCAAGGCAAGGAGTGACAGTTCATCCCAGCAAGATCGAGGTTGTGGTAAATTGAAAGCGTCCGACTAATGTACATGAGATTCAAAGTTTCTTGGAATTAGCATGTTACTATTGGTGATTTGTGGAAGGATTCTCTAAGATATTGAGACCCCTTACTATCCTAACCAAGAAAAACACTAAGTATATTTGGACATAAGATATCGGGACCCCTTACAGCCAAGTTAAAAAACACTAGAGTGTAGTCAAATGTAATAACACTTAAGGCTGGTGGGTGTACATTTTATGATGTTATGATAATATTATATTATGTTACCAATGCATTAAGAACGAGTCTGTAGACAATGTAGTTTCAACATGCATTGTACTACGGTCACCAGCAGGTACTCACTATGCATATGGGAAACTGTGACGATACCTTACATTATGTTGTTAAGATTATGATTAAGTATGAATTGTTAATAATGATGAAACGTTACGATGAAACTATGTTTTTGACAATTGAAATGAAAAATATTCTCTGTATGAAAAATGTATGTTTCAGTTTTTCTGAAAATGTTGAAGAGTCTTGATAGGAGACATACACTGATTTTGTTTTTTTTGCACCGCATGCATTTCATATTTATCATTCATCATGCATGATTTATCTTTGTGCAGGTTAATTGTCTAACTTACTTATAATTCAAGTAAATCTCACCCCTTGTGGACCCACAGTGGAATGATAGAAGTTGTGTCAAGATCTGACGAGGTCGGACTAGATAGACCAGTAGATCCAAGCGATTGAAGAGGAGTTAGATCTCGACAAAAGATTGGATATCATCTTGATGCTTATAGCTCTAACCCTTCATGCATTAGAACGCATGAAGCAGTTGATTTAACGATATAGACTTCTTATCATGAATAATTGTACTAAGATTATGCTACCATATGATTTGAACTTATGATGGTTATAAATGACATTGAGATGCTTTAGTTATTTTGTCATAATTTTTATTTAGTCATCCTTATTCCACTATGAATATTTTATTATGCTAGATGTACTTATAGAATGCATTGAATGTTAACTATCATGTATGGAGGTATGTAACCTTATCTTACATGTTCCAACACTCTAAGTCTTTGTTCCATCCTAAGCAGAGGTTGGGGGCGTCACATCGGCAGCAGCCGACTCGAAGATAACAACACATGATATGTCGGGAGATCCCACATCCCGACTATCAGGTAAGGCCAAACACGATATCGTTCCATCCCACTCCCTCTTGAGACATTATTCTTCTCGTGTGATGTACATGGTAACGTTTTACGGAATGGTTTCAGGGAATTTTCCATCTCATTCCATGATAATAGACTCTTGTTGACTCCACAGACGTACACACACGGAGGTATCCAAGGCTCCCAAACTAGATATCATCATTAGTAGCAAAAGTAATTAAAAGCACTAAAACATTGAAAGCATAAAAAATCAATGAGTAATTGTAATTAGAAATATAGTGCTGGAAATATGTATTAACACTTGTAGGAAATGGGGGGGGAGAAGATTACAGAAATGAATCAATGTCTCACACACAAAACATTCACCCCACACTTCCTAACAGTGTCTCAGAAGCTAACATACATTTCTACTTCAAAAGTTTTCTTGTTGTATCCCTGCTCCTAGCATTCCATAGTAGTCACCTTCTCAAACTCTTAAGTGAATAAGGTCTCAAAAGTGAGATTTTGTCCCATGTCATGTTTTAAATAGTTGTGAATGTCAGATGTCTTTTCTAACATATCATTGACTCCAGATATACTTGGATAGGAGTCTTTTATCCTTTATCATACTATAGGATGACAGAGACAGGTGACCAGGACATAGTTCGCACACCCTATGGTCTATCAACTCCTTAGTTCTTCTTTAAATGAGGGTTCTCTATGTGGCGTCCAGTCATACTTTTGGGTCCTGACGACACGGCTTGTCGAGCCTTTATCTTTAATTGCAAAGTCACTCCGGATGTGACCTTTGAAATGAAGTGTGGGCTTTTGTGCTTGCTATTAACACTTCCCAAAACTCTTCGGTGTTATCTTGGAAAGTTCCCATTATTGGTTATGTTAGTAGTTGCCCATAGCTCCTCTTTGGCGAGTGATCCTTTCTCGTCTTGGGTGGTTAGTGCGTAACTTGCCCAAGCTCATTCGTCCATCCATGTAATGACTCGATCCAATATTATTAAGGATATAATATGAATAATTTTATTGTCCCTAAATTAAGTTAAATGAATTATTTTGGATTAAGCCCACGAGCTAAAAGTTTTTAGGTTAGCTAGGGATTTTAATTAGGCCAGAAAGACCAAAAGTTAATTTGAAGGCCCGGATGTTAGTGGATGATTTTGGAATGGTATAAATAGGCCACTATTTTTGGAAGCCGAATTGAGGTTTATTGGATTATTTTGAATAGGCCACATACCCATAATTTATTTAAATGGATTATGAAATTTTATTGGGCTTAGTAATTAGGTTAAAGTTCAATTAATATTTATGGATCAAGTGGGCCTTATTTAATTTGATAATAGGCTCAACTATTACTTTAAAAGCTCAAAAATATTTATTGGACAAGTTGGACTTTTTAGCTCTCAAAACAAGGACCCAAGGGAAAACCCCAAAGGACCGCTAAAAGCCCAAGCCCATATACCCAACATCCAGACTCGCACATAAACTCCATGCATGTTGTCTTCTCCCCGTTCCATTTCACTAGGGTCTAGTAGACCCAGCGCAGGCGCGTAAGAGCGCGCGCGCGCACACACACACACACACATTTATATGTATATACACATGTTAGAGATCACATAATGCACGACATAAATTTCCAGTACCTAGAGTTTCCATTGACCCACCTCCTACCAAGTAGGCCTGCAACTCAACTAGCTCGTGCTGCTTTTTAACTCAACCCTGCCACATCATTGAAACAACCTGCCTGGACAACTGCGGGTCGGGTCAAGTATTTTTTTCTTTATTTTAAAAACTCAACAAAACTTTATTGTATGAACCATCATGTTTCAACACAGTAGGCCTTTCAACCATTTTTACTTCGGCATTGGTCCCAAAAATTTGTGGATTTTTTGCAATATAAGATTGAATGCCATAACTCCTATTATTATTATTATTATTTAATTTTTCTAATCTTCTTATTGAGAAATTTGTAGTTTATTCAAACTCTTTGATGAGTGCTCCACTACTGTGTTTGCATGCTTGCTAGAGGCTCCCATAATAAGCACATGCAAATAATAATCAAAAGATAAAAAAGCATATCAAGCATATATGTGTGTGTAGTAGTCTATTTTCTCAATCTTAATAGTGGGTATGTCAAAATCCAATACATCAAAGACACAAGAACAAGGATCTACAAGGTAGAAATGGAATAGGAATTAGCATGTGAGTGAGGAAGTGTCCAGGAAGTCCTCAAAACAGTGATTAGAATCAAGGCAATGATAATATCCAAAATAATCAATTTTATCTTCATATTTTGGAGCCACGTCTTCATTGTCATCTGAGTTCCCTGTTGCCTAAAATCTTGGGCCTGGAATGCAGAATCTATATCAATTCCTTAAATTATATACTCAACTATATTAGTCTTAACGGTTCAGGAAGAAACAAATAATAATCCCAACTATTAGGATAAGGACATGCAACATAGAGAAGAAAATATGCAACACTAGAAATAAACGAAGAAGAAAAAGGGGAAGATCGGTTCTGTTAAAAGCTTTTTAATCTTTTTACATAAAGAAAAATGGTTTTGTTAAATATAGTTTTAAGTTCTAGCATTGCAACTAACAAACTAGCTATAGTACAAAAGTTATTAAGATACATGTTTTATTAACAAAACAACATCCCCGATTCTTACAAATTATATGAAACTACTCATATAAGTAGCAAAATATGCCCAATGGTTTTATATATGATAAAGATATACAACTTCTTATTGAAGCTAGGAAAACTTTGGCTATAGCCATAAAATCCTTTATCTTCCCTCCCTCATATAAGAACATCTTCTATCCAAAAAAACATTTTCTATAAAAAAAAACACATCTTTTAGGCAATAAGTTTTTCTTCAAGATAACAACCAAACCCCATTATAACAAATATGGATTTCAAACCTAGGGTTGTAGTCTACTATCAATGAGAATTTGATTTCTAGATTTTCTCTGGAAAGATAGATATATATATAATCCCAAGAAATATATATATATATATATAAAATAAACTTTCTTGGAAAATTTTGGCAGATTAACCTGCCGACCAAAAAGCCCACTTGATAGCTTTGGTATCTCATTAACATATTTGTGTCTAGGGGTACTTGCCAAAATTCCTATTGTTTCCACCATCTTGGCCACAACTCCTCCTCTAGTCAAGTTTTTCTCTTCCTTCTACAGCATGCATAGTGTGGTAGTTAAGAGGATACTTCAAATTTGTAATAGAGGCAACAGAAAAGAGCAGCAACGACAAATGGATTTGATTTCTGGATTTTCTCTAGAAAGAAATAAATATTTTGTCAAAAAAGGAAAAAAAAAAACTTTCTTGAAAAATTTTGGCAGATCAACCATTTGACCAAAAGAGCCCACTCGATAGTTTTGGTATCTCATGAAGATATTTGTGTCAAGGTGGACTTACCAAAAGTCCAGTTGTTTCCGGCGTGCTTTGTTGCTGCCAACAATAGAAGCTACTAGCCATTGTCCCGTCTGGTAGCTATCGCTATGCCCAAGCCCTTATTGCACAACCATCCAACCTCGTGTACGTAAAACTCGAGACCAAGAGGAAGAAAAGCTAGCCATTGTGATCTTCACTCCCATGTTTAGCCTCTCCAAGCGCCACCACCGGCAGCAACAAAGCACACCAGAAACAAAGAGGAATAGAGGTGACAATGAACGAAGGCAATGCTGATGGCGATGGGAAGCGATGATGATGACGAAGAGAATGGGGAGGGTTAGCCAACTATGGTTTGGTCTGCAAAGCAGGAAACTTAAGGTACTTTAAAGCATGTTGGGTCAAGTTTAGTAGCACACCGATCCTCCTAGATTTTCTAAAAATCACTTTATTGGAGAACGAGGTGTTGCACTCCAACTCCTCATTCTCGTCCTTATAGGAGATAAATTTTTTAGCTAATCTGTTGTAGTCGAGTTCCTCATCTCTACATCACTCTAGGACATGTCAGTTAGATTCCCACATGGTGCCTACTTGCCCGAATGTTGGACTAGTTGCACTTGGTGCCTCGTGCTACTGGTTTCTAAGATCATTGGAGTGCTTATGACCTTTGCCTTTCCCTCAACCCCTTGAGTGGTTTGCTCCCTTTCGTAGTCCATCTATCTTGCCAAATCCTTATTTTCTATTTGTTTCATACTCTCCATATGAGCCATTCTCTAACATGCCATGTACTCCTCCAAGCAAAAGAAGGTTTACTACATAATTTGGAATCCATAATATTACCATCTGGAAAATATTTAGCTTTAAAAATAAAAGCTGACATAGAATCAAGTTGTTGTAATAGCATTCACTATTGATTAACAAGAAGAGCTTTATTAAAAGCTTCTATGAGCCTGTTTAGGATTATAGTATGAGTCTTAAAAAGTGCTTAAATAGGCTTGAAAGCTCTTTAATGCTAAAATTAGATTATGAGCCTATTTGGAATTGAGTTTGAAAGCTTAAAAAATGCTTTTAACTGTTTAAAAACTCTTCTAAAGAAAAAATGATATGTTTGGTAAATTTATAAAAATTGCTTTAATTACCTAAAAAAGCTGAAAGTCTACTTTTTTAAAAAGTGCCAAATTGAAACTTTTATCGAAAAACTCATGCAGATAACTATATATTTTTTAAAAATTAATGTAACTAACTTTAAAAGTGTTTTAGATACATGTTTATCAAATGGTAAACAACATTTGAAGTATAGAGCTTATTATTAAAGTTATAAGCTATAAGCCATAAAGTTATAAGCTATATTTCCTATCGCAATCACAAACATGCACTATTTGGATGTTATATATTAAAGTATTTTTAATCTCAAATAAGTTAAAAAGTACATTTGAGGAAAATCATCATTTTGATTTTTTCCTCAAACGTGTTTAACAGAAAATGTAGAATGTAATTTAAACTTGTAAAAGACTATCAATGGGCAAAAATGTCCATATAACTTTCGGATAATTATAACTTTTAAACTTTTAAACTTTTAAAGATATGATCATAATTTTTAAAAATTCAAATAATCGTCATTTCTACTTTCAGAAATCACTTTTGTTAACTTGTTTCCAAACAAACGTAAAATGTTTGAAAGTGCTTTAAACATATGGTTACCAAACAATAAATAATATTTTAATAGTATAACTTATTACTTAAGTAGCTATAAGCCATAAAATTATAAACTATATTTTCCATTCTAATCCCAAACATGCACTATATCACGAAACCCCAAAATCTTAAGAATTTAAAATGCACTATAAAATTGCTCGTTGCTTGTTGTTAAGGTTGAGTCTTCGACTTAGATTCGGTTGAAGATCAGGCTATAATAGCAGTAATTTTGTGGGCTACGAAGCTCTCTTGGTTCCAACTATAATTTATTTGAGGATAATAAACCCTCACTTGATGGGGTTACTGAATTGGTTTTATGTAAAAGATGGAAGATGATAGTCATTCATGATAGAAAAGTAAACTGAGAGGGGGGGCCTAGAAGTAAAGAAGGAGTGAGAGAGACTGGAGAGAAAAATAAGAAGTAAATGAAGAAAGAAAATGGAGAGAGAGGGATTTAATTATACTTTGCAGAGAAAGCAAGAGATTGTGAGTAAAGTATTTATAATGGGAAAATTGAGGAAATTCGTTCAAAAAGTTTTAAAATTGACATTTATCATTTGATTTTGTTTCTCTCTAGGCTCTGATCTTGCATTTTCCCTTTTTAGCATTTTCTTCTTTTTATCTTCTCTGCATAGCAAACCCAAAACATTTTTTCACTATTTTCTATTTCGTTGCTTTTTATTTTTGTGAATTTCTTCTCTACATACTTTTGGGTCCATGTTGGCCAGAAGGACATGAAGTTGGTCGCCAGAGGGCTTGAGCTGAGTTATTTGGTCGGACGGGTTGACACCAATTTACAAACCCATAATTTAGTCGGTTGAAGACCTGTTTAAGTAATAACTCAATAAAATCCAGGTCGAGGGTCTGCCGGGTGTTAGGGTATATGCACACCTCTACAACTTCATGATCCCAATACACTCTCTCGGTTTGTGCTCATTGCTTGGGATTTATGGAAGTTTCGAAATTTAAGAATTTACCAGCAAAGTGATGTTTCTGTTTTTGATGTTGTTGGGAATTGTTTTGCCTATGTTGAAAGTTATGAGGTGGTTCTTAAATGCCAGCAAGCCTATAAACATATAAACCTTTATCTTCATTGTGTTGGAAGCCTCCACCACGTGGGAAGTGGAAATTGAACTTTGAGGGTGTTGTTTTCAATCAACTTCATCATTCAGGGGTGGGTACAATTTTGAGGGATGAAAATGGTGGTATAGTCATGGCCATGTCAAGAAAGGAAGAAGGCATATATATGGTGGAGGATATTGAGACGCTTGCTGCCTTGCAGGGTCTGTAGATGGTCCGTCATATAGGGATTTCTCACTTGATTCTTGAGGGGGATTCACTTATTATTGTGGAAGCCATTCGTTCATCTCAAAAACAAGAGTCCAGTTATAGTCCTTTGCTTGAAGAGATTCATACATTGTTATCTCATTTACCTTTATTTGATCTTCTTCATGTTAGTAGACAAGGTAATAAGGTAGTGCATCTATTAGCGTGACATGTATGCTTTGTGGATGATACACTTCAATGGTGGCACAGCCCACCAAATTTTATCTTAAGTAGCCTTGTAGTGGATGCTGCTGGCTTTTCTGCTTTGCAATGTTTATCTGCTTGCATGTGTTTGTGTATCAGACTTTTCTTGTATGAGTTTTGTTACGTATAAATAAAGTCACGTACTAATTTATATATCAATATTGATTCATTCCTATTCAAAATTTAAATTAGTACTATTTCTAATAAAATTTATTTTTTAACCAATCACATTAAATTAATACACATATTAGTACGTAGTTGTATTTGTAACTAGATTTTTCTTTCTTGTATACCTTCATTTATAATAAATAAACAATATGTATTCCTTAAAAAAATAATAATAAAAAAAATCCTTCAAAAAAAAATCTTCTTTTCGGCTCAAACTCAAATCCAATTCAAGTGTCATGTATGTACCATGAAGGTTTATTTACCAACCCAAGCCCACTCTATTTTTTAGGCTCCAACTCAAAAGGCCAATAATCCAGATTCCAGCCTACCTGAGAAAGCAGGGGAAAGAAAAAAATGAGACCCCTTAAAGATCTTTTATTTTCCTTCTGCCCCGCTCTCCCTCTCACTTACAGAAAATAGCCGCTACCCGAGCCTTCACCGCGGACGTGAGGCCGCGCCACAGTCTTCATCGCCTGACGCCACCATTCTCTCTTTCTCTCTCTACGTCTGCTTCTCTCTCATCTCCCCGTACGTGTTGCCCTACCTTTGCCGTCGTCTCCCAAGCTCCGGGACTGCGATCTCCACCGCCAGCCACCACCACAATCCTGGTTCGCCGCCCAACCACGACAACCAGCGCCGGTAAGCCTCTTTCTTCTCTACCCCGTTCTCCTCTCTCTCAACCTTTCATAAGCACAAGGGTTTAACATATTTTGTAAAAACAAAATGCACAGAGAGGGATTGTGTAAGAATCTGATAGCAAATGGAATTCTGTCCAACTTGTGGAAACATGCTGCAGTATGAGTTACCTCATATGGGCCGCCCTTCTCGATTCTTCTGCCCGACATGCCCCTATGTGTGCCACATAGAGACCAAGGTGTGGTCCGTTGAATAAGCTATTTTAGTTGACTGATTGATATGCAAAGATCTCTTGTGCTACTTTTGAGCGTTATGCATATAATCACTATATGACTTTGTGTGCATATATACGTGGTTTCATAATTGCAGGTTAAGATAAAGAAAAAGCAACGTCTGGTTAAGAAAGAATTAGAACCCGTCATCACCGAGGATGACATGAAGAATGCGTCTCATACTGACGGTGTGCTTCATGCCAACTTTCTGTTGGGTGGATTAGTTTTTCCTTTTCTTTCAGTCTTTTTAGTTTTGGGTAATGAACTCATTGTCAGCAAATTAAGAATTTGCAGGGAACATCGGTGAAAAGTGGGCAGAAGTTTCTTTCAATAAGCTAATTAGTTATCAATTAAAATTCCATTGAAATGGAAATAGAATGTGATAGGAGGGGACGAGGAAAACTCTGAGGGAGTAACAATTCATGTTTGAATCTATACATAATTATTAGTTTCTTTTTCCGCTTGATGTCTGGTAATGATGCCTGTAAATGGCTATAATTATCTTGTTTTATCTGTTAAAGCATCTACCTAATTCAAAATAAAATAATAATAATAATAATACAGTCAATATTGATTGTACTGGTATGCCAATATTGTCTGATCGAAATCAATAAATTCACAACGGTTCCCTTTTTAGTTGGTGAACTGGTTCTGTTTGCCTCATAGAATTGGAGATAGTTTCTACTTCTTCTTCTTCTTCTTCTTCTTTATTCAATCATTTGGTTCTGCCTCTTTCTGCTTATAATTCTTGCCGCTGCTGTTAAATTTGTTACTTCTGTGTGGGAGTTACGTCCAGCAATCTGGTGCTGAATTATTGCGTATGTGTCACAGGTGTCATAGGCTGAACAGTAACTTTTCATTCTGCTACATTCTTTTTTACTTCATTGTTTGTTTTTATTGATTATACTGCTTATTTTTCACGCTTTCTTGAGAAAAGCTTTTTTCCCCTTTTTCTGTGCGGAGGGGCTGAGGCCTTGGATTTTTATTTTTATTGGCACGGGGTGTCTGAGAACAAAGTCATGACTAATCCCGGCGGGGGTGCACATGCCCTTGGTAAGGATTTTCCCTCAAGTGCACCTTAGGTAATTCAAGGGAAAGTCTCCCCTATTCTGATGGCCCATAGAAATTGTTTGCAGCCAAGAGGATTCAAACCTTAGACTTGGACGGAGCATACCACCAAGACCTAAACCCTTACCACTTGGGCCAACCCCTAGGGCGTAATTGAGGCCTTAGATGCTGAACCAACTAGACCACCCATTTTTATAGGATGCTTCTTATATTTGCATGAAAGGTGAAGGCATGCTGCTTAGACCACTAATAACCCTATATGCTTCTAGATGTGGGATTGTATAGGATTTATCAGTCATAAATGAATGCCTACCCTTTTGGATATTGTAGTTATTCACTGAAAATTCAGGAAACTTGATGTTGAATAAACGCTCTGTACTGTTTTGTGTCTATAGGATTCAACGGCCTGTATGCCTTCTGCCCCTAGCTATAAACTCCTTTGGAGAATGAATTGAGCCAATGTTGATGATCCATAAGTCTATTCAAATCTTGATAAATTTAGTAGTTGGATGTATAGCTTTTGTCGGTAAAGCAACAAGGTGGTGAACATTAATAATTATAGCAGGTAGTTTTCATGCTTCAAAACATTGCAAAAATTATTCTTGTTTCTACACCCCATTCCACCAAATGAAAGAAATTTTAATTGACCTGTTGGTTTGTGTCCGACGTTGTCATCTCTTTTGTATGTGAGTCGTTTGCTGATGGTTTGGATCCCATTTATTGAGATTGATTAGTGGCAAGAAGATAAGGTTAGATTTACCAATAAGTGTCTGGTGGAGACAATGAGTTGAAGTATGTTGGGATGGTTTGCCTTGGTGCTGCAAAACCAACCACTCTTTCATCTTCTATACAGATTGATTTGAATATGTTCTGTGGACTTGAGGATTCCCAGAAAGAACATAGGCAACAGTTTTGAAATATAGGATTATAGTTTATATGGATATCAGCCCCTGCTCCTTAGGCTCAGGTGGTTAATGAGTGGAATGGGATTGTGATGGTAGTTAGTGATGGTCAAAGAACTGATAAAAGAAAGGGATACACAATCAACTTAAAGTAGCAGGGGCAAAGGATTTGTTGCATTGGCCAGTCGTATTAGGTTAAGGTGAGCTTGATAAAGTTAAGACCTTTCCCCACTCATGGGTATTGGAGACATTCTTTTGTTGTTAAATATCTTTAGAGTTAATGATCTTCACTGATTTTTTAGTTTATCAGTCTTATTTGGTGCTCAAAGCTTGAAGGTGAAGCATGAATCATTATCTTATTTGCTAATGCTGTTGTTGTTGTTATCTCCACTCATTAACAACAACAGCATTAGCAAATAAGATAATGATTCTGTTGTTGTTAAATTTCCTGCTTGATGCTTTCTCAGTGCTGTTTCCTTTTTATTTTATTTTGGCTACTTGTTCTTGTTTTTCATCCACCCTTCTTTTTAACTTGCCTCTTCTTTTTCCACTTATTAACTTTTTCCTTCTTATGCAGCAACATGCCCAAGATGTGGTCATGGAAGGGCAGCTTACGTACAATTTCAGACTAGATCAGCTGATGAGCCAGCAACCACATTTTATACATGCTTGAATGAGACTTGCAGAAACAAATGGAGGGACGATTAAATACTTTCTCATGCCCATACTTCATTTGTTCCTTCTAGGCTGTACAATGAGATCTTTGCTCATTTGTGGTTAAATTAATTCTCAATCTCTCTAAATTCATGTCTTTTCCTTTTCAAAATACAATAAATCAATTTTGTTGAGCCTTATATATGTATTTTTTTTTTAACTCTTCGAACGGTTACCCCCACTTTATAATTATAGTAGTTTTTGTGTGGTAAATTTCTTTATCCTTTTTTCTACTTTTCTTTTTTGAATTCATCTATAATTTTAAATTTCGTACGATAACATTATGTCTCTTGATGTTAGTCTTCAATTAATTTTAATTTTTCATAATAACATCAATTAATTATAAATAGTCGATATTATTAGTATTTGAACCACTTTTCTGTTGGCAAAGACGAATGGTGTCCCTTGTGCCTGGAAGATAAAAGCAACCAATAAATAATATGAAAGAAATATGAGAGAATTGGCACATTTGAAGTTGGGTTTACATCTTGTGCAAAAACCAAGAGATGAGCTTCTACTAAAAACTACAACGTGAACTGAGAGGATTTAGGGCTGCAAATGAACAGAATAGCTCATGAACAGTACAAGCTCAGCTCACGTATACTCGGTTTGAACTTAGTTCATTTAATAAATGAAATGTTTGTAAATACTAATATATATTCGAATATTAAACGAGCAAAACACATATAAATTTGGCTCGATTCGGTTTAGACTCGTGAACAAAATTCATATAAACTTAGCTTGACTCATTTGAGCTCGTTTTAAAGTTCATAATATATTTTATATATGTATGTTATATATATTACATGTTAGTTATTCTTATAAGGGATGCCAATCATTTAAGGCACATGGCTATCACATGAGATAAAGGCTCGGGTTTTAACATATTGCCGAGGTGGAAACATAAGGCTGAAATATTCATCCTTTGCTGATCACATGTGAAGGCTACAAAAGGAAGGGTCATCTATTATATAATGTGTGACGCCCCCAAATTCCGCTTGGAATTGAACGGACATTTGAAGCGTCGGGACATGCAACACAAGGTTACCTGCCCCCTTCATGACATATAAGATGCAATGTTCCTAATATGCATCTAGCATTATGCAATATTCGCAGCGGATAATTTTTTTCTTTAGCAATACTATGCACAAAACTAAAAATATCCCAAATACTTGAAACATATTTCATACATAAAGGCATACTAAAAAGCCGTGATCACCATACTAATCCAAAATGATTGTGATCAAAAGAATACTTGAGATACAACTCCAAAAGTACAAGTAGTAACCTAAAATAAATACTATGCCATCATCAACATCGCACCGTGGCCTAATCGACCGTATTCAGTTGGTCAGATTCCAATTCTCTTTCGGGTCCTGTAACAAGATCTACCATTCGGGGGGAATGGTAGTTGGGACTACCACAGTGAGATTTGATTACAAATCTCAGTAAGTTAACATAAAACTCACACACAGGTTAAAGATGCATGCATGGCAGTAAAAGCATAAATGCATAAGTATAGTCGTACATAAGCATAGCATCACTTGACATATAGCATGACATAACCAGAACTTAAACGTGAACTGAACTTGATTTAACATGGCATGAACTTAAGCTTAAAATATAACATGAACAAACAACATAACATGTATGTGAGCATAACATAACATGAACTTGATCTGCAACTTGACTTATCATGTATTTGATCTGAAACTGGACTTAACATAAACTTGGAATAATATTCAATTGTCTTGATTAATAACGTGCGTTAATACGTACTCCACAGTTGTTGTGGCCCCACGTATTCAAGTAACATAAAATATAATACGTACTCCACAGTTGTTGTGGCCCACATATTTTATGTGTCACAATTGCTGTATCTCACGTAGTGTATGCTCCACAGTTGTTGTGGCCCCATACTTCATACTCCACAATTGTTGAGGCCCCATGAATACACATAACATAAAATATAATACGTACTCTACAGTTGTTGTAGCCCCGCGTATTATACGTAACATAAAATATAATACGTACTCCACAGTTGTTGTGGCCCCACGCATTATAAATAACATAAATATAATACGTACTCCACATTGTTGTGGCCCCACGTATTATAAGTAATATAACATGTCTTATCTTCCTTAATGCATGAGATATTATTTAATATCATATACTTTTCTAACATGGCGTATACTTGTAAATGGCATAATATGATTTAATCATAAACATTTCATGGCATACATGTATCATATGGCATACTTAACATGGCATACTTATAACATACATCATTGTATGACAGAAAAGATTATATAACAGATAATTATTCATGAGAGATTAAATCATACGTAACAGATAAACATGTAATGACATAGCATGACATGGCATATACGATAACATACATACATAAATTGTAGTTCTCTTACCCATCACACATACACAATAAACTGATAGTAAGTTAGAGGCTAACTTACCTCGATCGTCGCGTTCTATGAGAATAGAGCGCGAGACACGAGGAACTGCACAACAGCTGGAAGAGGAACACTCAAGTCCTTAAGATTTTCACTTCTGAACTCAATTGCCATATTGTAAGCACTTGCAACACCACGGCCAACTTGAGGTTTCACTATACTCGGAAGAGATAAATTGACTTCAGAAAGCCTTTGCACTAAAACAAGTTCATTAAAATTATCAATAACAACCAAACAAACAACTCATTTCTCAATCCATATACTCTTAGCCATAGTCAACCACAAGATGACACCAGTCATCCCGGACTATAATCCATATCATCACTGCTTCGGGACACTGTCATACAGTTTCCCAACATTACACCATACGCTCCACACTTCTCTGCTACGCCATTCAACCCTTCGTGACACGCCATCCGGTGTATCACGACTTAGTACAGAGTACACTCACGTGAACTCTCTTCCATTCACACTACAAAACCCATCACTGCGATACACGTCTCACGGTGCATCGCTACGCGACACGGAGTACGCGCTACGCGTACTTCCTTCGCTACAACACTCATCAACACGATGCACATCACACGATGCATCGCCATACCACACGGAGTACACTACATGCGTACTCCCTTCCTTCTACGACCCACATCACTACAGCGCATGTCGCGCGGCGCGTCGCTGCATTACACAGAATACGCTACACGCGTATTCTCTTCACACAACCCGCCGTATCACATCTACGGCATCCATCTCACGCCTATACTTCACAGCACAGTCCACAAAACTACAAAATCAAGCCTAACACTTCACAACCACACTTCGTTTCACAACTACGCAGCGAACTCCACAAACACTAACTACACAGTCTACAGCCAACCAAATCAACTATGTTAAACATAAATAACTAAAGATAGAGGGTTAAGACGAGAGAGATGTGATTGCTGTCGGGAAAGAATCCAAAACTGATAATTTTAGCGGGCTGTTACATCCTCCCCTCCTAAAAAGAAGATTTCGTCCTCGAAATCGACGCAAGTACAAACGTAAAACACGCTTAAAACACTGTAGATAGTTTGAAAAAAAAGAACCGTCCGTCACCCGACAAGTGCTGCAAAGTCTAGGGGCCTACTCTATGAATTTAATACAGCTGGCGATTTGAACAAACGCCTGATGTTGATAACAACCGTGATTGAAGGCTTTGAGTTTCTATAAAGAAACAGGATCATCTTCATCCATCGTAAAGAAAAACATCGCTTCTTGACCTGTGTTTTGTTTTTCCATAACAAAATAATGGCTGGGCAAAACTCTTCCACTAATGTTCCAGACTTGAATCAGGAACCCTTGACGCATCAACCATCAATCTTTTCTCCTGAGGTCGTCAATACTACGATAGGAGCAGCGAACTGTTCTTCTAGTAGGACTGATTCTGAGATTATTACAGAATCATGGAAGCTCAGTAGTCAATATGCTGCCTCTGTTACGATCATGTCTCGGAGGTTACTGACGAGGGTAAGTGAGATTGATCATCTTAACATCCGAATATCTGAGTTACAACAGAAGCTTGCTAATAAGGATATGGAGAATAAAAGGCTACAGCAAGAAAACCAAGAGTTGAAGAAATTTGCAGATTGGTATGCTCATGATCTGCAACCACGAATAGAAGAGCTGGAACGAGAAAGGATTCAGATACAGGGTCAACATCGACAGATAACAGCAGAGGTTCATCGTTTTCTAGAGAAATAGGGACAAACTACTGTTAATCTAGCTGGCTTAGTAAGAAACTTTTGACAAAGCGTGTCCAGCATATCTTGTATTTCTTTTGACTAAATAAGATTTGAAGAGAAACTAGTTTGTCTTCTTCTTTATGTTATCTCTATAAAGTCAGTCTTCAACTCAATCCAATATGCATCAAAACTTATTCTCATCTCTATAACTCCTCTGCATTCCTTCAACATTCTCGCCTTAAGTTTTCAGTTCTTTTCTCAATGGCTCAATCTTCTAACATTTCCCTAGATCCATCCATGAGGTATTCAGCACCTCAACCTCCTGTCCTTTCTGCAGCTGCCATTGGTGCCATGATGCAGCAAGAAAATACTAGTATGGCTAATAAGTCAGACTCCGATGCTATCTATGACTTGGTGAGTCTTGGGACTCGCTACTCATCCTCTATTGTGGCTTTTTCCCAGCGGGTACAAGCCAAAAACAATGAGGTTGAAAGGCTTAAAGAACAAATTGCTGTACTACAACGAATTGTTCAAGAGTCTCACACCAGGGAAGGAATCCTTCGGCAGCAGAATAAACAGCTGAAAACTCTACTGGATTCTTCATTCCGTTTGCCAGTTCCCATGAATAGGGATGATATGATATTGTATGAAGAGAATGAGCGTCTCCAACATGAGGCTAAGAACCTCAAGTTTATGTAGAAGCATTTTATTAAAAAAAATATCTCTATATTTATGAACTCTGGTTTTATCCTTTAAGAGATATTCGTAACATGCTTCATACCTATTTCTCTTCTAATCATACATAATCTATCTTCTGGTAAAGGTTTTGCGAATAAATCTGCTAACTGATCATGTGTGTTTGTGAACTCTAACACTATATCGCTTTTCTGCACATGATCTCAAAGAAATTCAAGCCTAATGAAGACTAAAATCTCAAACCTAGTATTTGGTGCATTTCCTAAGAACATATGGATTTACAACCCAGAGACGTATTGCTCTGATACCACCTGTGACGCCCCCAAATTCCGCTTGGGATTAAACGGACATTTGAAGCGTCGAGACATGCAACACAAGGTTACCTGCCCCCGTTCATGACAGATAAGATGCAATGTTCCTAACATGCATCTAGCATTATGCAATATTCGCAGCGGATAATTTTTCTCTTTAGCAAAACTATGCACCAAACCAAAAATATCCCAAATACTTGAAACATATTTCATACATAAAGGCATACTAAAAAGCCGTGATCACCACACTAGTCTAAAATGGTTGTGATCAAAAGAATACTTGAGATACAACTCCAAAAGTACAAGTATTAACCTAAGTTAAATACTATACCATCATCAACATCGCACCGTGGCCTAGTCGACCGTATTCAGTTGGTCAGATTCCAATTCTCCTTTGGGTCCTGTAACAAGATCTACCATTCGGGGGGAATGGTAGTTGGGACTACCACAGTGAGATTTGATTACAAATCTCAGTAAGTTAACATAAAACTCACACACAGGTTAAAAATGCATGCATGGCAGTAAAAGCATAAATGCATAATTATAGTCATACATAAACATAGTATAACTTGACATATAGCATGACTTAACCAGAACTTAAGCGTGAACTGAACTTGACTTAACATGGCATGAACTTAAGCTTAAAACATAACATGAACAAACAACATAACATGAACGTGAAACATAACATGGACTTGAAATATAGCATGAACGTAAACCTGCATAACATAAATAAGAACTTGAAAATAACATAAACTTGAACATAACATGTACGTGAGTATAACATAACATGGACTTGATCTAAAACTTGACTTATCATGTATTTGATCTGAAACTGGACTTAACATAAACTTGGAATCTTATTCAATTGTCTTGATTAATAACGTGCATTAATACGTACTCCACAGTTGTTGTGGCCCCACGTATTCAAGTAACATAAAACATAATACGTACTCCACAGTTGTTGTGGCCCCACGTATTCTACATGTCACAATTGCTGTGTCTCATGTAGTGTATGCTCCACAGTTGTTGTGGCCCCATACTTCATGCTCCACAGTTGTTGTGGCCCCATGAATTTACATAACATAAAATATAATACGTACTCCACAGTTGTTGTGGCCCCACGCATTATAAATAACATAACATAAATATAATACGTACTCCACAGTTGTTGTGGCCCCACGCATTATAAGTAACATAAATATAATACGTACTCCACAGTTGTTGTGGCCCCACGCATTATAAGTAACATAAAATATAATACGTACTCCACAGTTGTTGTGGCCCCACGCATTATAAATAACATAAAATATAATACGTACTCCACAGTTGTTGTGGCCCCACGCATTATAAATAACATAAATATAATACGTACTCCACAGTTGTTGTGGCCCCACGCATTATTATAACATAACATGTCTTATCTTTCTTAATGCATGTGATATTATTTAATATCATATACTTTTCTAACATGGCGTATACTTGTAAATGGCATAATATGATTTAATCATAAACATTTCATGGCATACATGTATCATATGGCATACTTAACATGGCATACTTATAACATACATCATTGTATGGCAGAAAAGATTATTTAACAGATAATTATTCATGAGAGATTAAATCATACGTAACAGATAAACATGTAATGACATAGCATGACATGGCATATACGATAACATACATACATAAATTGTAGTTCCCTTACCCATCACACATACACAATAAACTGATAGTAAGTTAGAGGTTAACTTACCTCGATCGTCGCGTTCTATGAGAATAGAGCGCGAAACACGAGGAACTGCACAACAGCTGGAAGAGGAACACTCAAGTCCTTAAGATTTTCAATTCTGAACTCAATTGCCATATTGTGAGCACTTGCAACACCACGGGCAACGTGAGGTTTCACTATACTCGGAAGAGATAAATTGACTTCAGAAAGCCTTTGCACTAAAACAAGTTCATTAAAATTATCAATAACAACCAAACAAACAACTCCTTTCTCAATCCATATACTCTTAGCCATAATCAACCACAAGATGACACCCATCACCCCGGACTATAATCCATATCACCACTGCTTCGGAACACTGTCATACAGTTTCCCAACACTACACCATAAGCTCCACACTTCTCTGCTACGCCATCCAACCTTTCGTGACACGCCATCCGGTGTATCACAACCTAGTACAGAGTACACTCACGTGAACTCTCTTCCATTCACACTACAACACACATCGCTATGATACACGCCTCACGATGCATCGCCATACAACACGGAGTATACTCCATGCGTACTCCCTTCCTTTTACGCCACACATCACTAAAGCGCACGTCGCGCGGCGCGTCGCTGCATTACACTGAATACGCTACACGCATACTCTCTTCACACTACACGTCGTATCACAACTACGGCATCCATCTCACGCCCATACTTCACAGCACAGTCCATAAAACTAAAAAATCAAGCCCAACACTTCACAACCACACTTCGCTTCACAACTACGCAGCGAACTCCACAAACACTAACTACACAGTCTACAGCCAACCAAATCAACTATGTTAAACATAAATAACTAAAGATAGAGGGTTATACCATCGACGGGATAACCCGTGCGTCGCTCGCTGCTCGTCACGAACATGCGTCGGAGGAGGGTACGTGGCGGTAACACCGCGTACGGTGGCTGTCCACCACATAAAGTGGTAGTTTGGGTTTGAGAAAAGCTAGGCGTGGCCTTGGAAGGCTCATGGTCGCCTTGTGGTGGTCAAAGGTGGCGGCATTACGCTGTGAACAGTAAATCCGAACGGTGGAAGAAAACGCGAGGTAGTGAAATGCCATAGAACTTCATGGCAAGCTAGGGAAAGGTAGATGAACATGTGGTGGAGCTGTGGTTGCGAGGTGGTGGTCGGACGGTGGCTGACGACGGCGGATCGGCCGTTTGAAGCCATTTTTGGCCTTGGAGAGTGAGAGAGAGTGAGAGCTCTACAAAGCTCCGTTGGTCATCAAATTTCTTGGAGAGGTTCATGAGAATGAGAGGAACAAGATGGTGGTGGTGAAACACCACGGGTGGCCGTGTACGGTGGTGCACGGCGGTGCAACCGAAAGTGTGATTTGAGAGACCCATATGAGAAAGAGTGAGAGTTAGGGGAAAAGAAAGACATGGGGAGGAAGCCCTTGATGAGGTGAATCCATTGGTGGTGCTTGGTGGCTGAATTGGCCGTGTATGGTGGTCCAAAATGGTGAAAAAGCCTTAAAGACTCATTTCTTTGGAGGAGAAAGGAGAGAGAGTGGGTGGCGGGTTTATCTCACCACCGGTTGGAAAGTGTTCACCGGAAGGAATAGATCTCGCCGGTATGGGAGGTGAAGCACGGTGGCCGGAGCTGGCGCCGGTAGGAATTTCAAACCGATTGGTCATGGAGGAAGGCCATCGTGTACGTTGGCCATGCTTGGGGAAGAAGGAGAGGAAAGGGAGGAGAGAGAAAAAGAAAGAAGAAAAAAAAAAGAAAAAAGAAAAAAAGTGAAAGAAAAAGGGTAGGGGCCAGGTAATTAACTTCAATCCTACGATTCGGGATCCTCAAATAATCCAACGGTGAGTTAAAATACTGATTTGAAAACGCATAAGTGTTTTATTTTAAATAAAACACTTTAAATAAAACACTACGATGAATTAAGATAGATTATTATTTTATAAACTAAGGTTTATAAAATAATATTTCTTCATCATTATTAAAATGATAAAGTATCTTTAATCACTCAAAGAGGATAAAACCATTTAATTTAAATAAGAGTTTTCAATGTAAAATTAAAACCTCTTAATATCTTAAAACAACTAAAATATTTAATCTAAATAATTATCCACAATTATAATATTTTCAGAGCTCATTAAATTATTATAATTGTGCTACTTTAAAAACAAGCTTATCTATTACTTTGAAATCCGGTGGATAAGATCCGGAATACGCCATCGAGGTACAACGCTTATGATAATTCTGTTCATGATTTTACAGTTGTCGGTGAAGAACAAAGTAACGTGATTTACGGAAAAAAATAAATTATACACGTGATTTCGGGTGAGGGTAGAGACGAGAGAGATAGTGATTGCTGTCGGGAAAGAATCCAAAACTGATTGCCGTGCTGTCAATATGCGCGAAAAAAGAAAGAGAAAGGTGATGAGATAAGATTAAATTTTAGCGGGCTGTTACATAATGGATTGTAATACGTGAGTGAGTACATGAGTGATTAGAGAGAATATATTTTTGAAGAGAGGATTCTTCAAGAATATGAGAGAGAGAGAAAGAGTGTTCTTGTAATCTCTAAAGCTGTACACTTTGATCATGAATTAAAAAGACTCTAGACTGTTCCTGTTGTGGATGTAGATCATTATGATCAAATCACGTAATTCTCTTGTGTCTGACATTATGCATTTATTGTTTTTCTATTTCCTATAAGTTTCTTGGCAATCTTGGTAAGGAATTCTGCTTTGACTAACAGAAAGGATTACATAATTGTTCAAAAGTTTTTTTTTCTTTGAGGTTAACAGTTATATTTTATATAGTTAATTATATATTATTAATTTATTTATAGTTTACCTTATTTAATATAGATATGTTATGTTCCTAAAATGTGTAGGATAATTTGTATAATAATATATCATACAACTACAACTATTAATTTATTATATTATCCATATGTATTAAATAGTTTAGTTTATTACATTTATCTTGTGTATTATTTTTTTAATTTATAACTATAAGTTATTTTTATAAAAAAGATTATATCATAAGAACTTTGAATAAAAATTATTTGGTTTAATAGTTAAATAGTTTGAGTTTTTTTTTTTTTGTAAAATTTTAAATTTTTTTTATTAATCAAAAGATAAGATTAGAAATTTTAAAATAAAAAATCAAGTTCGAGTTGTTTGTTTATTTTTAGTCTAGCTATAGTTGAATTTGAACAACATTAATGGTTAACGAACTGAGTTCGTGCGAGGATATTTGAGTTTTATTCAAGTTCGAGGAGTAAATATGTTAATTGAGTTCGAGTACCCTTATTTGAATTTGACTTGATTCGGTTCGTTTGCAGCCCTAAGAGTATCACTTTATTATTCATTACATGCCCATTTATTTGAAATAACTAATAGTTTTCCCTGAATATACAATAGTGATTTTGTAGGAGAACTTTTGAAGTCATTCTTCTGCATCGCCATCACCTCCTCCACGGGGATGATCCAATGTAGTCAGTGCAACACCACGAACAATGGGGACGACTTTGTGGCTTTGTCAAACTTCTCTAGGCCCAAATGCACCATAGAAACTCTACCAATACTAGTTTAGCATTGGGAATCAATGAATTTTTCAACATTCGAAGGTGGTCGTACAACCTTAAGAGAGAGTGTGGGGCTGAGTGGGGCGGGATACAAAAATTTTATCCACCTGGTAAAAACCCCTTGCCAAGTTATTAATGTGAAAAAAGTAACGATACTCACAAATGATATATGCACATAATGCAAATCTCGAATACCATCTTGTGTCATAGTCAAATCTCATGGGAAAAAGACACTCATCTCTTCTCTCTCATTTTTACCTTCTCTCTTATTCTCCTTATTTCTTTTTCTCTCTTCTTCATCTCTCTCATCTCATAAATGTCATTGTGCACAAACTATGATGGCATCTCAGAGCGAAAGTGATATGAGGATCGTGCCAACACAAAGGAACAGACCACATTCTGAGGACAAGTGAAAGGCAAAGAAAAGAGTCTTTTCTTAGAAAGGAGAAATAGGAGGCAGCGGTTACTTGGAGAATGTAGCTAGTCCAAATAGGGATAGCAGCACTATGTGGAAGGCTGAGCTGACACACCTCAGCATAGGTTGAAATAAAGGATTTGTCATCTAAAACCGGTTAAGCAAGAAGAGGCGCCAACCGTATGAAAGCAATGATAGATGGTATAAGGGCCGAGTTACAAGCCTAAGACGAGCAACGATCAAGAACAAGACTCATACAGATGTAAGGGCTTTCTAGGATAACACGAAAGACTCAGAAGGCAGTAGTGTTGTACTTGGAAACCCATACTACACCTAAAAGGTCACATCTGGAGTAAGTCTATGGAATAAAAATTACAACTCTACAGGTCATCTCATATAAACCCAAAGGTATGGTCCAGCACTAGGTGGGAAATCTTTATTTTGGGAGGGACTGTGGATTAGACGTAAGGCAAACCAGATGAATGTGTATGCTATGTCCTGTCAATTTTTTGTCATCGTGCAGATGGACGATTGAGACTAAAGGGTTATGATTCAAGCATGCTTGGAGTTAGAAGTACATTAAAAAGAAACCTAGTGGTCTCACTCTATAAAAGGGATTGGACAAGAGACAAAATCTCATTTTTGAGATCGTAAGTATTTGAGCTTCTTTGAGTTTTAGTCTTAAAAGAAAGCAAGTGACTTCAAAGGGAGCAACGAGAGGAGTAGCGTCAACGCTGCCATAGTATTTTAAATACTGTTGAGGTAGGTTAGCTTCTAAAATAGTACTAAGAATGTGAGGTAAATGTTATGAGATTTAATCTTGCATATTCTGTAACTTTATCCTTTATTTTCATGAAAACAAAATACATATTTATTATGTTTATAGATTATCTTTACACGGTGATTTTGAGATGTTGAGTTTGAATGGTTCAACTTGATAATGTTTTGGATTTTCGGGTACATGAATCTCATTTCATGTCAATCATCATGGACGGGTAGAGAAGTGTCCACATCATTTCTACAACACGTTTCCATGAGTTTCATGCAGGGAATAAGGTTCATCGTGACAATCGAGATGAAACGCTTTCGTATTGGCTTCATTTGATAGATGAGTCGAGAGATTCCCTACGCGTATCATGTGTGGTGTCTTCGAGTCAGTTGATTGGGTAGACAGTGTTCTCGAGTCAATCATGTATACCTTGATGTGTGTTGAATGATTTGAAACCGATGAATTAGCTTGCATGTTGGTTAGGTAAGAGTGAGCCCCCAAGTTGAATGGTGAAGTGATTCCCTAAGGCATTTTATATTATGATATATAATGAGTTTTATGTGCTTGAAAAGATGGTTATTTCTCACCTTTGTGATAAATATGTATTCTGGAGATTTGCACAAAGGGTAATTTCTCAAAGGGTAATTTCTTAAAGGGTGATCACTCGCCATGCGTAAATACTAGTGTTTTATTTTAAGGATGGCTCCTAGCCTTAACTATGAATACATGTGTTTTTTCCTAGAGGGTGATTCCCTGCCACACATAAATATATGTTCACAGATGTTTTACATGAAACTATGCATTACATCTTCATGTGCATTGTCTCCTATTAATAGTTTTGTCATAGTTGTTTATATACGGCTATATAATGCAGATTTTGAATTAATACCCAATACCCGTAACCAGTATATTTAAAAAAAAAAACTCTTTTATACACAGAATAGATTAGAAAGATACCGTATCTAAACCTAAGAGCATTAGTAGTGAACTGGTTACAATTTGGCCAAAATTTGACTAGAAAACTCATTTTTTTAAAAAAAAAAATTTAGCTCGCCATTTTTCAACAATATCAAATAACAAACTCTCTTCATCTATCTCTATTCCATTTAAATATTTATTTCCATTCTTTCTCTACAATTTTTAATCTTATGGTAGTTGGATTTGGAAAGTTCATCTAAGCTAATCATTTAAAACACAGATGAACATAAAAAAAATTTAATATATTTTTAATTAACATAACTACCGATAAACGTACACAATTTTAATTTGAATTGGGTTGAATGAAATGAAATGCATATATGCTACACACAATAAAAGTTAACAACATAACATATAGTACTTAGCAAACGTACACCAACTAAAAATGTAATATGATAATTTTTCCATTGTTTTTTGGTTTTCTCTAATAACAATAGAAGATACAGTACCTAAAGAGTTCCAATTCTACCATGGAGAGCTTAGAAAGACATGAAAAAAAACAAAAAATTGAATGGCTAGCATATTTGGCTCAACAGATTTGACAATCAAATAAATTCTAGCTATATTTACTATTCATTTAACTAGTTCATTGTAGAATTTTTTTTAAGAGAATTGGCTAAAATGTAGCTAATTTGCTGAGTTATGATCTAAGTTTAGGAATTTATAAAAAAACAAAAAAGATAATTGGAAGGGATATTTCCCTCACAGCCCATTGGGTTGGCCTGAACCAGATACTAAGGCCCCCTTAAGATTGGAGTCTACCCTCTTATAGCCCAGGAATCATCGAAGGGGTCCAACCCACGAGTTGTGTTAACAGGAAAAGAATGTACCATGTGGGAAACAACTCAAAGGGGTTAGATAGGACATACTGATCCTGACACTCGCATGCAATGACTAGCATTAAAAGATCTATGCCAGCAAGTGAATGGAAAATACGAGCAACCTTTAATCCTCTAAAGATGGGGACAAGAAGTGACTGCATCGATCGCCAACGGTTGAGACACTACTTTAGAAGCCACGCCGTATTACTGACGTCAATTCAGACGCCATGCTATATTAAAGACAATGACTAGGGTAACTATGGGCACACCATAAGCCCCTGACACAAGGTATGTGAATGTCTTCCTGACACCTCGTATAAAAATCATGCTCTAGATACGAATGAATCTCTTTAAACTTTATGATTTTCTAACAATTCTTTTAGAGAAAATATTGACTTTGATATTAGAGACTTTCGGACTACTATTGAGTCCATCTTTATCTTTATGACTAGAGGTAAAAACATTCCCACCCGAGTTGCAATAACTTGGGTCCGACATACGAAACAACATTTCAATAATAATAGTAAAAATAATAATAGGAAAATGCCAAATGTAGTTTAAAAAAAAATCGAAAAACAACTTACTTTCCACATTTAGGATAATAATATAATTATATAAGGCCAAACGATACAGATTACGGAGGAACTGTTGTGAACTTGTCAGTTAAAAAAAGTTGGGTAGATCCATGGACCATTTCTTCACTCAGCCACGCTATGCTCTTTCTTCGCTGTCTTCCCTTTCTTCCTCATTTCTCACTCACTACTCACTCATTGACTCAACGCAGAGAAAAGCTCTCCAATTTTCCCACACTTTCTTTATAACAAAAACTGATGGAGATGGAGACCCCTTCAGCAGACAAACGATTCTCGACGACCAAACAGAGGCCGAATCGGAGGAAGGCTGACCTTGCCGCGGTGCTCAGGAAATCCTGGTACCATTTGAGGCTTTCGGTTAGACACCCCGATAGGGTTCCCACCTGGGATGCCATCGTGCTCACGGCCGCCAGTCCTCAGCAAGCCCAACTCTACGATTGGCAGCTCAGCCGCGCCAAGCGCATGGGCCGTATTTCCGCTTCCACCATCACCCTCGCCGTGCCAGACCCTGATGGCCAGCGGATCGGCTCCGGAGCTGCCACTCTTCACGCCATCCACGCGCTTGCTGCGCATTACCACAAACTCGGCCTCCATCTTGATCCGGAGGTAATTCACTTCAAATTTATAGTATAGTTCATTTTGGGGCTCCCATTGATCTGATTTTGTTTAATATTGAAATGCCCCAAGAAATACTTAAATTTCATTTTTTTTTTCTCCATTTTTTCAGTTTTTCTTTAGGGGGTCCATTTGATGTTGTTTTGTAAAGGGCGCGCCTATGAGTGCTCAGTGGAGATTGTATTGCTTCATTATCATAATGTGTATTATTTTTTAATTTAGTTCACATTCATTTATCTTAAACTTCCGGAATGTAAAAGGAAAAATAAAAAATAAAAATCAGGAGCTAGTAACATAAGCGTGGTGAGAAAAAGGAACTATGAAGTAGTGGTAGTTCATAATATTATATAGCTGTCAATACTAAGGGCCCGTTTGGACACTTAGGTGATAAAATTATTAATCAAAATGCTGAAGTAATTTTTATGATGATTTTCAAAGAAGAAACAATGGTGCTTAAGGGCCCGTTTAGATACCTAGAATATCTCAATATATCTATGAATAGTAGTAAAATGATTTGCGTTAAAATCTTTAATTAAATTTTGGAAAAGAAGAGAGAAAAAGTTGAATAAAAATATTATAAAGTTAAAAATTTGTTTGAATATAATTTTTTTAGTATTATTTTTATTTTGAAATTTAAAAAAGTAGTATTTTTGTTTTTTGTGTTTTTTTGGGAGTTTGGGAAAGTTGTAACGATTAGATGAAAATGTTGAAGATTTGAAATTGAAAAGTGTTTGTGTTTGAGTGATGTTTGGGAAGGTAATATTTGAGAATATCTGAGAATACTTGAGAATAGTTATGTTGTCAAACGGACCCTAAATGTGTAAGCATGTGATGTTTATTTTATGTTTTATGTGTTGGAAATTAAAGGAAATATATATATATATATATATTTTTTTCTGGTTCTCTTTTGTGCTGTTGTATTTCATTAGAATCTAAAATTTTCTTTTGGGTATGAGGGAATGAGAAATGAAAAACATAGGAATCTTGGTTGCCATTTTGGTAATTTTTTTCAGCTGCTGGCTTTGATAGTATGTTTATGATCAGCAGGTGGCAACTGCAGACAATAACAGTACAAACAATGACGCCTCTCATATGCCAATGGTTAGCTTCTTGGCCAAAAGGCATATACTATTGCTTCATGCTGGAGGTGACTCTAAAAGGGTACCATGGGCAAATCCTATGGGAAAAGTTTTCCTGCCGCTTCCATATTTGGGAGCAGATGACCCTGATGGGCCAGTTCCGCTGCTTTTTGAGCATGTACTTGCCATTGCTTCGTGTGCAAGACAAGCCTTTAAAAATGAAGGTTATTTGTTCTGTCCATGACATCTGAGTCAAACTTGGTGTATTGTTTCCACAAACTCTGTTACTTAAGCCTGACTCTCCTATGCATTCAAACCTTAACATTATATAATATGTGTATGTGCATGTATATGATCAAGAATACAAATATATTATTGAATGGTTTCGTCAGTATTAGTTTCATATTAATGATTAATCATGACATTTGATGTTATTATTTGTCTCATCCTTGCTAAGCTGATTGAATGTGCATGTTACGTATCCAAAAAGTACATTGTTTACATGCTCGGAGTGTTATTTGCTTTAAAAAATAGCATCTGTTATAGTGCCGTTGAAATTTACTTCCAATACATTTATAAAATTTTATATTTGCAGGTGGATTATTTATTATGACGGGAGATGTTCTTCCTTGTTTTGATGCCTCCACCATGATACTTCCAGAGGATGCATCCTGCATCATAACTGTTCCAATCACTCTAGATATTGCTTCTAACCATGGTGTTATTGTGGCATCTCAAAGTGAAATCATGGCTAAAACTTATTCAGTCAGTTTAGTTGATAATCTTTTACAAAAACCCAGCATACAGGAGCTTGTCAAGAACAACGCAATCCTAGATGATGGTAGAACACTACTTGACACTGGCATAATAGCTGCTAGAGGTCAAGCCTGGGTGGAGCTTGTTAAGCTTTCATGTTCCTTTGAACCACTGATTTTGGAGCTTCTTAAGAGTAGAAAAGAGGCAAGCACTGATGTTTTATCCATAAAATATTTTATACTTACCAGGAAGAAAAAAAATTACATTTCCCTTGTATTGTTTGTATCTTCTCAGGGAAAAGGAAAAACATAAGATAAAAGGAAACGCTGGCTTAAGTTTGCCTGTGATGTCTCTCTTTATGGGACTACATTAATGCTCACAGGATGCATGTCTATTCTTGTCTGAGATCTATAATGATGAGTTACATTTAAGTGCAAAAAAGTAAACCAGATGCCTTAATTCATTGTTAACATACAGACTATAGTTGCAGATTTTTTAGTTGCAGTGAAAGAAAAAATGCCTACGGAAAATGGAACTCTGTTGTTTGAAATTGTTTAATTCTTTCTCTTGTTTTTTAAGTCCATTTAATTTCTGTTTCGATTATTTTGTCACCTCTGTCTTCCTATATGATACCTGTTTTTACATTTTTCATCGATTGTTATTGGCTTCTGTTTCAATCTTTACAGTACTGTTTTCTTTCCCTTAGAGATTCTGCAGATATGTCTCAGACAACTAAGTTTGAAGGCATTCAATGTTTCTAAAAACTGCTTTAGTTGGGGAAATTGATAGTGCCTGTGATTGCTCACAATGTTTCTTACTTTTGAAGTCAATTATCCTCATCAATCTAGACCAAAACCATCTAGCCAAATCTGTATTGTGTTGTCTACCTCTACTTTCCAAAAATTCATAATTGTTTGTTCATTTCTCATTGTCATAGTTATCCATCTCTGTATCTGTATATTTGTTGCACTTATTTTATACACAAAGTTTACTGCAAAAGCACAATTCTGCTTCGCCATTTTGTTTTCATTTTATGGGGAAAGTCCCCAGTTTTCTCCCCTCCTTTGGGTGGTTTTTCTAACTTATCTTACCTATATCTAGTCATCTCTTGGTCATCAATCATTATCACTTCCTTTATTTTACTTTTCGACTTACAAAAGCTAAATTTTATTTTCTGAGTCTTGTTAACTTTCAAACTGGATGATTCTATCATCTCTTCAACTTTTTGGGATAACTTCTAACTTCTAATTGTAAAATCCTTTACTCAGTTTTGTAAGTTCTGTAATTGCTTATAATTTGAAGCAGTGTTCAATTTTTTACTCTAATATATGTTCTTTATATTTTCTGCAGATGAGTTTATATGAAGATTTGGTGGCAGCATGGGTACCTGCAAAACATGAGTGGTTGCAACAGCGCCCTTTGGGTCAAGAACTGGTCAGCGGATTGGGAAAGACTAAGATGTTTAGCTATTTTGCTTGTATGTTAAACATTGATGCAAGTTTCTAAATTTTAATAATGTTCTCACCATTGTCACCGTTGATATGATGGCTATATTGATTTTGATCTTTCTCTATTTTTTTCTGCAGTTGATTTGTTGTTCTTACATTTTGGAACCTCAAGTGAAGTTTTGGATCACCTAAGTGGGGCTAGTTCCGGACTTGTTGGCCGAAGACACTTGTGTTCTATTCCAGCAACAACTGTATCTGACATAGCAGCATCTGCAGTTGTTCTTTCAAGCAAAATTGCACCTGTGGTGTCAGTTGGGGAAGATTCTCTTATATATGATTCATCCATTTTTAGTGGTGTACAAATTGGTTCCCAATGTATAGTTGTCAATATCAATGTCCCAGGAGACAATGGGAAGACAGTGGAAGAGACAGCGAAAGATTCATTTAGGTTCATGCTTCCTGATCGTCATTGTCTTTGGGAAGTTCCCCTAGTAGGATGCATTGAAAGAGTTATCGTGTATTGTGGTCTCCATGATAACCCAAAAAACTCACTTTCTAGGGATGGGACTTTTTGTGGGAGACCATGGAAGAAGGTTTTGCATGATCTAGGAATTCAGGAAACTGACCTGTGGAGCTCAACAGTTATGCAGGACAAATGCTTATGGAATGCAAACATATTTGCCATTCTTCCTTACTTTGAAATGCTTACATTGGCAACATGGTTGATGGGCTTGAGTGACCAAAAAACCAACTACCTGCTTCCCTTATGGAAAAATGCACGTCGTGTCAGTTTGGAGGAGTTGCATCAATCAATTGACTTTACAAAAATGTGTATAGGCTCTTGTAATCATCAAGCCGATCTTGCAGCTGGAATTGCTAAGGCATGCATTAATTATGGCATGCTTGGACGTAACTTGTCTCAATTGTGTGAAGAGATTCTTCAAAATGATGTTTCAGGAGTCGACATGTGCAAGGACTTCCTGGATCTGTGTCCCAAACTTCAGGAGCAGAATTCTAAGATTCTTCCTAAGAGTCGGGCATACCAGGTGCATGTTGATCTGCTCCGAGCATGCAATGATGAAGCAAAAGCATGTGAGTTGGAGCACAAGGTATGGGCTGCAGTTGCAGATGAAACGGCTTCAGCAGTAAAATATGGTTTTAAAGGTAGAAGTAAATATCCATGTCATAGATAATATGAAATTATACTGAATGATAGGTAATGTGGATGAACTGTTAATAACAAAAGTGAGCAATATTAGTACATTACTGAATAATAAATAAGCTATGGTCAAAGTTGTGTTTACTTCCTCAATTAGTATTTATTTCATTCCGTTAAGATACCAATATATTTGTACTTTTGACATTTGATTACCTGTCAAGAGAGGTTTATTATTATTAGAATAGTCTGTTGGAGCTATTATATACACTCTTGATTCTTTTATCCAGTGATTTACATATCTTACTTTGTGATCTACAGAATATCTCTTGGAGTCCCCTAGCAAGATGTCTGCTTCAACATATCAGAACAAGTTTGATGGCTGTGTTGATCGATTCTTCCACCCTAGAAGTGTAAAAGTTGAATTACCTGTTCGTGTAGATTTTGTTGGGGGTTGGAGTGATACCCCTCCATGGAGCTTAGAACGTGCTGGTTGTGTTCTGAATATGGCAATAAATCTGGAAGGTTCTCTTCCTATTGGCACTATCGTAGAGACAACAAAAACAGCTGGAGTATTGATTAGTGATGAAGCTGGAAACCAGTTACATATTGAAGATGTTACCTCTATTGCAACTCCATTCGACAGCAACGATCCATTTCGGCTCGTCAAATCTGCATTGCTTGTGACTGGAATTGTTCATGATAACAGCCTTGAGTCAATTGGTTTGCTAATCAGGACATGGGCCAATGTCCCGCGTGGAAGTGGTTTGGGTACTTCTAGCATCTTAGCTGCCGCTGTTGTGAAAGGACTTCTCCAGATAACTAAAGGAGATGAAAGTAATGAAAATGTTGCCAGACTTGTTTTGGTATTAGAGCAGCTAATGGGAACAGGAGGCGGCTGGCAAGATCAAATTGGAGGTCTATACCCCGGAATAAAATTTACAGCAAGTTTTCCTGGAATTCCATTGCGGCTTCAAGTCATCCCCCTCATAGCTTCTCCTCAGTTGATTCTGGAATTGCAGCAACGCTTGCTTGTGATATTTACTGGCCAAGTAAGTATTCTCCATTTAAATCTCATTTCCACAAAATATGACTTTCAAAGGAGTTTTTTGTATAAACTTTTTTTTATAAGTAAAAGATATTTGTAAGGAGTTTTCTTATTTATTTATTTATTTTTAATATAGATATACAGTTTTTTTTGTATAAACTGTATTTTTCAACTACGGCCCTGTTTTTTATATGCTCGGTTAAGTACCATATGTCAAGAGTATTTATCAAAAAAAAAAAGTACCATATGTCAAGATTGGCTTAGTCTTCATGCACTTGACTATAAATAGATGGATCTAACATTATAAGATTCTAAAATCCACCGTCAAGTGCTTGTTTTTCCTTTCCACTACGGTTAGATGTTGGATTGACCCCTCAATGTCAAAACATAGACAAAAGAGAGTTCGGGAAATACTGGATGTCCCCATCCTGGAAATATCCCCTTTAAATAAAATTCTACAAAGGAAATTAGACCAATCTAGGTCCCAATCATGGGTCAAGAATATCCATTAGGATCTCTTTCTTAGGTCGCCAATTATAGGGTCAACATGTCAATTAATATTGTTATTGTAGGAATACTATCACTATAATATCTTTTCCCAAATCATAGAAAGAACATTACTAGTCAAGATCCCTATAAGATGACTTTAGCACCCGTCTCAAATTGATGTCAATCTCTAGCAATTTGTTCATGAAAATTGTCATCCTTGTGGAGTTCAAGCTTTGGTAAATATATGATCAAGTATTACCAGAATGTAGATAAATGGGAAGGGTTGGGCAAATCTAAGTACAAAAAGCAAGCCATTCAACCAGATAATTTCAGAGCAAAATGATGACATTGCACCATACTTTTTCTGGAAGATTTAGAGAACCATTCTTGTTTTTTCTTACTTCCTTCCATGAAGTTAAAGTATAACTGAGATACATGTACCAAGTAATCATAGAATGGCGAATATCTGAACATTCAACCCAATTGGCATCATTATAGGCAACAAGCTTAAGAGATCTGGTAGTAAAGACTAATTCATGTGCATGAGAACAAGATTTCCAATGATTTGACAAACAGCAGATATGTGAAGATGCCAAGAACAAGACACTTGGTGAAAGCATACAAAATGCTAGGCTGAGTAATAATGAAGTTTACCAGAGTACAAAAAAGTTTTTGATACAATGTAGAATTGGGAAAACGTTCGTCTTTGTCTTGTCAATATTTAACATTAACCTCCAAAGGCGTATCAGCAGGGGTAGAACATTATCATCGAGCCATGAAAACCTTCAACGTGCTTTTGTTGATTTAGGATGAGGTCTTCAGTAGATCTGTGCAATTCTAGACCCAAACAATATGTTCATATGAAAGGAGGTATGCAAAGACTTTGAAATTTGGTCAATCAAAGCAGAATCAGTGCCAGTGATAATTCTATGATCCATATAGATGATAGGACAACAATACTCCAGTGAAGCAATATTGAAGAATCATATTGGCTTAGGAAAGTTGAAGCTTGCGTGTTTGTTGGAAATTTTTTTTTGATGAATAAAAGAAAGGATAAACGTGTTTGTTGGAAATTTTCAAACCAAGGCCAAGCCTGAGGTGCTTGTTTTAACCCACAGAAAGATTGTTTTTAATTCACCTACATTATTATTGGAAGAGTCTAATACACCAAGAGAAAGGTCCGTGCAAATCTCTTCTTTGAGGCCTCAATATATGGATGGATGCATTTTCATATCCAGTTAATGGAGATGGCAAGCCTGTGAAGCAGCAACTGCTAGAATTGCATGATCTGTTGTCATTTTGGCCCTAGCAGATTTCTCGTCATAGTCAATGCCATATTCGTGGTGCCAAGAGTTACAACTTCTGCTTTATAAGGTTCCAAGGAGCCTTCAGATTATTGCTTAACATAAGAAATAAATCCCTTTACAACCAATGGGCACTAGAAATATGAGCAAGGAATGATTTCCCATGGAGCATTTTGTTCCTCTTACAATACTCGTTTTTTGCATGGGTTTAACTAGGTGCAGAAACTTATTTTTATTTTTTTATTTTTTTTATAAGTAGAACTAGGCTTAAAACTGAGGACAATGTAGTAAATGAACATTTAGGTGGAAAAAAATAACCATTAAGAGAACGTCCACGTTGATCTAGAGCATTCTAGGGACAAGATGACTTTCAGTGAGCTTGTGTTACAATTTAATACTTTGGATCATGTATAAGAGGATAGTGAATAGGATCCCACATAGGGGTGAAAGTTGGCCGGTCCGGTCGGTTTAAAAACCGACCGGACCGGCCAATTTGGACCGGACTGGACTGGTACTGGTCTCAGTCGGTCCCGGTCCTGATTTTAGTGGACCGAAGTCATTCGGTCCGGTCCACGGTCCAGGGTTTTTTCACCCCGGACGGGACCGGACCGAATGATTTTTTTTTTTTTTTTTAATTTATACATATAATATATTGATTATATAATAATTGTATATAATTAATTATATAATTTTCATCTAACCTAATTCTATCACTAACTTGCCATTAAGTAATTATTAACTAATACTATTATTTAGAATTTTATACTAATACTAATATTTATACTAAATTACTAATACTAATAGAGTAAATTAATATTAGAGTCTAGAGTCTAGACTCTAATATGGTATAAAAATAAAATAAATACTAATAGTCTAATATAGAGTGTAGTTATAGAACTTAAACTTATACTTATACTAATATGGACTATAGTTATAACATATACTAAAAACTAAGTGGGTAGTCTATAAATAATATTACTAATAGTCTAATATATATAAGTTTATAACTATACTATATTACTAATAGTCTAACCTATAACTATACTATAACTATAATTTTCATCTAACCTAATTATATCACTAACTCGCCATTAAGTAATTACTAATATACTATACTAAATATAATATAGTAATGATAGTCTAATATTAGTATAACTATACTAATTATAATAACTAATCACTTAACTTAACTATACTATATTATATAGTTATTATATAACTATACTATATTACTAATAAGTAATCACTATAAGTCTATAACTATATATATTTAGTATTAAAGTATTGTTATATTCTTTAATGTATTTACTATTAATTACTAATACTATTAAGTCTTAAGAGTTATGGTATAAATTACAATATATGTATAATTTTATACTAATACAAATATTTATACTAAATTACTAATACTAATAATCTAGACTCTAATATGGTATAAAAATAAAATAAATACTAATAGTTTAATATAGAGTATAGACTATAGTTATACAACTTATACTTATACTAATAATTAATATAGTTATAACTTATACTAAATCACTAATACTAAATTACTATATTATTTAATGTATAACTATTAACTATAATATATAATACTAGTATAACTGATCAAAAATATATATAGTACTAGTATATATATTAATGTATTAACATATTATAAAAGTTATAGTATAAATTATAATATATCATATATTTGTAAATTTATAATAGTATTAGTATAGTTAGCTTAATATGTAATATGTTAGTATTAAATCACTATAACTACATAAAGTATTAGTAATAAGAGTATTACTATTATTTAATATAGTATTACATATAATATTACTATCATTACATATATTTATTAGTTATAGTATTAGTACTAATATAGTTATTAGTACTAATAGACTAATAGTATTAGTTATTAGTATTACATATAGTTACATATATTACTATTATTACTATTACTATTACATATAGTTACATATATAGTTATCACTATTACTATTATTACATATAGTTATTAGTTGTAGTATTATTACTAATAGACTAATAGTAATAGTGTATTACTAATATATATATATAATAGTATACTATATGTATATATATTAAATATATCACAATATAATTACATAAGTATTAAACAAAATGTCATTGAAAAAAAAAAAAAAAACACTCATAGGGTGGACCGAATGGACCGACCGGACCGGACCGGACCGAATTGGTTCTTAGGAAATTCGGTCCGGTCCAGGGTGGGAAAACCCTGGACCGAATAGGTCCGGTCCGGTCCGTAAAACCTCCCCGGACCGGACTGGACCGAATTCACCCCTAATCCCACATAACTTAGGGGAGAGAGGTTCCGTTAGAATTTTTTTTTTTACATTGATCTGTCCTTTTGGAGTATAAGCTTAGATGTGCATAGACTTTCCTTGGATCATTACAAATGTTATAGGGTCAATCGCTAGCCAAAAGTGTGGGACATGAGTCGTGACACCTACAAGTTACAGCCAAATGGCCATAGAAGGGCATTAGGGACTTATGAACAAGACTGTGATACCCCAAATTGAGTATAGGAGGATGTTAAATAGGACCTATATTGCTTAGGAGGGAGAAGTTTTTAAAATTTTAATGATTCCAAGGGACTTGAAATTGTATCAATGATCAGTCCATTTGGAGTATTAGCCTAGATGTGGCTTGTGCTTTCCTCAGGTCATTACAAACAGCGCTTGAGGTAGGGGTAGAAATGAGATTCCAAAGTGGCCCATCTAGAGACACAGGGACAATGCCTTTGATGCACAAAAGTTGGTTTGAACTTTACTGTAGGTGCAGTGGCAAGGGGTGGAGAAGGGTCATTAAAAAGATTATGTACAAAGGTATAGAAGATGTGGAGGAAAGCTCAAGGTTTTGTGTGCACAATATTATAATATATGTTCTACAGAGTAATAAGACCTGCTAATATTCTTGAGTGGGCAGGCTGCCTCATGTGTAGTTGGTAGCATCAAGTTCCAACGGAAATCTTCAAGCACCATTATGTTGGTTATAAACCTGTTTCATGTATGCCTTTTGCTGTTTCTATGGTCTGAGGTTTGAATTTCGAAATGCAGAAGATCATTTTACAGGGGTTTTTGCTGGTGTTTATGGTCCAAGCTTAGATTTTTGCTGGAAGAGTCTTACAGGATGAATTGGGGTAGACTTCAGTGTCAACCTCTTCTAAATGGTAGATCAAGTGATGCACATTATTGTCCATCTGTGGTGGAGTTTTCAGATTTTATTGGAGCAGAATCTCATTGATCTTCCACTTGGGAGCTGGTAACTTTACATGGTCAAACAATCGAGATACCCCCTTCTTGGTCTAGAACATACAGATTTCTCATCTCTTTGGATGGGAGGTAGAAGTTATTGGAGTATCCCAAAAAGAGGCTTTCAAGGTTCTGTTCAGATAATTTTCCTGTTCTTACAAATTGTGAAGACTTCCGAGGCGGTAAATGGTAGTTTAAGTTTGAGAATAGGTTGTTAAAATCAAAAGGCTTTGTGTAGAAGCCTAGAAGGTGAAACAATTTTATTGTATTCAAGGCTCCCCAAGTTTTATTCTAGTGCAAAAACTCAAATCCTTAAGAGCATATTTAAGTGTTTGAATAAAGAGGTGTTCGGCGGTGTTGAAAGATAGAAGCTGAATCTTGAACAATTACAGGGTTTGGACGTATCAAAGAAGATATAGCGTTGGGTGATGAAGGGACAACGTGGAAGGGTGTGGCTTTGAATGAATTGGAGAGGATAAGTCTCATGGAAGAGGTGACTTGAGACAATTTGTGAGCTTTGTGGCTGAGAAAGCGAGTGACAAGTAGACAAAGTTACCACTATGTGGCTAACTCGAGTGGAAGGGAGAATACCATTGATTCTTTCATCGTTGATGGAAAAAAAAAACATCTTCCAGTTTTCCTGAGATTAGCAATCATATTGTCCGCTTATATCAGAGTCTGTATATTGAGCAGTTCAACTGGAGGACTAAGATGGATAAACTTTCTTTCAATTCCCTATATGACACCGAGGCTATTATATTGGTGAGACCACTGGAGGAGAGTGGGGTGTTGGAAGTAGTGAAGGCATTGAATGGTGGTAAACCTTGGCCCAAGATGGTTACTTCATGGCATTCTTCCAAGCTTGATGGGATGTAGTCAAAGAAGACTGAATTTTTTCCATGATTTCCATGCTAAAGGCTATTTTGAAAAAAGTCTTAATGCAATGTTTGTTGCGGTTATTCCAAAGAAATCAGGGGCTGTTGATATCAAGGATTTCTTACCTATTTGTCTTGTGAGTGGAGTTTACAAAGTTCTCGCCAACGTTCTAGAAAACAAGTTGAAAGTGATGTTGGAGAAGGTTATTTCTAAAAATCAAAATGCATTTGTTAGAAGAAGTCAAATTCTAGATTTGGTCCTCATCATCAACAAATGTCTCAGCTGAAGTTGAGATAGGATAGTGTAGTGTACTTTGTAAAGTCAATACAGATAAGGCCTATCATCATGTGAATTGGAGTTTCTTTCCGTACATGGTTTGGCTTTAGAGAGATGATTTTGCTGGATGGTTAATTGTGTTGCCTCATTGGGGTTTTCAGAGTTGGTAAATGGTACTTCCACAGGTTTTCAAATGCTCTCGTGGCTTGGCACGGGAATTGTCTCTACTTCTTTTGGTAGTGTTGGAGGCCTTGAGTAAAATGATGTTTGCTACAGTGAATGATAGTTTTTTATTGGCAATTTTTCTGGGATACAGGATTGGTGACGAAATTAGTATATCTCATCTTCTGTTTGTGGGTGAAACTTTGCTTCTTCTTTTTCTTTTTTGGTGAAGCAAACCTAGATCACCTCTGTCATATGTTTTGAAGCAGTATCTGGTTGAAAATTAATTTGGCTTAGTCTGAATTTCTTCCTGTAGGTAATATTCAGAATGTGGATAGTTTAATGAGTATTCTTTGACGCAAGGTTTCTTCCTTGCCTATAACATATCTTGGTCTTCCTTAACCCTTCAAAGCCAAACCAGTTTGGGATGGTATTCTTGAAAAGATGGAGCATCGGTTGGCTGGATGGAATCAAGTTTACTTTTGTAAGTGTGGCCGGTTTACCTTGATCAAAAGCATGTTGTCAAAAAAGACAAGATTTTCTGGATATTCTGGAAGCCCTTATTATGAGAGCTATTCCCTCAAATAGCGTTCTTCCTGGAAAGATACATGAATCAAGGTCCAATCATGGGTCAACACTATCAATTAGGATCTCTACTTTTAGGTCCCTAAGGGTCAATAATATCCTGCAGGATCCTTATTTTAGGTCGGCAACAGCTGTAATATCTTCTGAGTGTAGAAAACTTTGCAAATCAAGATCCCTAGTTACAGCAACAGACAATGGTGGTATGGCTGACTTTGACACAAATGGTCATCATGCTATTGTGCAGCCAGTCCAGTGGTAAGTTTGCAAAACTGAACTTTTTTTTTTGATAAGTAATAATCTTTATTGAATATGAAGAAACTAGGCAGTGCCCAAGTACACAGGGAGTATACAAAGTGAGATACCTAGTTACATTCTAGTAAACTATAACGAAAGTAGAAACCATTGAAACAGAGAAAGTACAAAAAAATTACAGATTGCCCCCACTCCCCGCTCCTTATCATTAAAGCACCTCTTGTTCCTTTCCGACCATATACACCACATTAAGCACAAGGGTATCATCCGCCACACTGCTGCCAATTGAGCACTGTTGTGAGATCTATTCCAGCAAGCAAGTACCTCTACCACACTCCTAGGCATAACCCAACTTAGCCCAGCTCTACTTAAGATTTTGGCCCATAACTCCCCAGCCACATCACAATGTAAAAGCAGGTGATCTATCGATTCCCCACTCTTTTTGCACATATTGCACCATCCCATTACAACCAGCCCTCGCTTTCTGAGGTTATCAATCGTTAAAATCTTCCCATGAGCAGCTGTCCAAATAAAAAAAGCAACTTTAGAGGGTACTAACACCTTCCATATACTCTTCCACGGAAAGAAAGTGGACTGTTGTGTTGTCAAGGCCTTATAAAAGGATTTAACCAAAAACTTTTTATTCCCCGTGTGAGTCCACAACATACGGTCACCCCCATTGACACCTAGATTTACTGAATACAAATAATTGTAGAAATCTACCAGCTCTTCAAGTTTCCAATCCTGCGCATTTCTTGTAAAAGTGATATTCCAAGTTACCTTCCCATTTGCATGACATAAAATTTCTGAAATAGATGATTGCTGGTTTCCTGCCAAGTTGAATACTGCTAGAAAGATAGTACAAAGAGGTCTCTCCCCACTCCATGAATCTAGCCAAAAGCGGATTCGTGCTCCATCACCCACCTCAAACTTTAGATGTTTTTCAAAAGCATCCCATCCCTTTCTTATGAACTTCTACAAGCTCACTCCATATGACCCCCTACCCTCTGATGAACACCATTCCCCCCAGGCACAACCATATTTTTGATCAATAACCTCCCTCCACAATGAGTTCCCTTCCAATTGGTATCTCCACAACCACTTCCCCAATAATGCCTTGTTAAATACACTCAAATTCCGCACCCCTAACCCCCATTCGTAATTGGCCAGGTCACCCTTTGCCAACTCACAAGGTGGAATTTGAATTCCTCCCCCATGCCCCCCCACAGGAAAGCTCTGAACAACTTCTCTATCTGGTTTGCCACCTTTCCTGGTAAAGGGAACAAGGAGAGAAAATAGGTGGGGAGATTGGACAGTGTGCTTTTAATGAGAGTTAATCTTCCCCCTTTTGAAAGGTATAGCCGCTTCCAACCCGATAACCTTTTCTCAATCTTCTCTACTACTCCATCCCAAATGCTCATTGCTTTATAAGGTGCCCCCAAGGGAAGTCCTAAGTATTTTATAGGGAGGGATGCAACTCTACAACCCAATAGCTCCGCTAAAGAGGCAATATTGCTCACGTTCCCCACCGGGACCAACTCCGACTTCTCCAAGTTCATCTTGAGCCCTGATACAGCTTCAAAACACAGCAACAATGCCCTTAGGGATCGAATTTGGCCGCTAGCTGCATCACAAAGAATGAGGGTATCGTCCGCAAAAAGTAAATGAGAAATGGTACTATCATTATTGTTGCTTCCTACTGAGAAACCAGCAAGAAAGCCCCCCCTTACGGCTGCCTCCACCATGCGACTCAAAGCCTCCATGACAATAACAAACAGGAAAGAGGATAGCGGGTCTCCTTGCCTCAACCCCCTAGAAGACGGGAAAAAGCCACATGATCTTCCATTCACTAGAACTGAAAACCGAGCTGTTGATACACAATGCTTGATCCATTCACACCACTTATCATCAAAACCGCATCTTCTAAGCATATAGAAAAGAAAATCCCAGCTTACATGGTCGTAAGCTTTTCCATATCGAGCTTACAAAGGACCCCCGGAATGCCTTCTCGTAGCCGATTGTCCAAACACTCATTTGCTATCAAGACTAAGTTTAAAATTTGCCGACCCCCGAACAAAAGCATTTTGAGGTTTGGATATGAGCCTATCCATCACCACGCTCATACGCTTGGCTAACACCTTAGCTATGATTTTGTAAATCCCTCCTACCAAACTGATAGGCCAAAAGTCTTTCAAGTCATTGGCACCTGCTATCTTTGGAATGAGAGCAATGAATGTAGCGTTTAATGACTTTTCAAACTTATGACTAGTATGGAATTCATGAAAAATCTTCATTACTTCCTCTTTTACTATATCCCAACATTCTTGAAAGAAAGCCATTGAAAAACCATCCGGTCTCGGGGCTTTGTCTTTACACATACCTTTCACCACAGCATGCACCTCCTCTTCCTCAAATGGTCTCTCCAACCATTCTGCCACCTCCAATCCCAGCTGTTCAAAACTTAAGCCATCAAGTTTGGGGCACCAATCTACTTTTTCAGCTAGGAGATCCTCATAATATTGCACTGTATGATGTTGAATTTCTTCATTGGAGTGCAACACCGGTGAGCCGGAATGGATGACTTCAATAGCATTGTTGCGCCTATGTGAATTGGCCACTTTGTGAAAGAACTTGGTGCACTTATCCCCCTCCTTCAACCAAAGTGCCCTAGATTTTTGCCTCCAAGCTATCTCTTCCATCAACAAAAATTTCTCAATTTCAGTCACAATCACATTCTTCCTCGACATAGAAGCCTCATTAACATCCCCTTCCTCTAAAGCCTGCAGCTCTTCCCATAGCATATTTTTCTGCACTTCTGTATGTCTAAATACTTCTATGTTCCACTTTTTTACATCAGCCTTAAACGCTTTAAGTTTACCCGCCACAATGAAGTTAGGGGTACCAACAAAAGAGTAGCCGTTCCACCATGCCCCTACCTTCTCCACAAATCTTTCAGCTTCTAGCCACATATTCTCAAATTTGAATGAATGCCTACCCCCTTGAATGCTACCACAATCAAGCAAAATTGGGAAATGATCAGAACATACCCGTGGCAACCTTTTTTTACAAAGATCCGGGAAACGGGTCTCCCAAGAAGAAGAGACTAAAAATCTATCCAGTCGGGACCTCCCTCGACAGTTGGACCAGGTATAGGACCCCCCTTGCAACAGCAAGTCCGCAAGATTCAAATAAAAAATCAGCTCTGAGAAAGCTTCCATAGCGCCTGTCGACGTGGATGCCCCCTCCCTTTCGCTAGGGAATCTAACTACATTAAAATCTCCACAAAAGACCCAAGGTAAGTCCCAAATAGCCTGTATGCTTGCCATTTCCTCCCACAACAAGCTTCTCTCTCTAGCTTCATTGGGCCCGTATAGATTCATTAGAGCCCACTCCCACCCATCCTCTGTATTCTTAAAAGATACTGCCACTGAAAACATCCCAACACATTCCTCTACCAGCTCCACCACTCGCTTATCCCACAATACCAACACTCCTCCCGAAGCCCCTGAAGAAGCTAAGTAACACCACCCCACAAAGGAGCTACTCCACAAACTACGAATAATGTGTCTATCAATACTACACAACTTGGTCTCTTGAAGGCAAACAATGTCTACCTTTCACATACGGAGAAGAGATCTAATGCGAAGGCGCTTATTCACATCGTTGATCCCCCTTACATTCCATGAAATGATTTTAGGCATTGATATAAGATGCTTGCCCCCTTCCCTTCACCCTCTCCCTCCCCACACTTCCTTCCTTGTTATCATAGTTAATAGAACTCGAGTCGTTTCAACTCCCGGTCTTGTTTCATAGCTGGTTTTAGAACTGTAGTTCTCCCTGCCTCTATCGCAACTAGAAGAGCCTTGAATTGATCTTCAAAACCAGGACACGAAATCCCCACACATTCATGTAGTTTCTCAACTTCTTTTAGCACCCAGTCTGAGGAGAATCTGAACACTGGCTTTGGAGATAAAGTATGTAGCAGGATAGGGCTATCCATATCACCCTCATCCCCGTTAGTTACAATATCCCTCAACTCCGCCTCTTCTATGCCTTCAGTTAGTGTCTCAATGGCCCTCTCTTGCCCCCCTCCTGTTTCCAGCAACCACAACTCCTTGTTACTGTCCCCCTCCACTTCAGACTTATTCACCTCCCCTTCCTCTAGCTCAAACTCCCCTTCCCGTGCTTCGAAAATATTCTCAGATGCTTCCCATACTTCGATGATGGCCGTCAGCGTCATCTGGGTCTGAACTGGCGTCCCATGTGTAAACGGGTTTAAGTTTTGTGCCTCTTTACCTAGGCCGACTTCACAGAACCCCTGGGTTGGCTTCGACGAAGACCCAGCACCCTCCATCGCATGTTTCTGTGCAAAACCCGAGGGTCTTAGTCTAGTCAAAACATCGACCTGCTCTGTTGGGACCATTGCCGGCACCTGGTTTAAGCTTTGTGTCTCATTGGCTTCACAGAAACCCTTGGTTAGCATCGGCATACACCCCTCACTCTCCATCGCACGTTTCTGTGCAAAGCCCGAGGGTCTTAGTCCAGTCGAACCATCTACATGCTCTGTTGTGACCATTGCTGGCATCGGGTTTGAGATTTGTGCCTCATTGGCTTCACAGAACCCCTTGGTTAGCATCGGCGTAGCCCCATCAATCTCCATCGCACGTTTCTGTGCAAAACCCAGATGTCTTAATCCAATCGAGCCATCGTAGATGCATCGGGAGCTATTTTCGAGCTCTGTTATGGACTTCGCCGGCACAGTGCCATCCTCCAAGGCCGGCGACGTCACCTGAGGCGTCAGCGAGGTCGTCTGAGACCTCACTGGCGACGCTGTCTTCGGCCCACCGACCGGTGGGCCTGGGTCAACCGAAGGGCCACTGAACATTTCAGCCGTGCCCTTTCGGCAGATAGGCCTGGGCTCATTTTCGGCCACTGGGCCCTTCCCCTTCCCACCTAGCTCCAGCCCATTTGTCTTGTTTTGGCCTTGGCCCGCTTCACTCAAGCCCACCTCTAGAACCTTTTGTTTTAAAACACACCGTTTCAGCCACTTCATTTTAACGCTCAGCTCTCCCATCTGTTTTTCGATGTCCATCAGAACCTCCAGCCAGCTTTCCTCTCGGGCCAACATCTTCTCTGCCATTCGCATCACCACACTGCACCTCTTCCGAAGGAGTTCCCATCTCTGGCATGGACAGACCTGCCACCTCTGGCTTTTTTGTGTCTCGAGGCCCCTCGATCCGCCCTTGTAGTGCCTCCCTATATGATGGTGGCTGCATGTTACGAAACGGTAGAGTGGGCTTCCAAACTTTGTCACTTAGCCAAGTAATCAAGATAAGGGCATGATCTGGTTGGAGTCTGAATGAAGTGCATTTAAAGCGTTGATAGTTTCTTTTGGCAATTACTTCTATAACTATATCTCAATCTTCTTTTTCACTTGAATTGAAAAAAATATAAAGAAAGAAATGACAGACAAGTTTTTGAATAAAGTTCCAAACTTATCGAGGTTTCAGTTTTTTGCTTGGAGGCTTCTGCGACTGATTGTTCTTTTTTTTTTTTTTTTTTATAAGTGCTTCTGCAACTGATTGTTAATACACGTTACTTGAGTGGGAAGTAGTTAATGCACGTTTGTCATCTTTTTTTTTTTCCTTTTTTAATGTTGGTATGTAATACCTGCCAAATATATTAATTGTCAATATTTCAAGGTGGACTTTGAGAAATTACAAAAGCTCAAGTCACAATTCTCTAAAAACAAATTTATACTAGGTACATGTGTGAGATATATATATTTTTTTTGTTAACTATATTATATGCTGTGAATGTCTTGCAGGTTTGACTAGGTCCATGTTTGAGGTTTGTTTTGTTAACTGGATTATATGCTGTAAATGTCTTGCAGGTTCGACTTGCACACCAAGTCTTGCACAAGGTGGTAACCAGATATCTTCAACGAGATAACCTTCTTGTATCCAGTATCAAGCGTCTTGCGGAACTGGCAAAGATTGGGAGGGAAGCATTAATGAACTGTGAAATTAATGAGGTGGGTGAAATAATGCTGGAGGCTTGGAGGTTGCATCAGGAACTTGATCCTCACTGCAGCAACGAATTTGTCGACAGGCTCTTTTCATTTGCTGACCCGTATTGTAGTGGCTACAAGCTTGTGGGTGCTGGTGGTGGAGGTTTTGCATTGTTACTTGCCAAGGATGCTGGCTGTGCCAAGGAACTGAGGCAATCGCTAGAGGCAGATTCGAGTTTTGATGTGAAAATCTATGATTGGGAGGTATCTTTACAAAATTAATTGTGAAGAGGTTATGAAAAGGTAGCATATTATATTTTTTATACTGAAATTTTCCTTTCTTTATTTGAGATTAAGAAATTGTTGTGGTGTCATTCATGTAAATTCTGTATAATTGAAGACCGGATGAAAGCTACGGAATGAAAGTTCAAGCTCAATAAATTTCAGCGGTGTAGCTGCTGATGCTTTGTCTCAAATGTTGTTTTGGTCGAAGTTTTTTGAAGAATCCACTCACTTTCTTCTTGGTTATCCCAGGTTTTAGCCGATGAAGAGTTGAGTGAAGTTTTAACTATCTCTTTTGTTTTTGTTTTTTGTTTTTTTTTCCCTCTAATCCTTGACATTCTAAGGAATCGATTGTAGAGTTCATAGATCATGCACAGCGGGAGATAAATGTTGCACAAATACCTTAAATGCAATCTTAGCAAGTATTCCTCCTTGGCAGTAGAGTGCTCTATGTAGTAAGGACTAGAATAACGCTTAATATTACCTCTCAAGAGTCAGCTTGTACTTACTGGTCTGTTGCCATTTCAGTGAGAGTTCACCTGAATTTTATAGATGTTGGGGGGTGCGACGCTTGCAGTGTATAGGTGTCCAACGAAGATTAATAAATGTCCATTTGAAAAATAAGAACTCCCTTCCCTCAAAAATTCTCTCTCCCCCTTCTCACTAGAAAAACCCAAAGGCCCAACTTATATTACGCCTATCCTTCTCTCCTACTTGAAGGTACTGTTTTTTGCTTATTTTTCTTTGTTTTTTTTTTCTATTAGTATGGAAAATGCTCGATCTATTGCCCTCCAGCCACCTAAAGATGATTCACGCAATAGAAAAAAAAAAAAAAAAAAAAACCCTCTCCACCGATCTATGAAAATAGCCAAGAACTGCTACCATTTGACCAGTGTGTGAGGCTCACGTACTGCCCACGCCACGCGCGAGCTTCACTCACCGCCCCGATTTCGCCACTTTCATGATTACACGAGCGGCACCAACAGATTCCTTGGCCACAAATCTTCAAGATGCACCTCGTCCCACTCCAATTTTGTCGATAGGTGGGTGGACCTCATGCATTGGTTAAGTTGTCGGTCTTCTTTTGAGTGTTGTCGAGAATTGAGTTTTTTCTACCCTACCAAATTATGTTCCTACTTTCCTCGATTGAGGATGTGGAGGTAGTAGAAGTGGAGAACTCTAATAAAATGCACCAAAAATAAAATTATCAGTGTTTTGCTATCGATTGGGACTTCAAGCCACAATCGATCTATCGACCTATTGGATCAAAATAAACCGTCTATGGTGGTCCCCTCCTCAGTTCTGACGAGGAACATGAGTATGAACCAATAGTTTATTGCCCTTTTTTTTTTTTTAATTTACACTCCTCTCATAGCACTACAATCAATGTAATGGGATTCTTTATATGGGGGAACCAGGTATCCCACCCGTTCCTCTTGTATCTTTGATTTAATTTAACTTTTTTACCATTTAAATATAAATATTTTTTAATTTCAAAATTTTAACTTTTTTATCTAATTGGTACCTAATTATTATAATTTTTCTAAACTTCTAAACAAAACACAAAAAATAATTCAGTTTTTTCAAATTCCAAAACAAAAATTATATTCTAATCTTCTTTTAACTTTATAATTTTTTTATTCAACTTTTTCTCTCTCATTTTCTAAAATTTTATAAAACTCCTAACTCAAACTATTTCACTACTATTCACAGATTTCTCATTACATCTCATCTGTGTAATCAAATAATGCCTAAATTAAGGTTTCCCTCTTTCATTCTAGTGAGAGAAGTTCTCCCTTCTCTCTAGGTAAAAAAAGTGAAACCGTCCGAGGGAGGTGGAGCTTTGGCTCCTCCCTCCCTCCCCCCACCTTTTTCTTTCTAGTTTTTCGTTTTGTTTAGAGATGAGCCCGCTTTTTCTCTTCTGTTAATAAAAACTGTTTTGGCTGCGGTTTGGCGGTTTGTAAGGCCATCACCAGAGGTTGTGTCCCGAGGGCTCTACTTATTATTTCACCCAGTTGGACGGAGATTTATTTCATTTTGGGGGTGGAGGATCTCGGTTTCTTTTGGTCGATGTTTCTGACTATTTTGGTACAGTCTTCTGTGGGGACATCTCAAGGGTTACAATGTGAGTTTGGTTAGGGTGTCTAGCCTCTGGAGATGAAGGTTTTGCATGCTGGTTGGGGTGCTTCCTGCGGGGTTAAGTAGCTCTGTTTTAACCATGGAAAACAGAGGGTTGTTTCGGGTTGTATGCTGAGCTGCATGGAGGGGTTTAAAGCTGTTTCTGGGGAGGAGTTCGATTGCAACTCATGGAGGACACTCCCATGGATGGTGGCTGAAAATCGGGTGACGTAGTGGTTAGACGGTTTCCCAGTTTTTTTCTCCTTTTTCGTTTGGTTGTTTGATCTGGTTGCCCTGTTTTTTGGCTTTGGGTGTCTGCAGTAAGCCTCTTGATGGCTCTGTGTTTGGTGGGTATAAGTATAGAGGCTGGTTTTGTCTCTGGTCTAGTCTTTGCCAGTCCATAGTGATGGTTTTTAATCTCTGGTTTTAGCCTTGGCTGACGGTGACAAAGACGAAGAGATGGATTTATCGTTATTGGGAGAGGCTGACGGCGACGAAGCTAGTTACGCGGACTAGGAAGAGATGGGATGCTCGGTGAGAATATTGCTGTGCTGAGTGGAGTGGTCCGTAGAGTACCAGCGCAGATTGTGGTTTCGGCATGCGGTGTGGGCAAATAGTGTTTGTTTGTTGCTTTTTCAGTTAGGGTTGTTTGGTGGTTTTTATTTTTTGCTTTTCTGTTAGGTTAATAAGTTTTTTTGGAATAGGCAATTCCCTTTCCTCTTTTGGAGAAGAAGGGTAGTGAGTCCCTATCCTTCTTTGGAGGATGAGGGTGGAAAATCCCCCTTCTCTTTTGGAGGGTGGGGGTATTTTTTTTGTTTTTTCTCATATATAAGTCGAGATGGACACTTCTGTTTTTACAGAGTCTTGCATCTCAGAAGGACTGTGTCTTGCATCTCAGAAGGACTGTGTCATTAGAGAGTTTTAGAAGTTTTTAGACAGTGTCCGGCACAATAGAAATTGTGTGTGGGGGGGCTTATAACTGATGAGTAGTTGGCTTGTAATCGGGATTTGTACTCGGATTTATTGGTCACATATGTAACTTTCTTCATTCATGATTTGAATTGAAGTCTATTTCAAAAAAAAAAAAAAAAAAAACAATGCCTAAATTCAGATGCAGACAATTGTCTACACTGGTTGTTATAACATGAATGGTACCTAGTGTTTCAAAATGAAACGAACCGATAGTATACTAAAGTGAGTTTTGTGGCTGATAATTTAGGCCTTGTTTATGTAATAAGGTAATATCAGATATTTCCTTTCTAAATATCACTCAAGCATAAAATACTTTTCAATTTCAAATTTTTAACTTTTTCGTATAATTATTATCTAAACACAAAACCGAATACAATTTTTCCAAATTTCAAATAAGAATTTTACTTATAAAATAGATCTAATGTGAATTTCCTTTTGTAAAATCTCTTGCACATGGAATATTTAATTAAATTGGTGAATTGTAAAGTGAGAGTTCAAACTCAAGACCTCTACTCTGGTACTCAAGACCTCTACTTTGATACTATGGATTTAATTATTTAGATTATATGCTTAACACTCCCCTCACATGTTGATCAAACTCTCACTCAATAATAATTTTATTTGATTATCTTTATAAAATCATTTAATTTTCATAATTATCAAATCAAGACGGTTGATAAAGATTAAGATATTTATCTTATCACATCTCTATATAATTTTCTATAAATAGGAGCATTTGATTTATATTAAATCACAACTGAAAATAAAAATGTAGCTTTCAGAGTTTTCCTTTCCCCTACATTCTCCTTCTCATCTTCTCCATTCCTATTTCTATTATATTTTCTATTTTCTATCATGATAACTAGGGTTGCTCACCGAGTTCACCGAGTTTTCAATCTAGGTACCCAGTATACCCAGGTTTGAAAGCGGGTTTCAAAACCCAGGTCGATACCCTGGTGAAACCAAGTTTTAGAAACTCGAAAATTCGGGTACCGGGTTGTACATGGATTTTTTTTTTATAAAATTTGATATTTTATTAAATTTTTTTCAAGAAAAAAATGATGTTAAAAAGCATAATTTTATTTTATTTATATAAAAACCTATATTTTGTTAAAAGTCTTCCAAGAAGCTATGTTGAAAAGCATAATACTAATGCATTGACATTGCCTATAATAATAAGAATAGAAAAATTCTAAACACAGGCATACGGACGGAAGGCCTCGTTGACAGCATCTTGTGTGGAGTAAAATGCACCTTTTCTTTTATTAAATAAACCTGTTCATTTAGTTGAAGCCGAACTACTGAAGAATTCTTCCACCCGCGTTGAAACGATGCGTTTCACATTTTGTTCTAAATTGCTCAAACTACCCCAACCCTCTTTCTCTACGACTCCCCTTCCCATTACAAAACCCTAACCCTAACTACCCTTTCTCTCTGTGTCTAAGGATTTTGCTCCAAGTTCGATTTGGTCCTAGGTAACTCAATACTCCAATCATCACGGGGGATTCTCCTTCCCATATAAAACTCATGGCAATGTTTGTAGGAATGGTCCGAGGAATCCTCCTTCTGTAGACAGTGTGATGCCTTCTGTAGACAGGTTGATATGGAGTGGAACTGCTTATGATATGTTTTCAGTTAGGAGTGCTTATCACTTATATAGACAAATCTCAACATGGTCTATTGGAGAATCTTCTAATTAAGGGAAGCATGGGAGTTTGTGAAAGAAGCTATGGTCCTTGCAAACCACTAATGCTGCCAGGATGTTCCTATGCCGTGCATGCATTGATGCCTTGCCTACTAGAGTCAATTTATACAATAGAAATGTGATTCCTGACTCTATATACCCTCTCTACTTGACTGAAGATGAGACCCTAGACCATATTTTATGGACATGCCCCTCAGTAAGGGATGTGTGGCTTCTAGGCTCACGAGCTATCCAAAAAGTTGCCATCACATGAGTTAATTTTTTTAGCACGTTTGAACAAATGTATGACAGACTAATGTAGCAGGACTTGGTGTTTTTTGCTGTCTTGGCTCAATTTATATGGTTTAGAATGAGTAATTTCATTTATTATGGTTGTTTTCATTCACCTTCTTCTGTTTATAAGCAAGTTATTTGAGGATTTTAAGGATGCAATGCAGCACCAACTTGTGGCTAGACTTATTACACATCCTGTTGCATTACATTAGGAAGCTCCTCCACCTACCTGGGTTAAAGTGAATTGGGATGTGGCTATCAAAGATGACTATAAGAAGATTGGCATTGGAATAATTATTAGAGATTGTTCTAGTTCTATTCTTGCAAATTTGATGCAACCTATGTTTTATTGTGTAGATCCAACAATTGCTTGAGCCAGGAGTCTAACTGCTACTGTGTCATTTTGTCAAGATCTTGGCTTAGATTACCTAATCTTTAAAGGTGATTCTAGTCAGGTGATTCAAGCGACTTCATTACTGAAGGCCTGTGCAAGGAAGCTTAACTGTCTTTGTTCAAACATACGAACTCTACTTTCTAATTCTCATTGAAAATATCAGTATGTGAAGAGGGACTTCAATGGTGTTGCTCACCAACTAGCAAAGAAAGTTATTCTCTCGAATGATGAACTAATAGATATTGATTGTGTGGTCGATTGTATTCAATCTCTCATAATGGCTTATGGCCAGCATTGTGATTAATATCAAAATTATATATTTTTTATAATAATAATAATGATGATGATGATGATAAGGATGAGAGGAAAAAGAACGGACTAAATATATTTATGCCGAGGTTGTGTGCTTCTTCAAATTTGTCCCGACTTTGTCCTAAAACATAGGACAAGGAAAATATATATAAATATATATATTGAATATTAAATATAAAAGTAAAAGACCACTCGAAACGACGTCGTGTTTCTGGTCCCGTTGTGCTCTAATCTCTATCCGGGTAGTCGTTGGTTCATTCTCAATCCACCCGACGAAGAGGCAGAGACAGAGAGAGGTCTGAGTTCTTGTTTTGGTCATTGATTATCGAGGTTTGTTGTTCAATTCCATCACCTATTCGGGCTCAAAAATTTATTTTCCAATCGAAGGATTCGAGACAGACAAAAAATTAGTAAGTTATCGAAAAGTCGGAATGGCGAGTCTGTACGTAACGGCGGTGCAGCCGACGGATCTGAATAGGAACACAGAGTGGTTCATGTACCCAGGGGTATGGACCACTTACATACTTATTCTTTTCTTCTCTTGGCTGCTTGTCCTCTCCATCTTTGGCTGCGCTCCTGGGATGGCCTGGACCATTGTTAATCTCGCCCACTTCGCTGTACGTTAAGACTCTCTCTCTCTCTCTCTCTGCTCTTTTATTCTTGTTTGTTATGTTTTCAGATTTCGAAGGTAATTCTTTGTGCGTGTTTTGTTTTTAAATTTTAGGGGTTCAAATTGGTTGAATGTAGGTTAGGTCAGAGTTTGTGCTTGTATTCGCTGTTTGATTTGCCTTTTTCTTGTGTTGTTAATTTGGGCACGTTTTTTTTATTTTGATTATTTGGCATGTCTAATGTTCTTGATTGTTGGATTGGAGTTTGTTTTGGGTTTTAGGGTTTAAGATATTTGCTGTTTTGTCTCTTGTGCTGATTTTTTGAGGAAGAGTGCAGACCCAAGTTGTAAATTGTCTTCTTTGAAGGTAGAATCGGCTTTGGTTGTTTGCTATGGAGAAGTGGGTGAATGTTAGATTTTGGATTGTATTGATGTGGGAGAAGATGAAATCAGTCTTATGAAAGCTTTATTGAAATAATGAAGAATCATACACTGGAATATAGAAGGTCAGAGTCTCAGACAAGGTTTTTACAAGAAATTCCATTCCTGGGACTCGTACCGGGGCTCCAAAGTTAGTCATGTATATGTTGAGCTCTTTGGAATTAGAGACTGGATTTGTATTATACAAAAATGAAGCATAATGACTTCTTCTTTTATACTAGCTTAATTTCTACCTTCTTTCAATTTCAATATTGTGAGAATAATCAATTCAAGCTTAACTTATAAACGAATAATCAATTCAAGTAACCCCTTGCACCCTGCCACCCCCATCCCCAGAGCATTGCAAAGCAAAATAATTCCCATACCAAACCTCTTTGTAGGCTTAGCAAGATTGGAAGTAAAACTTGTCTTACTGTGATCCGCCCCTTTACTTGGACCAAGTGGAATCTCCCCCCCCCCCCCCCCTCTCTCTCTCTCTCTCGCACACCCACCCTCCCTTCTATATGTGGAGGTTGAGTCAATGCATTCAATCCTGTAGGTGTGCTTGAATTTAATTGTTATAAAAATGAATTCCATTTGAGACAAGACCCACCTGGCCAACCAGAAACTGTTTTGTTGATAAATTATCTGTGAAAGGAATAATTTATCTGTTTATTCTTCTACCTATAAAAACTAAAACAAAAAATGTTTGTTCTTCTGCTTTCTGAGTTTATGCCCTTCACTGATACATTAAGTTGCTTTGCTTCTGTGAGTAACATGATTGATTATATCTCCTTCAGGTTACTTATCACTTCTTCCACTGGAAGAAAGGAACTCCATTTGCTGAAGACCAGGGTATCTACAATAGGTTGACTTGGTGGGAGCAAATAGATGATGGAAAGCAGCTCACGCGCAACAGAAAGTTCTTAACTGTTGTCCCTGTTGTGCTGTAAGTTTACTTCTATGGTACTAACCAACATGATCAAATTATGAAAGTCATTTTATTTGTCATTCAACCTTTCTGAGATTTTTTTTTTTTTTTTTGGTATCATATGCATTAACCTATTTGTGATCTTCTAGTATATCTATTTCCTTGTGCATCAAGCAGTTAATGCTTGTGAACTTATAGCATATCTATTGATGTGTAAATATATGTACATTGAGCAGTTTATTGTTACGAACTTCCAGCATATCTTTTGGTATGTATGTATGTATGTGTTGAAGGGCTAAATTGTATAAGTAGGAACAAATTGTTGTTATCAAGCCAGTATTTTTGCTGCTTGTTTCTATGTTTCATCTCTCTCCCCCTCTCTCTTTGTTTAAAACATTCATGGTATTAAATGTTGAAATGGATCCCAAATATATAATGGCTTTGTTGTTATAAGAATTTTTTTACTTGATGATTTTAGGTAGGTAGGTTCATGGTTCAGCGTGGTTGGTTTTGGGGATTTTTTAACTATTGAATCAAGTTGCCAGTCACTGAAAATCGTGTGCTGAACCATAAGGCCAGATTTTTAAGATTTATTTTCAGCTTTTGGTCCTTCACAGTCACTCGTCTTATTATTCTTCTCCCTCTCTTCCTTTTAACTTTCTCATTTTATATAATCTCTTGTAATAATCCAGTCTTAAATGAAGAATAATTATATAAAATTTTAAATTTAAAGAAAAAATTTCAACGTATTTGATCAGGTGATATAATTATATTTGTTGATAGTAAAATAATTATATGGCTGTGAGAGTGTCCCTTAAATCAGTCTAAAATTCTGGATTCTGAAAAATCTAAAGATAGTTTCAATAAATAGATGATGAAATTACATTTATCTGATCATAAAATAATATAGAGAAATTCTTGGTCTACACAGAAATCTTAGACAAGAAAGTTTATAATATAATCATCAGTGTCTCCAAACCAAACTTATCTGTGTTCATTGCACACTCTGGTGATGCAGGTTGGCAAAACTTTCCTATTTCCACAGCATGTGTTATCAAATCTTCTGTTCTATAAAATATGGATTTGGCTTTAAAAACCAATTGAGGTTGGCCGGTGCGGTGTGATGGTATCAGTAACATGACCAACCCTGATTTTGTTCCTAAAATTAGGAAATCGAGGTCTAAAACAATCGCTTGCAAGATGCCCATTGGCAATCATGAGAAACCAGCTTACCCCAGTTTTGTAAATTTTACTAAGAGGACTCCTTAGTAAAATCTCAATATTCTGAATATATTTTCTCAAATTGTTATCAAGGCAAGGCAGAAACTGAAAATCAAAAGTTTTTATTGGAGTTCAGTCTCCGAACAGAGTCCCAAATTTGTTCTTGCTGATAGTGGCATCTGTGTTTGTCTCAAGGTTGTTTAATCGAGATGCGACTTCCTTGTGAAATATTCTGTCATTATTGTATCTTAACCTGTGATATTTGTGTCTTTGGTTAGAGGCCCCCACAGTCAAAGCCGTAGTATATGCATGCTGATTGCTTGGATTTGTTTCTGATATTTGCAATTAGAATCACATGGATTCTCCTTTCCTCTGTTTTGACAGGTACTTGATAGCCTCACACACTACTGACTACCAGCACCCTATGCTCTTCTTTAATACCCTGGCAGTGATCGTCCTGGTTATTGCCAAGTTCCCCAATATGCACAAGGTCCGGATTTTTGGAATCAATGCAGATAAGTGAAGTGCAGTTTGAATCAGGAAAATGTTGGTTTTACCTGCATAGGACTCTTATCCTTACCTTGTTGTGATAAAAACTTGTATTTTTGTATAGAAGTGAGAACCGGATGGATATCCAAATATATATTGTTTTGTGACTGACTATTTTTTCAAGCTCTTTTGGATGTTGAAAAAATTATTTTATGATCTTTGTACAGCAGAGAAATTTGATGTGTATGGATTATCCCGGCGATGTTAACTTATCGCATATTTTGATATTGTGATTGTCATCATTTTAGAACTTTACAGAAGTGGAGTTGGTATCATATCAGAAAGGTCTTTAATAAGGGAGATCTGGGGTCTCAATGTAGACTTGTATATAACATTACTTAAAGAGAAATTGCATCGTTTTAACTTTACTATTTAACAAAGAGAAATGATCTTTGTAGCTTTAGGATATACAAGTTTTTTTCAAAATGAATAAATTTAAAATTTATGTAAAAAAATTATTTTTTTAACGGTAGATCATATTTATTTTTCAAATGAATGCATGAAAATTACACACTTTAAGACTGTATTTAACATTACTCTTTAACAAATATTATCATGATATATAATAGGGGTGAAAATCGATCATATTTGTGCGGTTTTTGTCCAAAATAAAAACTGCATTGATATGTTTTTTAGGGGGTTATCTTGATCGAAACCAGCTAGTGAGGTGAAGGGGGGGGGGGGGGGTAAAACCGGTCGGCGTAGTTTCAGCCGGTTACCCTCAGTTCATTGGTGTCCCCATCAATGTTTTGAATACCATACTGGATGTCGTACTGGTCAAGGTATTAGAACGAAATATTTCGGTACCGGTATCGTTTCGTGTACCGTTTCGGGATAGTCGATAAATAAATAAATTATATATATTATATATAAATTATATTTCAAAATAATAGTCTATAAATGAATAAATTATACATAAATAAATATATATATATAAATTATAAATTGTCTGGTTTGAATTGGGGGTCAAAAAATGAGATTACAGTTTGAAAAAAAAAAAAAAAAGGTAAGGCCGAAATACCGGCCGGTATGAAACAGGTACAACAACTGTACTGGACCAGTGTCCGATAAGGAAATGTACCGGTTGTACCAGCCAATACGGTACGGTATTAAAAACAGTGGTCCTCATCGGTTTCACTATTTGATAAAAAAATCTCACAAATATAAGATCTCACAACTCAAGTAAATCTCACAACAAAATTACAAATAATCAAACAACCAAAAAATAGAAAAAAGAATCAGAGAGTTGAGACTATGCCACTGCGGAGTGCATGCGTCAAAAACCCTATGAGAGTTCAAAGGGAGATGAGAATCATGAGAGATTTGAGAGGGAGATGAGAGATTTGCGATAGAGATTGGCAGATTGCATCGGAGAGAGAGAGAGAGAGAGAGAGAGGGAGAGAGTTGAAACTCGAGGGATGAGAGATTTGAGGAGGAGGAGAGGGAAAGCTAAAAGGAAGAAGAAATGGTGCAAAAACTGAGAGGGGAAGATGGAGAGAAGGGGGGGGGGGGTTGGTTCACTTCAGCCCTAACCCAAAACGGTGTCGTTTGGTATATTAAACCAAATGGCACCGTTTCATATAAATATATATATATATTTCAAAATTTTGGACTTAAAACAACATCATTTCACTTGAGTAAGTGAAATACAACGTCGTTTCATATATAATAAATCAACATATATAAACCAACGGCCAGTTCAACAGTTTGACATTGGTTCAAACTAAGAAGAAACCAGTTGACGTCGGTTTTAGCAAATTTCTACCTCCAGCCGACTAGTTCCCATCAGTTAAGACTGGTCTGGTCAATTCCTGTACACCCCTAATATATAAGACCCCCCACACTTCATACACAATTTTAGCTAAACATGATAACATATATACAAAACTCAAATACAAATGGTACATAAACCCATCAACACATATCCATCTTAATTAACATACGATACTTATTCTCAACTTCATCTAAAGATCACCAGTTATAATATGCTTACAATTGCTTTCTTCTAATTATTCTATTTTGGGAAGACCCTTTTCTCTTCGTACACTTTTTCCCTTTTGTATTTTCTGTTCTCATGCACGCACACGAACCCATCTCCAGTGCTTCTTACCGGAGCTGATTCCCTCCGTTGTTTATTTTCTTCCTTTTTTCTGTTTCAGTTTACAAGTTATTAAGATGGAAGGTGATGGGTGTTTGATGGGAGTGAACAAAATGGGTCTTTCTAAGGAGTTAGTCATAGACTCTAAATGTTTTACTCCTGTGAAAGCAAGGGGCAATTTGGTTATTACAGAGAGGTGTTGGAGGGTGGTGGCTAAGGTGGTTCTGGGACTTTCATTGGTGCACTGGCTAACCAAGGCCATGGATGCGTGTTCAAGTGAAGAACCAAAGGATTTTTACACCACAAGCTGGGAAGGTAGCCACTGCTTTATAGCACAACGTTGTGCGAATGATCTAGGCCGTTATATGGCGGTGGTGGAATATGATGGTGGAGGGAGGAGGAATTTTATTTTTGTTCATGAGGAAGAGGGTAGTGGCTGGAAGAGGATGGGTGAGGCCCTGAGGGAAATTTTCTTTGATAGGAGGAACAACCTCAGGGAGGTGACCAAGTTTCAGTCACAGCACCATTCCTTCAGGGAGGCTCTCATTGGGGATCAAAGAGGCTTGTTTGGGGGGCTTGTTTATGACAGAGTGGTGCGTCCTGTACTGTTGTCCAGATGACTAACACAAGAGGGGGGCGAATTGAGTTGTATTTAAAAAAAAAAATAACAATTATAAATCAAATATACAATATAAAATATAAACAAAATATGAGACAGCAATAAATATAAAGAGTAAGGGTAAGAGAGAATCAAACTCAGTATGTTAACGAGGTTCGGCCCCACTGCCTACGTCCTCGCCTCAAGCTACCCCTTGAGGATCCCCGAATTCACTATTCAATCTCCTTCAGGTGGAGATAGAAACCTATTACACCTTTGAACAACACCGCTACAAAGGATCCGTGTAGAACACCCTCTACACTTTGCAATCACCTTACACGTGGTGATTCAACGATTCCCTGTGTAGAACACTTTCTACACGCACAAGGGTTGTACACACCCTTTTACTGATACAAGAATTGATAGTGGGTAGGATATCAGAAAACACTCCTCAATGAGTGAAATAAGAACAATACAAGCACAAACTATATCTCTCAAAATGAATAAGGGTTAAGGCTCAATGCTTAGAGAAGAGAGAATGAAAGCTTTGAATGAGAGTTGTATGCTCTTGGTGTTGTGAATGTGAAGCTCTCAAATGATCTATTTATAGGCATATGAGACTTCATATTCAAATTTAAAAAGATTCACATGTCAAAAACATCATCATTCATTTTTCAAAAATTTCAAACCTAATCTTTTTACTTTTTGCATATGACAAAAGGAGCACACTTTGCTTTTCAAAAATTTCAAACCTAATTTTTTACTTTTTGCATATGACAAAAGGAGCACACTTTACTTTTCAAAATATTCAAACAAAGGCATCTTCCTTTTGCATAAGTCAAGAAAAGCATCAATCACTTTTGAAAATATTCAAATAAAACATGCACATGTGAAAGATGACAATCAATCATCTTTAATATTTTCAAAGTTCAAACCTTTAATCATGGCATGCACATGTGAAAGATGACAATCAATTATCTTTCAAAATTTTCAAATTTAATTTTCAAAATATTCATGCACATGTGGAAAATGTATTTTAATGCTTTATGATAAAATATTAATTTTTGAGCCTTAATCCTAATTTCGAATTTTAAGAGATTTACAACATTTCTCTATGACTTTAATGTGAACTTGTTTCCTTCTTGCTCATGCTTGGTTCCTTGATGTGCTTGACTCCATTGTGTGGACAAATTGAGCTTGAGACTCCTTCATTCTTTGAATTCATTTGTTATCATCAAAATCCATGTGTAAATATATAATTACACAAAACTTGAAACCTTAGGTTCAACAATCTCCCCCTTTTTGATGATGACAAATACTTGATAGAACCTGAAGCCTGTATTAATACTTAAGCTCCCCCTGAGAATGTGCGTTAGTTTTTCAAGCAAAAATATAAATATAATTCCAAGCATATATAACAAGTTTAGCAATTTAAACAATGTTAATGTTCTAGTCTAAAACTTCTCCCCCTTTTGGCATCATTAAAAAGGATCGGCAGCAAGTAAATAGACTGAAGAAAACGGTGCGTTAAAATACACTGTAGATAGTTGAAAAAGAGAATAATTGGATCCGTCCGTGACCCGACAAGTGTGGCTGGAGATTTGAAAAAATCGCCTGATGTTGTTGACAAACGAGATTGAAGGCTCCGAGTTTCTAAAAAATGTCATTTTCACCGAACGGAAAAAAAACATTACTCTTTGACTTGGATGATAGCTCGTCTTGTTCTTTATGCTATCTCTATAAAAGCAGTCTTAAAGTTCATCCAATCCGCATCAAGTTTTCTTCTTATCTCTATAACTCATCTGCATTCTTTCTACATTCTCGCTTTAAGTTTTTTAATTCTTCTCTCCATGGCTCATTCTTCTAACATTCCTCTAGATGCATCCATGAGGTATTCTACACCTCAATCTCCTGTCCTTTCTGCAGCTACCATTGGTGCCATGTTGCAGCAAGAAAATAATAGTATGGCTAATAAGTCAGACTCCGATGCTATCTACGACTTGGTGAGTCTCGGAACTCGCTACTCATCCTCTATTGTTGCTTTTTCCCAGCGGGTTCAAGCCAAAAACCATGAGGTTGAAAAGCTTAAGGAACAAATTGTTGTACTTCAACGAATTGTTCAAGAGTCTCACACAAGGGAAGGAATCCTTCGGCAGAAGAATAAAAAGTTGAAATCTCTATTGGATTCTTCATTCCGCTTGCCAGTTCCCATGAATAGGGATGACATGATATTGTATGAAGAGAATGAGCGTCTCAAACATGAGGCTAAGAACCTCAAGTTTATGTAAAAGTATTTAAGAAAAATCTATCTATTTTTATGAATTTTGATCTGTCTTTTAAGAGATATTCATAATATGCATCATACCTATTTCTCTTCTAATCATAGATAATCTATCTTCTGGTAAAGGTTTTGTGAATATATCTGCTAACTGATCGTGTGTGTTTGTGAACTCTAGTACTATATCGCCTTTTTGCACATGATCTCGAAGAAAATGATATCTTATTTCAATATGCTTAGTTCTAGAATGTTGTATTGGGTTCTTTGAAAGATTTATAGCACTTGTATTATCACATTTGATTGGAATGTGATTATACATGAGTTTAAAATCTTCAAGTTGTTGCTTCATGTAAAGAACTTGAGCACAACAACTACCCGCAGCAACATATTCTGCCTCAGCAGTAGATAGTGCAACAGAATTTTGTTTTTTACTAAACCAGGAAACTAATGCATGACCTAAGAAGTGACATGCTCCACTAGTGCTTTTTCGATCTATTTTACAACCAGCATAATCTGCATCTGTGTAGCTGATTAGATCGAAAGATGTGTGTTTAGGGTACCATAACCCTAGGTTAATTGTACCACTAAGATATCTAAGAATGCGCTTAACTGCAATTAAATGAGATTCTTTTGGAGATGATTGAAAACGTGCACATAAACACACACTGAACATAATATCTGGTCTACTGGCTGTCAAATATAATAAGCTACCAATCATACCTCGATATACTTTCGAGTCAACTGTCTTACCGGATTCATCTTTATCAAGTTTAGTAGATGGGCTCATTGGTGTTCCAGTTTCCTTAGCACCTTCCATCCCAAACTTCTTCAGCAATTCCTTAATATATTTTGATTGATTGATGAATGTCCCACTTTTTACTTGCTTAATTTGCAATCCGAGAAAGAATGTAAGTTCTCCCATCATGCTCATTTCAAATTCATCCTGCATAGTCTTAGCAAAAACTTGACACATATTTTCATTAGTAGCACCGAATATTATATCATCAACATAAATCTGAACCAAAAGAATATCATCATTTTCGTATTTAATGAAAAGAGTTGTGTCGATTTTTCCTCTTGAGAAACCTTTTTTAATCAAGAAACCACTGAGTCTCTCGTACCACGCTCTAGGAGCTTGTTTGAGTCCATATAGTGCTTTTGTGAGTTTGAAAACATGATTTGGAGAAATATGATTTTCAAAACCTGGAGGTTGCTCAACATATACCTCTTCATTTATAAAACCATTTAAGAAAGCACTTTTAACATCCATTTGAAAAAGTTTGAAATCTTTATAACAAGCATATGCAAGTAGCATTCGAATAGCTTCTAATCTTGCGACTGGTGCATATGTCTCATCATAATCAATTCCTTCTTCTTGATTGTAACCTTGGGCTACAAGTCGAGCCTTATTTCTAGTAATGACTCCGGACTCATCTTTCTTGTTTCTAAAAACCCATTTTGTTCCAATAATAGTATGATTTTTGGGTTTAGGAACAAGTGTCCAAACATCATTTCTTTCAAATTGATTAAGCTCTTCTTGCATAGCTAGAATCCAAGATTCATCAAGAAGTGCTTCATCAATATTTTTAGGTTCAATCTGAGATAAAAAAGCAGTATGATTGCAAATATTTCTAAGAGATGATCGAGTGCTTACACCTTGTGAAGGTTCTCCCAGAATTTGTTCCACTGGATGATCTTTCACAAATTTCCACTGTTTGGTTGCATCTCGTATTAAATTTTGATGATCTTTCCTGATGTCTCCATGTTGGACTTCCTCTATTGTGTTCTCTTTGTTGAGATTGAGACTTTCTGTATTATTTATACCTCCTGTTTCTTCATCAATGGATTTCTTGGAGAGTAGAGAATTAGATTCATCAAATACTACATGCATAGATTCTTGTACAGTTAAAGTCTTTTTATTGAATACTCTATAAGCTTTACTATTTGTAGAATACCCGAGAAAAATACCTTCATCCGATTTTGCATCAAATTTGCCTAAATTATCCCTGTCATTCAAAATAAAACATTTGCATCCAAATACATGAAAGTAACCAATGTTGGGCTTTTTCTCATTCCAAAGCTCATAGGGGGTTTTATCTAATTTAGACCTTAACATAACTCTATTTATAACATAACATGCAGTACTTACCGCTTCGGCCCAAAAATAACTAGGCAAGTTGTTCTCATTAAGAATTGTTCTTGCCATCTCTTGAAGAGATCTATTTTTCCTCTCTACTACCCCATTTTGTTGAGGAGTTCGAGGAGCAGAAAAATTATGCACAAAACCATTTTCATCACAAAATGTTTCAATATTTTTATTAACAAACTCTTTTCCCCTATCACTTCGGATACTTGAAATAGTATAGCCCTTTTCATTTTGAATTCTCTTGCATAACTTGGTAAAAGCATTATGTGCCTCATCTTTATGAGCAAGAAAGATGACCCAAGTATATCTAGAGAAATCATCAACAATAACAAAAGCATAATATTTTCCTCCTAGACTTGCAACTCTATTTGGTCCAAAAAGATCCATGTGTATCAGTTGCAGTGGTCTAGTAGTGGAAATATATTTCTTGGTTTTAAAAGAAGTTTTTGTTTGTTTACCAAATTGGCATGCATCACAAATTTTGTCTTTAAGAAAATTTGCCTTTGGTAAACCTCTCACAAGATCATTTTTTGAAAGTTTGGAAATAAGTTCCATGTTGGCATGACCTAGTCTTCTATGCCATAACCAATTAGTTTCATTTTGTACTGAAAAACAAATAGCATCTTGTGAGGTAATTTCTTCAAAATCGATTGTATAAACATTATTACTTCTAAAGGCAGTAAAACAAATGTTATAATCATGATCATTCAAAATAATGCACTTATCCATTTTGAAAGTAACTGTAAATCCTTTATCACATAATTGACTTATACTCAAAAGATTATGTTTTAGACCTTCAACAAGTAGAACATCTTCAATTATGAGAGAAGATTTATTACCAATTTTACCTATTCCCACGATCTTCCCTTTCGAGTTGTCTCCAAATGTCACGTGTCCTTCTTCTTTAGATCTAAGATCAAAGAACTTAGTCTTGTCTCCCGTCATGTGTCTTGAACATCCACTATCTAAAAACCATTTGTTTTTGCTTGTAGAGGACTTCATGCATACCTATAAAAACAATTAAAATGATTTTTCTTGGTACCCAAGTTCTTTGGGTCCTTTATTTATTAGTATTAGAAGAAACAAGATTTTTAGGTACCCATATGGCCCTAATAGTCATTGTATGTTTTCTTCTAATAGGACAAGTATGATAATTATGACCATTTCTATTACAAAAATTACAAATAGCATGTGACATATATGAAAATCTTGAATGATTATAATAGTATCCTTTTTTGACAAACTTATTATGAAAAGAATTTTGAATATTAGACTTTGATGTAGAAGGATTATCAAAGAAGTTTTTATAAGGTTTGAACTTTTGTTTTGGCATATATCCCAAGCCTGCCTTGTCAAAAACACATCTTTGACTACCAAGAAGTTTTTCAAAATTTCTTTTTCCATTCGTAAAGTTTTCAACAATATTTTCTAAATCAGTTTTCTTTTTCTTCAACTCAAGATTTTCGTCTTTCAAAACAATATTTTCTTTTCTTAAAATATCAATTTCGTTTGTTAAAGAAGAATTTTTCTTTTTCAAAGCAGTATATTTGATACCCAATTTTTCAAATTCTTCATATACCTCTTCTAAAACATTTTGCAATTCTTCATATGAAGGATTTTCAATATTATCAAAATTTGTTACCTCAATATCATCTTTAGCCATAAGACAGAGATTTGCTGATTCTTCATTGCTTGCTTCACTATCTGAGCTACTTGAATCATCATCCCATGTAGCTTTCATTGCTTTCTTGCCTTTGTTTCGATCTTTCTTTAGCAGGGGACAATCTGGCTTGATATGACCAGGCTTATTGCATTTATAACAAATTAAAGTATCATTTTTACCTGAATCTTTCTTGGAAAACTTTTTGAATGATTTCCTCGGAGGAGTTTTATTTTTCTTTAAGAATCTCTGAATTCTTCTTGTTATCATCGCAACTTCTTCATCTTTATCGTCATTTTCCTCATCTTCATCACTTTCACTTTCATGAGGAACAGCTTTAAGTGCCAAGCTCTTCTTTGGCTTTCCTTCTTCTTCTCCTCTTTTCAATGTGTACTCATGGGTGATAAGTGACCCGATGAGTTCATTCACTTCGAGCTTCTTGAGGTCTCTAGCTTCAAGAATCGCTGTCACTTTTGATTCCCAACGTTTTGGTAGAGAGTTGAGAATTTTTCTTACCATTTCCACTTTGGAATAAACTTTACCAAGAGCTGTCAAACTGTTTATGATGTTAGTAAAACGAGTGTGCATGCTAGAAATAGATTCATCATCATTCATCTTAAACATTTCATATTCATGAGTAAGAATATAAATTTTTGATTCCTTAACTTGAGAAGTTCCTTCATAAGTAACTTCCAAGTTATCCCAAATTTCTTTTGCCGTAGCACAAGTCATTACTCTATTAAACTCATTACCATTGAGAGCATTATATAATAAATTCATAGCAGTTAAATTCAAAGTATAAAGTCTATCGTCTTCACGATCAAACTCTTCTTCTTCCTTTTTGACCTTTACTCCACCAACCACTTTTGTTGGAATATAAGGTCCATTTACAATGCATTTCCAGATCTCTCGACCTTGAGCCTGAAGGAATATTCTCATTCTAACTTTCCAGAATGAATAATTGTCTCCACAAAAGAGTGGAGGCCGACTGCTAGATTGACCTTCACCAAATGAAGCTGCAATGTTAGCCATAAGATCTTAACTCAAAAGATAGTTAATCTTATAACAGAGCTTTAGCTCTGATACCAATTGTTGCCCAGATGACTAACACAAGAGGGGGGGTGAATTGAGTTGTATTTAAAAAAAAAAAAAAATTATAAATCAAATATACAATATCAAATATAAACAAAATACGAAATAGCAATAAATATAAAGAGTAAGGGTAAGAGAGAATCAAACTCAGTATGTTAACGAGGTTCGGCCCCACTGCCTACGTCCTCGCCTCAAGCTACCCCTTGAGGATCCCCGAATTCACTATTCAACCTCCTTCAGGTGGAGGTAAAAACCTATTACACCTTTGAACAACACCGCTACAAAGGATCCGTGTAGAACACCCTCTACACTTGCAATCACCTTACACGTGGTGATTCAACGATTCCCTGTGTAGAACACTTTCTACACGCACAAGGGTTGTACACACCCTTTTACTGATACAAGAATTGATAGTGGGTAGAATATCAGAAAACACTCCTCAATGAGTGAAATAAGAACAATACAGCACAACCTATATCTCTCAAAATGAAAAAGGATTAAGGCTCAATGCTTAGAGAAGAGAGAATGAAAGCTTTGAATGAGAGTTGTATGCTCTTGGTGTTGTGAATGTGAAGCTCTCAAATGATCTATTTATAGGCATATGAGACTTCATATTCAAATTTAAAAAGATTCACATGTCAAAGACATCATCATTCATTTTTCAAAAATTTCAAACCTAATCTTTTTACTTTTTGCATGTGACAAAATGAGCACACTTTACTTTTCAAAAAATTCAAACCTAATCTTTTACTTTTTGCATATGACAAAAGGAGCACACTTTACTTTTCAAAATTTTCAAACAAAGGCATCTTCCTTTTGCATAAGTCAAGAAAAGCATCAATCACTTTTGAAAATATTCAAATAAAACATGCACATGTGAAAGATGACAATCAATCATCTTTAATATTTTCAAAGTTCAACCCTTTAATCATGGCATGCACATGTGAAAGATGACAATCAATTATCTTTCAAAATTTTCAAATTTAATTTTCAAAATATTCATGCACATGTGGAAAATGTATTTTAATGCTTTATGATAAAATATTAATTTTTGAGCCTTAATCCTAATTTCGAATTTTGAAGAGATTTACAACATTACTCTATGACTTTAATGTGAACTTGTTCCCTTCTTGCTCATGCTTGATTCTTTGATGTGCTTGACTCCATTTTGTGGACAACTTGAGCTTGAGACTCCTTCATTCTTTGAAATCATTTGTTATCATCAAAATCCATGTGTAAATATATTATTACACAAACCTTGAAACCTTAGGTTCAACATGTACAATAGCAAGGTGGTGATAGCAGACAAGAAGATGGTGTGACAGAGGGGGAGATGCTAGGAATCTTGTTGGAAACTAAGGCTCAATTGAATGTGATGCAAACCAAAATAGATTGGTTAATAAGTAAGGAGATGGGCATGATAAGCAGAGGGCCTTGCATTGGCCGGGGGTGAATACTAATCAATGTAGGGTTATAAGGGCCTCAGTGCTTGCTAAAACAAGTAACGAGCATGGGCCCATAAACATGAGGCCTTAGCTTGTGGGGAAAACTATGGGCCATATGGAGCCCATTAGTTACAAGGCCCAGTTTGTAACTCCAAGGCCTCAACCTTCTATTTGGAGAACCCATAAGGAGGGAGACTTGCCCTTCGTCAACGGCAACTATCCAGTGGTGGGTAATCCGTCGGTGGGTCCTGTCCTGAGGCCCAAACAATGCCGGCCACGGTGGTGGAGCAACACCTTTTTCACTGAGCTTTACACTTAGAAAATGACAATCAACACTATGGAACCAACACCATCCCAGATGGAGGTTCCATTTGTTTCTGTCAAGCACCTTGAGTTCCTATTGGAAGAGGGAGAAGTGAGGAGTTGGGATTTTGAGAAAGACAGTGTGGTGGGGACTCAGAAATTGCCGATCAACACCATGAAACCAACACATTCCCAAATGGAGGTTCCATCTGTTTTTGTCGAGCACTTTGAGTTCCTATCAGAAGATGGAGACGTGAGGAGGCGGGTTTTCAAGGGGGACAGTGTCGTGGGCCTACAACAGAGGCTCATGGAGGTAAGTGAGGATTTTTCTTTGGTTCTTGACACCCACGAGATTTTCCATTCATCTGATAATATGGATAGCAACATGGGTATTGTTGTTGAATGGGAAGGAAGTAATCTATCTGGGGGGCAAGGAGATATTGGGGACAGGGACCCAATCCTATTGAATTTTCTATTACCAAATGATTTTGAAATCTCCGATTGGGTGCTCAAAAAGGTAAAGGACATTTAACATGTAGTGGGAATGGAGTGTGTGGGTTACTAAAAGCAATTTATGGCACTTCTCACGGCCATTGAGGTGGGTCATTCTCAATCCAAGAAAGCTGGATCCAAGAAACAGAGGGAGCTTAAGAGAAGTAATTGGTCTTTAAATGAGGGTAGCTCAAGTCGTGATAAGTCCAAAGGGAAGGGTACTGTTGTTTCTTTATGAAGCCGATAATTGTGTCGTGGAATGTGTGTGGGCTAAATGAGGGTAATAAGCGCATTCGCATAAAAAACTTGTTTCGGGAATGAAAGGCAGACATTATTTGTTTACAAGAAACTAAGTTGAAATGGGTGACTAGAAAATTAGTGAGAAGTGTGTGGAGTTGCCCATATGCAGATTGGGTTTTTCTGGCTTTGAATGGGGCATTGGGTGGTATTCTTGTAACGTGTGATAAAATGATGGTGAAGAAAATGGAGGATTTTGTAGGGGAATTCACAGTGGCATGTTCTTCTAAAATGGTGGAGGATAAATTCTTATGGCCTTTTGGAAGTATTTACGGACTAAATTTTGACAGCACTAGAAGACTGTTGTGGGATGAACTCACTGGTATTTATAGCTGGTGGGACCTCCCATGGTATATTGTTGGCGACTTTAACGTCATAAGGTTCCCTAGCGAAAGATAGGGAGACAATTGTTTACGCCCAACTATGATAGAATTTTCAGATTGTATATTTCATTTGAATTTGGTGAATCTTCCACTTATAGGTGGACCCTTTACCTGGTCTAATAATCAGACGTGGTCTCGGCTTGATAGATTCCTAATATTGCCAGATTGAGAAACTTATTATCCAGAGGTGTGTCAGAAGAGATTGTTGTGCCTTTGTTCGGATTATTTTCCTATATTGTTGGATGGTGGCGGTATTCAGGGAGGGCATCGGTACTTTAAGTTTGAAAATATGTGGCTTAAAAGTGAAGGCTTCATAGACAGGGTAAGATATTGGTGGTCCTCTTATCAGTTCTATGGTACTCCATCCCACATACTTGTAGATAAGCTTAAAGCTTTAAAGAATGACTTAAAGCTTTGGAATTTACATACTTTTGGAGATATAGGGGAGCAAAAGAAAGCCATGATGGAGGAGTTACAAAATCTTGAGAGGATTATTGAGGATAGACTCCTTACCACAGATGAAATTTCCCAAAAAGCTGAATTGGCATTAGAGTTGGAGAGAGTAATTTTCTTAGAGGAAATCTCTTTGAGGCAAAAGTCAAGAGCACTTTGGTTGAAAGAAGGGAATCGAAGCACAAAGTTCTTCCATAGAGTGGCTAATTTTCATAGGAGAAACAATACCATTGAGATACTGAAAATCAAAGTTATAGAGTCCACGAAGGCCCCAGTGATCCAGAAACATGTGGTAAATTTCTTTGAACACCTATTTATAGAACAAAAGGGGTAGAGGCCGAAAATTGATGGAATGGGTTTCGATTCTATTGAGCCACAGATAAAGACTTGGTTGGAAAGAGTTTTTGAGGAAGATGAGTTATATGAAGTGGTAAGAAGAATGGTGAAAGACAAAGCACCAGGTCCAAACAGCTTTTCTATTGGGTTCTTCCAAACATATTGGGAGGTAGTGAAAGAGGACATTATGAATGTGTCCAGGAATTGTTCTTGGCTGGGAAGTTTAAGAAAAGCCTGAATACTACTCTTATCGCTTTGATTCTAAAGAAATTTGAAGCATCGGAAGTGAAGGACTTTAGACCCATTAGCCTCATTAATGGGTTGTACAAAATCATTTCCAAGGTGCTTGCTAACAGGTTAGGGAAGGCCATGGGTAAGATAATTTCGAAGCCACAAAATGCTTTTGTAAGGGGTCGTCAAATTCTAGATTATGTTCTAATAGCTAATTAATGTCTGGATATTATATTAAAGTCTGATATTGCAGGGATTATTTGCAAGCTAGATATGAAGAAGGCATATGATCATGTAAATTGGGACTTCCGTTTGTACTTGTTGTAGAGATGTGGGTTAGGGGAGAATGGTGCACATGGATTAGATGGTGCATTTCAATGGCAAGGTTTTCTATCTTGATTAATGGCAGCCCATAAGGTTTTTTCAGTAGCTCTCGTGGCTTAAGATAGGGAGATCCCACTTAAGATAGGGAGATCCCCTATCCCCACTTCTCTTTGTTGTTATCATGGAGGCATTGAATAGGATGACATCAGCGATGGTTAGAGATGGTTTTATGGCTGGATTCTCAGTAGGGGACTTGAATAGGGACCTTATCTCAATCTCCCATTTACTTTTTGCAGATGGCACTCTAATTTTCTACGAGGCAGAGCAAGATCAGATTAGGGCACTGAAGGCACTTGTCTTTTGCTTCTAAGCAACGTCAGGGCTGAAAGTGAACTTCGATAAATCAGAGCTAATGCCTGTTGGGAGTGTCAGTATCACTCGGCATTTAGCCAGCACGCTTGGGTGTAAGGTTGCTTCTCTTCCTATGACATATTTGGGTTTGCCGTTGAGGGCTAACTCTCAGGACTTATCTATTTGGGATACAGTTATTGAAAAGATAGAATGAAAATTAACGGGATGGAAGAGAATGTACTTGTCCAAAGGAGGCCTGGTGACTCTAATCAAAAGTATTCTCTCTAACTTACTCACTTTTTTCTATCTATATTTCCAATTTCAGCTTGCGTGGCGGCCCAGATTGAAGAACTTTATCGTGATTTCTTATAGAGTGGGATGGGGTACGAACCCAAGTTTCATCTAGTCAATTGGGATAAGGTCTGCAGGCCAATTCCTTCAAGTGGGCTGAGGATAAAGAACTTGAGAACTTTTGAACGGGCCCTTTTAGGGAAGTGGCTTTGGAGATATAATACGGAACTTGAAGCTCTTTGGAAACTGGTGGTTGATTGCAAACATGGCAGCTTATGGGGGGGTTGGTGTACTAGAGATGGGAATGTGACTTATGGTGTGGGGCTTTGGAAGCACATAAGACGAGGGTGGGGAGTGTTTTCTTGCCATACCAAACTTGTGGTGAGGGAGGGTACTCGTATAAAATTTTGGAGGGACATTTGGTGTGGGGAGGAGGCTCTAAAATATTCTTTTTCATCCATTTTTCAAGTGGTATGTGGCCAAGAAGCATCACTGGCAAATCTCATGGTTCGTTTAAGGGACCAAGTCCAATGGAATGTCACCTTTAATAGAGCAGCCCAAGATTGGAAAGTAGATAGTTTTGAGGCTTTTGTCAGCCTTGTATATTCCATGAAGAGTTAATCTTCAAAACGGTCCATCTGGTGATGTTCAAAAAGCAGCCCTCCAATAAGTGACTTACACGTTGCCTCCTCAGCTTTCCTAACTTGTGCCCTTACTGCACGTACGCAATAGATCCCTCATCCCCTCACTCTTCCCCAGAACCCAAATACGAGCTTAGTGCCACTGACCAACGCCCAGCCCAACCTCGAGCTCCTCCCCCTCAATAAGCTCTGCTGCTAGCATTTCCCTCTCTCGGTATGCTTTCTCTCTCATTTCACTCTCTCTTCTCCCTTATGGCATGCTCACTCTCTCTCTTACCAGTCCCTCTCACTCTTTGTCTCTCCCTCTCTCAATCCTCTCTCTCTCTCTCTCTCTCTCTCTCTCTCTCTCTCACAGCTTCATCGCCGCCTGGAGCTACAACTGCACAATGCACTTCTTACCCTCAATTGCCTATGTTTCTCGTGTTGTAAGACTCCATTTCATTATTCTCCTTCCACGTGCGACGACGGAGAGAGGGGGTGAAGAGAGTGGGGAGATGAAAATTCATCCGCGTGGAACCGAGCATGTAGAAGATGGGGCTACTCTTTTTTGAGTTGTATAAAACAGGTGCTTATCTTGTATCAATGGGAGAAACAACAAGCAGAAATGGGGTTCACTGTGATTTTGAATGGACTTCGTTTTGATTGTGGGTTGATTTTGGAGAGGAGATGGAGATGATCGACAGAGATGGGGGAGATTGGCGACAGAGATGGGCGACGGCGGCAGAAGAAGACAAAAGGAAATATGTGAGGGCTCACAGTCTGGGATCCTATAGATATGAAATAATCTTGTGTGATGCAGTTTATTGGTTTAATGTGAAACAAGTGATGTGTCAAAATCTCATTTGGGGCTGTTTATGGGGGAAGAGCATACCGACCGCTCCAAAGCGGTTCTGTTCCATGAAACTGAATGGCTTGCGAGCTAATAAGCTATGGTGGAAACCGACAGGTAAGGGTACTTTTTCGGTTCGCTCTTTCTATAAATCCCTTACACTTCTACTTGATTCTCACTTCCCATGGAAGAGATTGTGGAGGAATAAGGCGCCCCCCAAAGTACTTTTCTTCACTTAGATAGCGACCCTAGGTAAGATCTTGATAATTGATAATCTACGAAAGCGCGGCTAATTATTTCAGATTAGTGTTGTATGTGCAAGAAAGCTGGCGAAACAGTGGACCATCTCTTGCTACATTGTGAGGCAGCTAGAGCCATGTGGAGCGAAGTATTCAGTCAAATATAATTAAATTGGGTGATGCATGCTACAGTGGTCAAGTTATTAGCCAGTTGGACAATTCCGGGTGATGCTCCACAAATCAAAGTTGTGTGAAAGATGGTCCCCACTTGCATTATGTAGTGCTTATGGCAAAAATGTAATGAGATAACATTTGAAAATAAGGAGCTGTCATTAGAGGAGCTTCGATCTTCATTTTTCCGTACTTTATTCCTTTGGGCTATAGTTGTAGATTAATTTTAATGGCCTAAATTTGCATGATTTTCTTGTTTCCTCTTTTTTTTTTTTTTTTGAAATGGTGAATTCATTCATCAAGTCGAAGTTATAAATGTGACTTATCAATAAAGGAAAAACCAGACTATAAGCCAACCTACGCATCTGCTTTGGAGCATCCCGGCACACAAAGTGACAGACATTGTCTTAACTTCTATAACTCTTCAAAGAAAGAGAGCACACTTTGAATAAACAGAGTGACAAGGCCCTCCATCCCCCTAAAGAGGCGGAGTATAAGACATTACTGCTATGGACACTAAGTCCAAAAGCCTATTACTACAAATTGCTAATAAAACTACATAATACTACACTACAAAATAATAACAAAACAACCGAAACATAAACACAAGCACCGGCATGAGCCTCAACGGCACACCCTCCGCAGGCATCAGCATCACAAGCCCAGGAACGACACGAGTACCCAGTTCGCATATGGACCACAAAACCTCCACCAACGTTCGGTCGTACGTCCACCAGCCATAACAACGTTTGCCACTCTCGACTAGCACTAGCCCCAGATTATGACCGATCAAAATACTCCTCACCTCGCTCGATTAAAATACAGATCAAGAACAACACCAAAACATCAACGGAACGGAGGGACGGAATACAAAAACAGAGGTTGTGGTGCAAGTGTAGTTGGAGGAGAGTCAACGGTCGATCTATGCTTTCTCGGAGTCCAAGGTCCCAGAAAAGCCAAGTTTTGAATCGGCCGGTGGCTCCCCGGTAGTGCGTGGCAGCCATGCTCTGGAGCGGTCTGAGACTTCATCCCACGCGTGCGGGCTACGCACCACTCTGTTTGGCGCCGCATTCAGTGGACTTGAAGATCGGCGACTGGCCAACATCCTGGCGGGACACGTGTTAGCGGACGGCGGTTAGAACGACCCGATCGGCACTCCACCCTTATTTGCCTGAAAACACAGCTACAAAAGAAAAAATGAAAAGAAACACAATGCAAAAAAAAAAAAAAAAAAAAAAAAAAAAAAAAGAGAAGGGGAGGGGGAGAGGGAAGGGAAGAGAAGGGAAGAAGGGGGCTCACACCCCCCGTCGAGGCTATGTAGATTTAGGGTTAGGGTTTGTTTAGAGAGAAGGGAGAGAGTCTAGCTCTCTCTCTGGAACATGCCTTTTCTCTTCTTGTTTCCTCTATTACGATCTAGATAGGTTTTATCTCTTGTATACCATCTTGTGTACTTGGACTTTACCTATTCTTATTAATACTACAGTTTACTTATTAAAAAAAATAAAATTGCTTGCTTCTAAAACTCAAACAAAGCTCTTCTAAACTCACAAAACTAGCATCACCAAAAATTTCATCGACATTAGTATATAAACTTGTTCTCGACTCTAATTAAATCATACACTACTTCTTAAGAAAAATAAATTTATTTATTTTTTCTAAATTCATTTAGATATGATCTGACGAGAATTAGAATCCCTTATTAATTAAGACCATGAGCCAACCCTATATATATGCTTTGGACTAAAATGATTAATCTGAGATAATTATGTGACAGTTCAAGAAACAGAAAACTCGTGTTGAAGGGAAACAGGGTGGACTAATGAATTAGGAAAGAGGGATTTTGTGTAGTTACTACGTACGTACTGCTTAAGAAGCTGAGACAGCAACAAAATTTACTGATTATTTATGAGGAGACCATACGTACTCTAGATCAATATTTTCACATGTTTATCTCTGAACTTAGACTTCAATGAAATAGAAATAAAGACATGAAGTGAATCTTGCAATATATATTAAGTATTTAATATTATTGACTAAAAAATCTATGACGAAAACAATAAATATTATATGATTCATTTTATTTAGAAAAATACTTTATCTATAAAAAGATTTTACAAAAGTAAACTTACAAACTGACGCGGTTAGACGTGATATGTTAGATTGTAAAACTATTTTTATTAAAAAATAAATCTAAATATTATATAAAATTACGACAATTTATAAATTTATTTTTACGAAATTCCTTCCTCACTAAAACATTTTCACTCATATAAGAAGGAACTTTAATTAAAAAAAAAATCGATTATCGCTTTGGAGGAGAAATATTTGTTCAAAAAAGTCGGCCAGGAGGAATGTTGGGTTGTAGACTTCCAAATAAAAAACAAAAAAATGGACTTCTTGGAAAAGTTCTATATATATTCATTCCTTTACAGTAATTTTATTGAAAACAGGTGGATGACAGGAGAGCGCAGGTGGATCACATGACATTGATTAATTATAATCATTCATGGAAATGGGCTGATGTTTGGGGTCATAGCAGATAATTATTTTTCTTGTTAATTATTTTAGATTTTATCTTAATTCAGATCAAAATATTTTTAAATTCTTACATGAATTTTAGAATCTATAATAGCATAGAGATAAATAAATAAATTGGATTCTATAATAATATTTATTACTGTTTGTATAAATAATTTGGACTACATTAAACATTAATTAGTAATATTGTTGAGCTTAGTTTTTGTTTATTTCTTTACCACACGAGAATACCAACTTGAGGGGATGCTTTCGACACTAACCACTCACATTGAGTCAAAGAGTGGCTCTCAGTCACTGGCTTGGGATTTAAATTTGGATCCCGGCAAGCATAAAAAAAAAGTATTTTTACTATTTTTTACGTATTTATAAAATACTTTTAAATATTTTAAAAAATAAATAATTTCACAATATTAATAAAAAAAATATTTTTTTAATCACTAAGTAAGAAAATCCAAAAAAAAAAAAAGGATTGGGAGAAATGCCTAGATCCATTATCGAGATCTCAAATATTTATCTTGAGTCAAATCTCTTGTAAAAAGTCGATCTACTAGTCCAGCTAGTACCGCCGTTCAATTCTCAATTGGTAGCGGAACATCGATCATGCATGCATTCTTTCTCCGGTAAATTTTTTCAGTCCTTCAAATTAAATATATTTGGATGCAAACAGCTCTAACATACACATCTTTTATCTTTAGAACAAAGAACAAACATGTAACACCCGCACCCAAGCTCATGAACTATTATTTTATTTAGGTTAAAAGTTTTGGGACTTGTTGGATTATTCTGGAATTAGAAAATAGACCCACTGGCAAGTTTGGAAACTTGGCCAATATATATATATATATATATATTAATGTGTGTGTATCCTCTTCATGCACATTGATCTCTCCCGTCTCTTTCATTAGGTTTCCAACAGCGTGTATGCTTAGGTAACCATACACTTAGATCACACTTCATGCAGCAGTTTCTCTCACCATGAAGACCCACGTCTCACGAGTTTACTCAGTTTTTATTTTTGTGCAACTGTCCATCACCGCACAACCACCCAATGGTTACTCCTTCCCGTCACTCGCACCCAGTTTTTTATTTTTTTCTTTCCCACTTGTCCGCTCCTCCCTACAAAGAAGAAGTTTCCCGCATCAAGCATGGCAACTGCATGGTAACCGCTGCCCCTATGTAACCACCTTCTTTTTTATTGTTTCCTTACCCGTGCACTCCTTCAATGCTAGGCATTTCGGTTTCTCAATACACTTCACCTTGTAGATCGATGCCCTTTATCTCTATTTATCTATCTTCTCAGCACCAAGTCACAAGGCACCTGGAAACGCCACCATCCAACCACCACAAACCAGTTGCTGCCGACGTGAACCCGAGATACCCACCAACCTTCTCGACGAAAGCCACCAGTATAGCCACAAAGCCCAGTCATGTTCAAGCACCGTCAACCACTCACCATTGAGCCACCCCATGCTGTGACACTATGAGCCTCCTTCACGCCTCCTTCCTCTCTCGGTTTCTTCCCCACAACCCAACGACCTGCAAGATCACCACATAAGTTTTTGCTTAGGCTCGGTACAACAAAGAACTCCTCCATCGCACTGCCCCTACACCATCAAGCCACCATTCAAGCCACTGCATTTCCCCTGTTTTTGACCCCCCCAAAATAGAGCAATAAAACCACTTTTCCCCGCCTTAGTTCTACAGTCCCGTGACACTTCGATGAAGCTTAACGATGCCGACCAGTAACCCTTCTGCCACCCACATGCCACTCCATGGTCTGCCGCCACCCCAAGCCACAGCTCTTTCGGTAACATCTCACTCTCCATCACGCCGTGTTCACTCTCTCTCTCTCTCTCTCTCTCTCTCTCTCTCTCTCTCTCTCTCGTCCAATGCCATGCTGACGAGCTCACCACCATCGACCTCTACCCAACTCACTGTCCTGTCATGCCTCTCATCCTCTGTCGGTGAGTTTGTCTCTTGCGCTACACAATTTTGGTTCAAGGTTCGTTTTATTTGTTTCACGTATTTGTTGTTTCTAACCGCCAAGAGCACATGCAGTAGTAAATAGTAAGATTTTAATTCTAAATGCTTTAAAACTGATTTAAGTGTATCTTACTAAATGAGTTTTCAGCTATTTATATTATTTAAATTTGATATAATTATTTTATTAGATTGTAAATTAAAAGTATAGATTGGCTATTATATTTTAGAAACTCTTGAAATATTTTATATGAGTTGATTTCATAGAAAGTATTTAAAGGTGATTTCATAGAAAATATTTAAAGGCTTTAATTATATGATCTAGTATTAAATTTTACAACTAGATTTGGTAGTAAATTGTAAGCGTTTAATCTTTTGTTTTAAACACTTTAAGCCTATTATTAAGGATCTTGATTAATAGTTTACATTGATTTTTAATATAAGTACTATTAAGGATATTTTATGAGCTACTATTGTTTAAGAGAATTACGTTTTCCTACTACATTATATGTTAGTAGTATTAAATTTTGATTTCAATAATAGTTTATAAAGATATGAGTTTTAAATATGATTAAGTTAATTTTTGAAATGAATTTAAGTTGTATTTCCAGATTCAATAAATTTAGAAAGTGATGGTATTTTAGGGTTAAGAGAATTTTAGATTTCTTTGAGAGATTAAAATAGGTTAATGTTGGCATTTCGGGTTTAGGTATTGAAAGACATTTCGACTGGAAATTTAAGAAAGTTAAGTTTGGCTATTTTATAGGTGATGATTGGATTTCTATTAACACTGTTATGAGGAAAATTCATAAAGTTAATAAATTTAGGTAAGCGGAGTTCCTATGCTAGATTTGCATAATTAAAAAAAAAAAATGAACTAAGGTTGGCTTGTAAAAATGTGCATGTTATGTTTTGGAAAGAAAAACCATATTCTGCATTTGGAGAATATCATTGATTATTTGAAAATGATAGAAATGTGTTCTACACTTGATTTGATATGATATGAATATGAAAAATCTTTGGTATACTTATCTGTTATTATTCTAATTTTGAATATGGTTCTAATATGATAATATTGGTTCACGTGATATGTTTGGTACCAACATGATATGATATGATATGATATGATATGGATGCATCCACTTTGGAAGCAAAGTGGTCTTTTATGTGTGCACACTCGGAGCTCCAAGATTTAAAAAGGAAAAATTTTACAATATGATACTACCTGGTTTGGCTACCAGGGATAATACAACCCTATCATGGGAGTTAAACATGGTGTATGATATGATACGATATAATACGATATGATATAATAAGATGAGAATGTTCAGTTATATTATGCCAAAGTGTTTTTAAATATGAACAGTTGGTTTTCTAAATATGAAAAGATTGAAAAGTCGCTCTGTTTTCCTGATAATAAGTTTTGAGATCGGCATATGAAAATGAAATGTTTCTGTTTCTTGCATATGAAACTTTTTGAAATGGCTTATGTTGTACACACTAGGATATGTGCTTTACTTACTGAGTTGTTGATAACTCACCCCTTATCTCCACAATATTTTTCAGATGATTTTGAATATTTCAGCTAAGGATCAGATTAGGAAGCATTGGGTGAGATGATTTAAGAATAGTGGATTAAGTACAATGATGGTACTTTGGTTATTAAAGAGTTTTAGTAGTTTTGTTTTGATTTGTCAACTTGTTATATTGGAAAGTTGATATTCATTTTGAGGTTTTGTAGTGTTTAGAATGATTATATTTGAGTATTTGATTTGAAACAGAGAGTCCTATGCGTCATTGAGAATTTAATGTCTATCTCTGTATTGTGAGATATGATTTATGTGATAAGAAGTAATTATCCGACCCCTGCAGGACATGGGCGTTATAGTTGGTATCAGAGTCAGGTTTGAGATTCTATAGACTATATTAAGGAGTTTGATGAAATTTTAGGTTTAAGATTCTGCAGACTTTATGGATTGAGGTTTTGGAAAAATTGAGGTTTTAGATTTGATTGGCTTATCCTATAGGCTGTAGAACATGACTTGGATATGACTTAAGGTTTAGATTTTGAACTTGACATTAGTTTGACCGAAAGCCAGGGTTTGAGATTTTGTAGACTATAACTAATGAAGTTTTGGAAATCTAAGGTTAGAGATTATGCATACTATAATAAGAAGTTTAATGAAATTTAAAGGTTGAGGTTCTTAGACTATAAACATATGAGATTTGGATATCTATGGATTTTAGGGAATAACGTTCACATTTGAGGTATAGGGATTTGAGGACTATGAGGATGATGATGTGGAATAGATCAACTATTATTGGAGTCAACTTCAATTATGATCATGGTGGACTTTAGTGGCCTTTGGGACTGATTTTAGTTACCACTAGAATGAATGCTCGTTAGAAGTGAGGTGATGAGCACTTAAATCTATTTTGATGGGGCATATGTTTATTTGGTTGGGATTGGGTTCGGAAATTAAAGTTATTGGTTGAAGCTAAGAATGAAAGAGAGTATTTAAGAGTACAAGTGAGTGTGCATGGATTTGGGAGACATGAAGTCAATTGCTATCAAACTTTTGTAAGAGTCATCTTGGCAGGTACAGAAAGGGATTTGACTTCTTGTTTTAAACATTTTGGCAAAGTTATGAGAGTGCACAACGAAAGCATGGTTTTGGGTAATATTGAGTTGAGAGTGAACTTTGTGAGGGGTTTGGAAATTAGTGACTTGAGATCACGTAGGAATTAGCTTGAGAGAATTTTACTTTATTTTACTATTTCATATGGGGTTAATCTTTATGTTGAGAGTTCTAGACTTGAATTGGACACTCAAGAGTATGCCGATCAATACTATGTAAGCACGAATTGGTATGCTTAGATCAGGACTAGGAGGTATTTGAGGTATTGGGCTAAAATATCGAAGAATTAGAATCTTCGGATTTTAGGTTCGAAAAAAATGATTGATGATTGAAATAGGCGTAGAATGGATATCACCAATAAGTGTGTAGGTTTTGCTTGAAGTACGAGCAAATTTTGAAGACGAAATTTTTTTAAGGGGAGGAGGATGTAACACCCAGGCCTAGGCTCATGAACTATTATTTTATTTAGGTTAAAAGTTTTGGGACGTGTTGGATTATTCTCGAATTAGAGAATAGACCCATTGGCAAGTTTGGAAACTTGGCCAATATATATATATATATATTAATGTGTATGTATCCTCTTCATGCACGTTGATCTCTCCCGTCTCTTTCATTAGGTTTCCAACAACTTGTAACCATACACTAAGATCACATTTCTCGTAGCAATTTCTCTCACCATGAAGACTCATGTCTCATGACCTTACACAGTTTTTATTTTTGTGCAACTGTTCATCACCGCACAACCACCCAATGGTTACTCCTTCCTGTCACTCGCACCCAAGTTTTTATTTTTTTTTTCTTTCCCACTCATTCACTCCTCCCTACATACAAGAAGTTTCCCACATCAAGCACGACAACTGCATGGTAACCGCTGCCCCATGCACGTAACCACCTTCCTTTTTGTTGTTTCCTTACCTGTGCACTCCTTCGATGCCAGGAATTTCAACCACCACGAACCAGTTGTTGCCGATGTGAACCAAGATACCCACCAACCTTCTCGACGAAAGCCACCAGTATAGCCACAAAGTCCAGCCGTGTTCAAGCACTGCCAACCACTCACCATTGAACCACCCCACGCTGTGACACCGTGAGCCTCCTTCATACCTCCTCCCTCTCTCGGTTTCTTCCCCACAACCCAACGGCTTGCAAGATCACCACAAAAGTTTTCGCTTAACCTCGGTGCAACAAAGAACTCCTCCACCGCACTGTCCCTACACCATCAAGCCATTGCATGTCCTCTGTTTTTGACCCCCCAAAATAGAGCAATCAAACCACTTTTCCCCGCCTCAGTTCTACAGCCCTGTGACACATCGGTGAAGCTTAACGATGCTAACCATCAACCCTTTCACCACCCACGTGCCACTCCATGATCTGCCGCCACCCCAAGCCACTGCTCTTTCGGTAACATCTCACTCTCTATCACACCTTGTTCACTCTCTCACTCATCTCTCTCTCTCTCTCTTCCAGTGCCATGTCATCGAGCTCGCCGCCGCCGAGCTCACCACCGTTGACCTCTACCTAGCTCATGTCCTGTCGCGCCTCTCATCCTCTCTCGGTGAGTTTGTCTCCTGCGCTACACAGTTTTGGTTCAAGGTTTGTTTTATTTGTTTTACGTATTTGTTGTTTCCAACCGCCAAGAGCACATACAATAGTAAATAATAAGATTTTAATTCTAAATACTTTAAAACCGATTTAAGTGTATCTTACTAAATGCATTTTCAGCTATTTATATTATTTAAATTTGATAAAATTATTTTATTAGGTTGTAAATTAAAAGTATAGATTGGCTATTATATTTCAGAAACTCTTGAAATATTTTAGATGAGTTTATTTCATAGAAAATATTTAAAGGCTTTAATTACATGATCTAGTATTAAATTTTACAACTAGATTTGGTAGTAAATTGTAAGCGTTTAATCTTTTGTTTTAAAAACTTTAAGCCTATTATATAGAAATAATTATTTGATAATTCTAAATTAGATCTTGATTAATAGTTTACATTGATTTTTAATATAAGTATTATTAAGGATATTTTATGAGCTACTATTGTTTAAGAGAATTACGTTTTCCTACTACATTATATGTTAGTAGTATTAAATTTTGATTTCAATAATTGTGTATAAAGATATGAGTTTTAAATATGATTAAGTTAATTTTTGAAATGAATTTAAGTTGTTTTGCCATATTTGATAAATTTAGAAAGTGATGGTATTTTAGGGTTAAGAGAATTTTAGATTTCTTTGAGAGATTAAAATAGGCTAATGTTGGCATTTCGGGTTTAGGTATTGAAAGACATTTCAACCGGAAATTTAAGAAAGTTAAGTTTGGCTATTTTATAGGTGATGATCGGATTTCTGTTGGCATTGTTATGAGGAAGATTCAGAAAGTTAATAAGTCTAGATAAGCGGAGTTCCTATACTAGATTTGCATAAACAAACAAAAAAAAAAGAATGTAGGTTAGTTTGTAAAAATTTGCATGTTATGTTTTGAAAAGAAAATGTGAAAACAATCTCAATTATATGTTCTGCATTCACTCATGAAATCTATATGAAAGAGAAAATGCTTTTTAGCATGAAAAGTGTAGGCGTGAGCAATATTTGACATGTTCTTAAATGTGAAAAATAGTGAATATGATATTTGAGATTTTTTGTTCTTGTGATATGAAATGTTTTGGATCTCCTATTGATAATTTGAAAATGATAGGAATGTGTTCCACATGTGATTTGATATGATATGAATATGAAAAACTTTTGGCATACTTATATGTTATTATTCTGATTCTAAATATGGTTCTGATATGATGATATTGGTTCACATGATATGTTTGGTACCAACATGATACGATATGATATGGGTGCACCCACTTTGGAAGCAAAGTGGTCTTTTATGTGTTCTTTCATGTGTGCACACTCGGGACTCCGAGATTGAAAAATGGAAAGTTTCACAATATGATACTGTCTGGTTTGGCCACCGAGGATAGCAATACCCTTCCACGAGGGTTAAACATGATATATGATATAATATGATACGATATGATATGATATGATAAGATGAGAATGTTAAGTTATGTTATGCCAAAGTGTTTTTAAATATGAACATTTTGTTTTCTGAATATTAAAAGATTGAAATTTCGTTCTGTTTTCCTGATAATATGTTTTGAGATCTGCATATGAAAATGAAATGTTTATGTTTCCTGCATATGAAATTTTATGAAATGGCTCATGTTGTACGTACTAGGATATGTGATTTGCTTATTGAATTGTTGATTACTCACCCCTTATCTCCACAATATTTTTTAGATGATTTTGGATATTTCAACTGAGGATCAAATTATGAAGCATTGGGTGAGATGATTTAAAAATAATGGATTAAGTACAAAGATGGTACTTTGGTTATTAAAGAGTTTTATTCAATAGTTTTGTTTTGCTTTGTCGAGTTGGTATATTGGAAAGTTGATATTTATTTTGAGGTTTTGTAGTGTTTAGAATGATTATATTTGAGTATTTGATTTGAAACAGAGAGTCCTATGCGTCATTGAGAATTTAGAGTCTATGTCTCCTATTGAGAGATATGATTTATGCGATAAAAAGTAATTTTCCGACCCTCGCGGGACCTGAATGTTACAAAACACCCTAAAATCTAAGGAAAAGAAACACACAAAAAATTGCACTGCCCTAGTTCTGACAACCTTAAAGCAAGAAACCAGCCGGGTAAAACAGACAAGGAAAGAAGGAAGAGAGGAAATTAAAGGCGATTTTTTGCTTTCGTTGTCCATTTTATTTACCAATATCCTCCGTTTAACATTGCATGACTCCAATTTCCTGTCGAAATCCCTTGTCCCTTACTCGGTTCCACTTCATTTGTGCTTGAAATCTGCTTTGATCCTCCGAAAGGAAAGAAAAGCTTTGCACTATTCTCTTGAATTTCATACCTAGTTCCGAGACCATCAACAGAGAAACCAGGGGTTGATTTGGGTTCTTGTAAATGGAAGCCTGCAGATGAGTAGAATAACGTACGTGTATCCAGCATAGGTGATGGGATATATGTATTCAAACCCCTTGAAGCAATATTTCCAGTCCTTAGGAGCTCAAAAGCAGGAAGAGGAGCAGAGGAAGCAGAACTGCTAGAGTTTCCTTGGGATAAACCATGATATTTTTTGTCCATAGTTGGGAAACCCAGATTAAGAACTTGGGCTTCCCTGGCGGCCCTAGGGTTTTGAGATGAAAATTGTGAAAGGCTAAGTGCTGGATTAAGATCAGGAATCTTTGACGAAGTAGAAGGCGCTGCTGCAGATTTCTTGTTCTTTCTTGAACATCCGCCAACAGGAACGTTCCTGAGAGACCCACCTTCAGTCCAATATCTTTTACAAGTCTTGCATAAGTATCTTGGTTGAGTGAGGCTGTAGTTGTTATAGTAACAGAACTTGGTGTTGGTTGAGTTGCACCTCGGACAATTCAAGTGCTCCTGAGGTGATCTTATTGCCCTTTTCTCTTCAGACAAAAGCCTTGTACGTGTGTTGATCCCTTCCATGGGTTTTCCAAAGCTTTCTTCCTGAAACCCCCATAAAAGTAGAGAGAAAGAGAGCAAAAGCATACCCATAATTATGGTCTTTTAACTACAAAATCTGAAGGATATTATATATTATATCATTGTGAGTTTGTATAATAAATCAAGAAGGCTAGCTAGATGGCCTTTCCATATCAAGACAAAGAGGATTAAAGCGTATAAATCTACGCGTCTATATATTAAAGGCTAGCTGATGATAACACAAACAAATTAAGAAAAGTAGGTTTATATATGATCACTTGGAGATCGGTCATCTGGTAGAGAAGTGATGATCGATCGATTAATATTAAAGCTCAAAAACAACGTTTCGAAATTAAGTGTGGAAGTACTTGATCTTCGATCGTTGGCCTTAGTTGAAACTTGATCGTTGGCCTATAATAAATGGTTCACACGGTTCATCATGTACACACAAAAGTAAAGGAAACGAAGCAATCAACCAACCTTTGGCCATTGAGCAGTACGATCCATGATTCAGAAGATCAAGAAAAGCAACGGATGACTTCACAGAGAGAGAGAGAGAGAGAGAGAGAGAGAGAGAGAGATCTAGAGAGAATCTCACCTCCTTAATTTGTCTGCAGCTGCTGGTCTTTAGTGCAAGAAAGAATGTTTTAAGGTTTTTTTGTACGCTGGCTGTATGCATGTGATGGCATACTTCTTTATGAACGATGAAACTTAAAGCAGACGAGTTTGGACCAACACTTTAATGTATCATTTCATTAATTATTCATGTTGTTTTTTTTACGTGGAAATTTTTGTCTTATTTTGTTTTATAATTCTTCCCCCACCACCTTTTTCATTTAAAATATGTTTTTGGTGGAATGATCTGTTGGAGTTTTTTTCTCTCTCTCTTCTTTTTTTTTTTCCAAAAAGAAACAGATAATGGCCGGAATTATAATATATATATATATATATACACACTGGCCGCCATGCGTGTAAAGAGAGAATAGGGTAATTCTCGTGTGTGGAAAGTTTTTATATATGAGATATATAGAAAAATTCCCCTCATCATGATTTCTACACCATACATTATCTTTTTTATTTTTTTTACCATACGTACCTGTGGTGTATGGATAATAAATAGAAGAAATTAATTAGTACGAATTTATATGCAAGTTTTTACAAGAGATGGGAGCCGAATACAGGCTGTCCCTTAATGTCTATGATATACAAGGTATAGTATAAATATGGAAATGTGATCGTTACAAGAATAACAGAGGCCACAATATATAGCAGGTCCGTAAATCATGTTTGGCTGATTTTAGTCATTGCTGTCAGCATCGTTTGCTGTGATTTCCTTAATACTAGGTTTCATATGTGTGCATACACACACATATATATGTATGTATGATTTCATTATATATATATATGTATGTATGTGTGTGTAATCATGTGTATAGTAGTGCATGCATGATTAGTTAATATATTTAAGTAATTATTTAATTAGAATTGAAATGTACGTACGTGAACAGATGAAGGTACGTACGTAGATCAGCAGAAAAAATGTACGTGAACAAAACTCATAGCCACTTTCACAAAAATTAAAACAAAAAGCGCATTAAATTAATTAATTAATTTTTTTGTTCATGATCGATCAGTGGAAGTGACAAAAGAGAGAGCTGTGGAGCCCATGCAGATATATATTGATCTTATGATCGATCATCATCAGGGTAAAGAAATAATTGTGCTGGGTGTTTGTTTCTTTTTTATGATGCTGACATGATCTATTAATTAATAATTCTTTGAAATCTTCGTATAAGCCAAGGGGCAAGAATCTCACTGCCAATTTCATATATTTCTACCTTTATTTCTTGTCTTTTTCATTTTCATGGAGTCCCTCCTCGTGATCATCAGTCCCCACGCACGCCATTCACGAGATTCAATACAAAAATGGTATATATATGTAGGAGATATCAAGCTGGTGAAGAAGAAAAATTGGAAATGATGGAGATGTTTGAATAAAAAACTGCTTTCTTATTTTTTCAAAAAAAAAACGTGAACACTGGCAATAGTTTTTTTTTTAAAGGAATATCATTTCATTAACTCAAGACCTTAGTACATTGTTTCTCAATTAAAATAGATGACATAACCTCTGGAGGGCCATCTTCAATCCACACAGCATCACTTTCTAAATACATGCCTAACTTTGCAGCAATGTGAGCAGCCTTATTACCACTTCTCTTGACAAAATTTAGCTTCCAATCAGCATGTCCCGACTTTAGGTGTTGAATATCATCCAGCAACTGTCCTTGTCAAGAACAATTAGAATTAATCCCTATACCACCTATAACTGTCTTAGCATCACCGTCGATAATCACCTGCTGTAGACCCAATTTTTGACACAGATTCAGACTTCTTAACAAAGCATAACATTTTGCAGAAAACACACAACTAACATAATTTTTTGGTGCAGAAACTACAATTATCACCTCACTCCTGCTATTCCTAACCACAATGCCAATACCCATCATTCTCTTTTTAGAGTCATAGGCTGCATCGAAATTTAGCTTAAAGAAAGGATCAAATGGAGGCCTCCACTGAATATCAGAAGTCTGCATTGAAATATTACCTGCTTCGACCGATAAATTCAAATGTATTTCTTTATAGACATCAATATCATCCACTGCTATTCGAATTAAAACCAGAGGACTAAGAAATTTATTATGAAACACAAAGCTGTTTCTTCTAGCCCAGAGCTGACAGCCACCTGATCCACAAACTCAGTATCCAATTTGTCAATCAGATCCTCCCATAGTAAATTGAAGTCCTGATAATTAGAACTCCATTTCTAGAGAGGACTTTCTTTTTGCCCCCACACATCCATGGAAGCAGGAGAACTCCATAGTACATGGATAATAGACTCCTCCCACCTCTGGCAAACAGGACACAACCCATCATCTATAATTTGTTTTTTCTTTAACAGCTGCTTGGTTGGTAAAATATCATTAAGAGCCTTCCAAATAAATTGTTTAATCTTCCCTGGTACCTTTAACTGCCATAATTTCCTCCAAAGCACATCACTTCTCCCTTCATTCGAAGCTTCTCCAACAATCTGTTTGTTCAAAGAGCAATCAAGGAAATATGCACTTTTAACTGAAAAAACACCCTTATCATTCTTTGCCCAGATCAATTTATCACTAACATCCCTCAAACTAATAGGAATACTACAAATAAGATGTGCCTCGTCGATACTGAACACTTCCTTTATTAGATCAATGTTCCACTTGCCACTAACTTCATCAATTAGTACTGCAACTTTTGAGTCTGACACCAACCTCTTGATAGGATTTTGAACTTTATAAGAAGAAGGCTGTGGGAGCCATTTGTCATGCCAGACTCGGATCCTCTTGCCATTCCCTACTCTCCAAACTGCACCTTCTTTGGCCAACTGGATTGCAGACCTAAGACTTCTCCATATATGACAGACCTAACACTAGGCAATAGTTTTAAACTAATACAGAGGACTTCTATTTAAACATAAAAACATAGTAATAGCTTGCATGAAATCCTTGGCAATATTCTCGACGATATGCTCTGTGTTAGCAATACCACTACACTCACCAAAGATATCAAGGACAGCTCATCACCTCAGAATACAAGATCAGAATAGTCTAGAATGTATTGTGTATTGCCATATATGTCCTTACAGTTACAACAATATGATTCTCTCTTATGTGTATAAATATCACCACTGTACAAGCAGAAAGGCATGAATAACAATACACACTTTTTCCATTCTTTCCTTCTGTCTTGTTTCTATTATGGTAATAGAGCCGAATAGGACTCACGTCCAAAGCTCATCATGACAGAAACCCAACGCCTCCCATCTCAATCAACCTTCAGCTAACGTTTTCCCTCCCTTCCTCACCCACTGTATCAATGTTAGGCTAACCATGAAACTACCTTTGTGGAAGGCGCACTAATGCCTTACCTCAAAGGTCAGAATTTATATGGTTATATTGATGGTACTGTTACCCCCTCAGATGTTTGACAAAATTCTACACACCCACCGCACATACTTAGCTGGAAACAACAAGATCAGGCTATCATGAGTGTGCTGATCTCTTCTTTGTCCGAATCCTTGATTGCTCATGTGCTTGATGCCTCCACTTCTCGTGAAGTCTGGACAATCCTGGAAGATTTGTTTGCAGCACAGTCGCAGGCCAGAACCATGCAACTTCAGTATCAACTGAACACATTAAAGAAGGGATCCGATTCTATTGCTGATTATTATCAAAAAGCTAAGCTCCTTCGTGATACTCTTACTGCTGCTGGTAAAACTCTAACCTCTTCTGAGTTCATCACTTATTTGGTGGCTGGTTTGGGAACTGATTTTGATTCGGTGGTGACCTCCATTACTAATCAAATAGTACCTCTCAGTCCCTCACAAGTTTATAGTTACTTGTTAACTCATGAGTCCAGATTAGCTCATCAGCAAACCACTCTTACTGCCTAACCCAAATTCTCAGCTAATTCAACCACAAAGACTTCTCCCAACTTCAATTTCAGAGGTCGTGGTATGTCTAGAGGCAGAGGAGGTTATAGAGGTCGTGGCAGAGCTAGAAATGGTGGTCGGTTCACTCCATCTTATTTTCCTCAAAATCGTCCCTCATGCCAAGTTTGTAACAGACCAGGACACTCTGCCCTCTCTTGCTATTATCGGTTCGATCACAGCTATCAATCACCTTCACCTCCATCACTTTCTGCACATTTCACTTCTGCTCCATCTTGCACTAATGACACAGCATCTTCAGTTGACAGTAACTGGTATCCTGACTCTGCGGCTACTCACCATTTTACTCACAATTTTTCTAATCTAACTCTTAATCCATCTGAGTACAAAGGAGATGAACAGGTGCGTGTTGGTGATGGAAATTCTCTACCTATTCAACATGTTGGCAGCTCCACTCTTCCATCCACATCTGGCAATCTTCTACTCTCTCAACTTTTTCATGTTCCTACTTTTTCGAAAAATCTAATTTCTGTAAGAAAACTTTGTGAAGAAAACTCAGTTTTTGTTGAATTTCATTCTTCTTGTTTTTATGTGAAGGATATTCGCACCAAGAAAATACTCCTTCAAGGTCCTACTAGCAACGGGATGTACATCTTCCCTCCTGCTTTATTTTCACCTCAAGCTCATACGGCTGTTCGAGTTTCTTCAGCTCAATGGCATCTCCGTTTAGGCCATCCTTCTATGTCAGTTGTTCAGAAAATAATCTCACAAGCCTCTCTGCCTGTGAAGCCAGCATCTCCTTCTAGTTTGTGTTCTTCTTGCTGTCAAGCCAAGCTTCATCAACTCCTTTATGCACCTACTGCTTCTCGGTCCACTGCTCCTCTTCAACTCCTATTTTCAGATGTTTGGGGCCCTGCTCCAATTCTGTCACGTGGTGGCTTTCGTTATTACCTATCCTTTGTTGATGATTATACCAGATTTACGTGGTTATTTCCTTTAAAATGTAAATTTGATGTAGTCTCTATCTTTTTATTTTTCAAGCGTCATGTAGAAACTCTTCTTAATACAAAAATTCAGACATTACAGTCTGATTGGGGTGGTGAATTCCGATCTCTTAATACTGTGTTACACTCTTTTGGGATTTCTCATCGTCTCTCTTGTCCATATGCTCATTCTCAAAATGGTTCCGTTGAGAGAAAACACCGTCACATTGTTGAAACGGGACTTGCATTACTTGCTCATTCTTCCACACCTCAAACTTACTGGTCTGATGCTTTTATCACTGCTGTCTTCTTAATCAATCGGATGCCCACTCCTGTTTTACACAATAAATCTCCATTTGAAATCTTGTTTCACAAAAGGCCTGATTACACTTTCTTTAAAACATTTGGTTGTCTTTGTTGGCCTAATCTCAGACCATATAATAAACACAAATTGAATTTTCGTTCCATTCCATGTGTTTTTCTTGGTTATAGTTCTGATCATCATGGCTATTTGTGTTTTCATATTCCCACTGCCTGCATGTACATATCTCGGGATGTCTTATTTGATGAAAATGCATTTCCCTTTGCTACTTCTTCTTCCAGCCCGTCTAGCTCTTCACAACCCAACTTCTCTGATTCTGGTTCATGGCCCAATATACAGTTTACGCTACCTGTATCTCACTCCCGCGTTTTAAACTCCACTGGGCCCAACTTCTCCTCCCCGCTGGCCCATTCTTCTCTGCACTCTACTTCTACACCTCCTGTCTCTTCTGGCCCAAACTCGGCTAACACTACAGCCCCTTCTCAAACCATTGAGCTCACACCTGATTCTCGCCCTTCTCCTTCCTCACCTAGGGCTTTATCTCCTTCGTCTAACTCCCGTATTTCCTCTCTGCCGATAGTGTCTTCCAGTCATCCCATGCAAACAAGAGCAAAATTACATCTGCATTTTCCCAAATTACGAACCGACGGTACCATTTCGTGGCCTCAACCACGTGCTCATATAACCTCTGCTGCCACCCCTGACGAACCCACCTCTGTCACTGAAGCATCTAAGTTTCCCGAATGGAGAAAAGCAATGCAGCTTGAGTTTGATGCCTTGCTTTCCAACAAAACCTGGACACTAGTTCCTCCTGCTACCTCTCAAAATCTTGTGGGCTGTCGGTGGATTTTCAAGACCAAGTATCTGTCCAATGGTACCATTGAGCTTAGAAAGGCACGTCTTGTCGCCAAGGGTTACAGCCAGCTTGAAGGTTTGGATTATTCTAAAACATTTAGTCTTGTGGTCAAACCTACCTCAATCAGGTTGGTACTTTCTGTTGCTATTTCATCTGGTTGGCCGATCCATCAACTTGATGTGCAAAATGCATTTTTGCATGGCACTCTGACTGAGGACGTTTTTATGTCACAACCAATGGGTTTCACTCACCCTCAATTTCCTCATTACGTGTGTAAACTGAATCGGGCTCTTTATGGCCTTAAACAGGCCCCCCGTGCGTGGTATGTACGACTGAGTTCCAAATTGTTGGAATTGGGTTTTCGAGTATCAAAATCTGACACTTCATTATTCATCTATCAGCATCAATCTGTTACCATCTATTTCTTAGTCTATGTTGATGATGTGGTACTTACGGGCTCAAATCAGCATGCACTTGATCAACTTGTTTCCCTGCTAAGTGTTGAGTTTCCAATTAAAGACCTCGGCCCGATTCATTATTTTTTAGGCATAGAATGCCACCGAGATGCTACTGGCCTTGTATTATCTCAAAAAAAGTATATTCTTGACTTGCTCAAGAAAACAAATATGCTCAACTGTAAATCTGTAAATAGCCCTATGTCTCCTTCTACAAAGCTTTCTGCTTTTGATTCTACATCAATGGAAGATCCTTCCTTATATAGGAGTGTGGTGGGCAGTTTACAGTACTTGTTGTTTACTCGGCCAGATTTAGCCTTCTCTGTAAATCGAGTGTGTCATTACATGCATGCTCCTTGTATCTCTCACTGGCAATCTGTTAAGCGTATTTTACGCTATCTCAAACATACATTGGATTATGGCTTGCGCATCACACCATCTCAGTCCTCTACATTAGCTGCCTTTTCTGATGCTGACTGGGCTGGATGCCCAGATGACAGAAAATCAACTGGAGGATATTGTGTGTTCTATGGTAACAATTTGGTATGCTGGAGTTCCAAGAAACAGGTCACGATTGCTAGGTCCAGCACTGAGGCTGAATACAAGGCTTTAGCACATGCAACTTGTGAGTTAATATGGATACAGTCACTTCTATCTGAACTGGGTATTTTCCTGCCCAAACCACCAACTCTCTATTGTGACAACTTGGGAGCTACTTACCTCTCCATAAATCCAGTTATGCACTCTCGCACAAAACATATTGATATTGATTTTCATTTTGTTCGGGATCGCATTCATGCCAAAACTCTTCAAGTATCTTTTGTCTCAAGCAAGGATCAACTTGCCGATATTTTTACAAAGCCCCTTTCAGTCTCACGGTTCTGCACACTTCGGTCAAGCCTCACAATCCTTCCAGGACTGCTTGGCTCGCAGGGGGATGTTAGCAATACCACTACACTCACCAAAGATATCAAGGACAGCTCATCACCTTAGAATACAAGATCAGAATAGTCTAGAATGTATTGTGTATTGCCATATATGTCCTTACGGTTACAACAATATGATTCTCTCTTATGTGTATAAATATCACCACTGTACAAGCAGAAAGGCATGAATAACAATACACACTTTTTCCATTCTTTCCTTCTGTCTTGTTTCTATTACTCTGCATTTTGACTGATTTCAAACACACCAAAGGTGATCTGATTTGATTTGAATCTGAGATATGCTCATTTTCTACTTTTGTTGAAGTTTCCTTATCTTGTTGAACTACCATCTTGGGTTGAATCTGTTACCATCTTGTTAACAAGAAACTGAGTTGTTAACTAACTTACAGAGAGCAAATTTTTTTAAAGTCTGGAACTAGCAATACATCGTAAAGAGGTAAGGTATTATTTTTTTGCTTAATGCTAGAATCTCCAATACCAAGAATTGATAGAGAAGATCCATCACCAATAAGAACTGAATCTGCACCAAAGTAGTTGCGAATATTGGTTAACATACTTGGCTTACCTGTCATGTGGTTGGGAGGCTCCTGTGTCTAAGGTCCACTCTGTTTCAATGATGGTGTTGTCTAAGGTGAGGGCTGTAAGAGCTTGTGGTATGTCATCTTGTTGAGTTGGCTTTTTGGGCACCCACCATCATATTTTTGCAATATGTCCCACCGTGCCATAGTACTGGCATTTTTCTTCTCAAACTTCTGCAGGTTCTCTCTCCTCAACTGAAGATACAAGTCGACATGGAGCCCTGTAGCTCAGTCTGAAATGCAGCTAGCACCGCTTGAGCACGAGTCACTCCAACTCGAGTCTGAGATACAGCTGCCACAACTTGAGCACAAGTTATCTCATCTTGAGTCTGAGATGCACAAGCGACCCACACATTCTTCACAGCCTGAGTCTGAGCCCTCTCAAACAGTCTCACAGCCCCAAATTCAACAAACTCAACCTCCACAAGCATCCCTCTCACATTCCATGGTTACTCGCTCACAAAGAGGAATTGTTACACCCAATCCAAAATATGCCTCGACTTCCTCCACATCCTCAGGCAATATCCCTCGTGAACCTCATAATATTCGATCTGCCTTAGCTCACCTTGGCTGGAGGCTGCAATGGATGAGGAACTTGAGGCTCTTCATAAAAATCAGACTTGGCAACTTGTTCCTCGCACTTTTGACATGCATGTTATTGGCTCTAAATGGATGCTCAAGCCAAAAATCAAACCCGATGGCTCACTAGATCATCTCAAAGCTCAAGTTGTAGCAAAGGGGTATCATCAAGTTGATGGGTTGGACTACATCGAGACATTTTCTCCAATCATCAAACCTAGAACTATCCGTATGGTCATCATTATAGTACTTGTTCAGAAAGGGCCCATATGTCAACTTGACATAAAAAATGCTTTCCTTCATGGTTTAATTTTGGAAGATATATATATATATATATATATATATATATATATATATATATATATATATATATATAGAATAACCTCCAGGAATGGCTGACCCTTAAAATTCAACACATGTTTGCAAGCTTCAAAAGGCTCTCTATGGTCTCAAACAAGCACCTCGTGCTTGGTTTGATCAGTTTAGTACTTTTCTTCTTAAATATGGTTTCTTTTGTAGCCTAGCAAACCTATCCTTATTCATTTTTCATTTTTATTTTGGTACACTAATTCTCTTTATTTATGTAGATGATATACTTCTCACAAAATCTTCTACTGCTCTAGTTACAACCTTCATTTAACTTCTGAGTTCAAAATTTGCGATGAAGGACTTGGGACCAGTTCATTACTTTCTTAGGATCGAGATCTCTCAAACACCTAATGGCCTCCACCTATCCCAATCACACTATGCCCTTACCATCCTTGAACGAGCCAACACGGTCAATTGTAAACCCATGAGAACACCACTTGAAGCAAAGACCAAGACCTCATCAAATGACATCTTATTGGAAGATCCAAGTTACTTTCGAGGACTTGTTGGTGCTTTACAATATCTAACACTCACATGTCCAGATCTTTCATACAGTTTTAACTATGTATCTCAATTCATGCATGCTCCTACTATCGTGCATTTAAAAATGGTTCACTGTATCTTAAGATACGTCAAAGGCATTATTGACATAGGCTTACACTTTACTTCCAATACTACACTTGATCTATATGCTTTCTCAGATGTAGATTGGGCGAGCTATCCCACCACAAGGCGCTCCACCACTGGATATTGCACATTTCTCAGAGGAAATCTCATCTCCTAGTGTGCAAGGAAACAAAATACCATCTCTTGATCCAGCATCAAAGCGGAGTATCGAACCATGGCCAACATTGTAGCCGAACTCACGTGGATGACATTTTTATTCTAAAGATCTTCACATTCCACTTGCCTCTCCTCCAATCCTCTACTGCAACAACCATAGTGCTCTTCATATGACAGTTAATACAGTGTTTCATACTCATAGTAAACATATTGAGTTGGATTATTATTTTGTGCGCGAACAAGTTTCACTTCGGCTTCTCATCACTCAACATATCTCCACTAATGATTAAGTAGTAGACCTCTTCACTAAACCAATGTCAAAGGCTGCTCTCAATTACTTTCAGACCAAACTTTGCCTCCAACTCCAGCACAGTTTGAGGGAGAGTATTAGCACAACCCAGCAACTCAACATGATTTATGGGAATTAGTGGAGTGATAAGGAGATCCAAAACTGTCAGAGAAATAAGGATGGTTACTCCCACAAATTTGCCTATATTAGTGGACAGACGTTGGAGGATGAAGAAGTTTCAATGGCAACATATTCAACCCAAAATGGTAGTTCAACAAAATAAGGAAACTCCAACAAATAATAGAAAATGAACATATATCGGATTCAAATCAAATAAGATCACCTTATCACTCCACTAATTCCCGAAAATCATGTTGAGCTACTGGGTTGTGCTAATAGGAGAGAGGCCATGAATAGAGACGTAAGACTCACTAAGATTAGATTTATTAGTTTGGAAACTTCATACCATATAAATATATAGTACATATTATAAATGTTAAGATATAAAATAAATAATTAAATTTGTAATCTTTTCCTGTCAATTAAACTTGTTATGCAAGTGACGATTTGACATAATAAGAGTGAATATTTCAAATAGAAAATAAGGTATGAATCAAGTTATCGTCCGTGAGTATCAAAAGCTTAAGCTCATATGAAAAGATAAATTTAATTATTTATGATATATTTGAAAACTAATGCACTCTATATAATGTCTTTATTCGTCTCCCTCCTTTATATCACTTCTCATGATTATATTAAGTTTCAGTGCATTCAAAATAACTCTCGTTTGGTTCCATTTTAGATAGATGAGATAAAATAAAATATTTTAAATAATAATATAATTTTTTAATTAAAATGAGAAGAAATAGTTTATAAAAAATATATTTAGACAGTGAGATGAGATAAGATTAGATAATTTTATTTTTTAAGATTTGAAAAATGTATAGGTCCCACGGTTTGGATAGTACCCATTCATTTGAGATTTTGCACTGTTCACTTAATGTTCACTTACTATTTCTAGCAGTTTTGCATTATTTACTGCCAATTTTATATTGTTTTGCTTACTGTTATTTCAATGAATGTTTTGAAAATTTAGATACAAAATACATTATTTGGATAGGCAAACCTCTGTATTGTACAGCCCCATATGAGATAAAAGGCTAATCAAATAGGGCCTAAATCTTTTTTATAAATGTTTTAGTTAGGGAAGGATTCAATAAAAGTAAAACTGTAATTTGATGTAAATGATATGAAGAAATGATAGTTACAGTCGTGATTGCGTAAGTACTGCACAATCACTTCAAAAAGAGTTAGTAAATATGGGACCCATATGGAAAAAAAATTAAATTTTTAATAGTATATCTCACTTTTTCAAAGTGAATGCAGAGTGTTTTCACATTCCACGACTGTATGTAGCATTATTCAATGACATATTACGTTGGATTATAAAATTATTTTTATTGTAAAATAGATATAATATATTGTATAAAGTCACGACATTTTATGAGTTTGATTTTATATAATCTTTTTATGACTATAATACTTCTTAATTTTTTTAACATATTTATAAAAAATAAAATCAATTTTTAACTTTATAAAAAATAAGTGGGTTACTACTATGTCTTTCATCAAATACGAACGAATGAAAAGAATTACCATAAATTGATATCGATTGTTTAGAGAAAACAAAGGCTACCTTCCTTTTGTTTTAAGGGAACTTATCATAATTCATTAATTAGAAAAGCTTATATACATGACCGGAGACATTCTGTGATGTCTTCATATCAAACATGATATCATAAGCCAAAATAATGCATTTGGAACTCTACCAGTACACTATTTCCTTTTGTGAGTAATCTGGTCTTTACTATTGACGATAGTCTCTACAAACAAACGTCCAAGAGACAATACTCTTTACCTAAACAAATACTCAACCTCACATTTCATAAAAAGAAATGACTCGACCTCTATAAACAAACGTTCAAAAGACGAACTCTTTTTTATTTTAATTAACAATAAGGAAACCAAAAAGAAAATCAATAAGATAGATGCGAAAAATGACGAATTACAGTTTGGACCAACTCTGATAGACTTCAGAATCTGTGATGGCCCGTGAAGGCAACACACCTATCTCTTTTTAGCTATAAAGGTCAAATCTAGAAGGTTTGGTGGTGATGAGTTGGGTAATTTGGCACATGTGTCAAAAGAGCTGTCAGAACAGGTGGCGAGTGAGGATCATGCACGGTAATTTTTGCAAAACCACCAATTTTTTCCGAACGATTTTCAACCTGTGAATTTGCTTATGTTGTGCGTGTCTCTCAAGAGTTGCCGAAAAGCTGTAGATCTGTTTTTTGGGCCTTGAAAAAAGTAAAATAAAACTTTTTACTTTAAATGAGAATATTATATATATGAATCTAAATCATTTTAATAAACATGTAAATCTTTTATTTGTTCTCAATTATCTTTTTTTCTTTTTTTTTTTGCCTCAAATATTATCGTCTACGAAAAGACAAATTACCATTAAATAATAAGTACATGAAAATGGTAATATGTGGTGCACAGTCACAAATTTAATATAAGATATCCATTCCTCTCCTAATTTATCTTTTATTCAACTAAATATAGTAAAGAACGATGTTTTCTCTTTCAATTTTCTACCCTTCTTAGTTCTTATTGAATACAAGGATAAAAAAAAATATTACCATATGCTTAATTCTACCATATTTTTCTATAAGATTAAAAGAACTATTTCTCAATCATAATCTAAAAAGGAATAATTAATTAACCTTTAATTGGAATAGTTGAAAGAACTATTTTTCAATTATAGGAGCTTACAATTTAATTGGTTTCATCAACTAACATATGAATTAATTAATTATTATATTCTGCAATTTTATAATATCAAATGCTTTATTCACTATGAAAATGTATACATATAAACAAATAACACATTACATAACAACATCTATCAAGATTCGAGAAACGAGAAAATTTGGACATTGATGCAATTGTACAGTGTCGTCGATGAATCGGGCATGCAAGCCAATAAATGAGTTGTCTCATTTCCTTGTCTTCCAACATAATTCACTTCATAAGCTACGAACCTACGAAGGAGAAGCTGAATTTTCGCTACCAAATAATTCTGACTTGAGAAAATAATAACTCTTCCTTGAATTATTTCATCAATAACCACAAATTAATCCCCTTCTAAAATCAAATCAGAAAAAACCATATTCAAAACCATCTGCAAGCCTTGGAATGCAGCCATAGCCTCTATGTCATCAAATTCAAACACACCAACTTACTTACGACACAAAGCAAACAAAACTTTGCTATTATCATCACGGACAATCACCCCCAACTAGTCCCACATGACCAGAAGATTAAAACAACACATAATCAAAATTAAGTTTAAGTTTACCTTGCGGTGATAGAATCCATGAAAGAACCCGTTCCTTACTTGCTAATAAGTGATGAGACTTTATACTTGCATAACTTTCAACATAGGCAAGACAGTTATCTAGCTACCAGCATATCCATAACAGTACCCCACATTGATCATGTTGCTGAAATAAATAATGGTTTCTATACATCCAAATACCCCAAGCAAATAGTGAGAAAAAGTGGAACATTATTCAAATCAGCTAACATCAATTCCAATACCAAATTCTAAAAATCAGTAACTCAACCTTAGGAAATTGATTAATCATATGGTTAAGCATGTTAAATAAATTTATTGAATATCTCTCTAAGTTTAAAAAAGATGGATATATAAAAGCCCATATAAACTATAATCAATCACTCCAATAAAATCAAAAAACAATAAATTACCTCAAACAATCGAGTGTGGATAAAAAACAGTACACCTAGCTTGAAGATCTAGGACTAAGAGGGACCAATCGATAGCGATTAGGTTCGGTTTGGCCCAAGAAAATTATCATCTCATCATTACAACTTTTCCAAATCTCCATACAAAATATAATAAATAATTCAACTTTTTCTTAATTTTTTTAAATCTTAAAATAATAATAATATTTTAATATTTCATCTTAAAATTAAAAATTCTCGTCTCAAAATTCTCACTTACCCAACCATATCTAAGGGCCGGCTTGGATGTTAGCAAAATCAAAAAGAAGCACAACGATCAGATCCGGGAAATCTTGCGAATAATTAGTTAAAAATTTAAATGTTTAGAAAATATTAATTTATAAAAAATTGTAAATGGACTGTGATTGGGTTGCAAGCCCATCACTGCTCATAATTTGGCAACAATAAAAACCCTAGTCCTCTGAAGGCTGTCCCCCAAATTCCCAATCCCGAAATTTTCAACCCCCTCTCCTCCTTTGTTGCCCTCTTTCCGTCTCTCGTCAAGTCGCCATCTCACAGCCTCCCGCTCTCCGTTGGCACCGTCTCGCTTACGTTCGACGCTGGCTTTCCCACTCTATTCCTTTTGTGCCCATCCGTCGCCAAGTTGTAATCAGGGATCTCCTTGTATATAAAGAAGGTAACTTTTGTTTCAAGAATCATCGTATGTTTCTTCACTCTCCGGGTCATGGCTTGATTTTGGCTTCGTTTGTTCTTCTCTTTATGAAATTTCGGCAACCTCCAAGTTCTGTTGCCTGTCAGAGCCCGCTATAATATAAGGGTATTTCTTTCCAAGCTTTCAGGTTCTGTTTGGCACTAAAGAAATCTGCACTTTTAATTATGTTATTTCTATCCTCTATGGGGATAATAGACAACACGAGGCCCATTACTTTGGTGGGTTTCATGTTTCACCTTTGTACTTATTCTTAATTGCATGTGCCGTTCGAAGTTATGATGTACTATACTTGTTTTTTTAAAAGGTTATGGATCTGTACATTTGAAAAGAATGTAATATTATATGTTTTCAGTCTTTATTGGTTATTTCTTGTGCTTACATAAAAGGAGCACAAAGTATCCTTTTTTCCCCTAGTGCTGCCCGCGTCCTATGCTTGAATTGGCTCTGAAAAATACCCTTCGTTGATAGGTTTTCATAGGCTTTACGGGTGATTTTTGCTTCTATAGAACGAGCACAAAACATTGTCATTTATTTCTTGACGCTGCGTGTGTCCTATGCTTAGATTGGCTCTGAAACACCCCTTAAGTTTTCGCCCAAGTGTTTTATCCTCGTCGCTTTATTTTTTATTTTGTACCTAATTGTTTTCTTTGTGGTTTATTTGTAAGACAGGTGGTACGCCTAATACTGCAATTGTTTAATCAACAGAAGTATGAATCATGGAATCTGTCGTTAGGTTATTATATTGAAGTAGACTTTTTCTTCTTACGTGTATTCTTTCTGAAGCACGTCATTCTGCCTATCCTTTCTGTTGATCCTAGGATATCATGGTGACAAGGCAGATACATTCTCTTTCTTATTCTTCTCCCATCTCTTCATCCCTGTTGTGTTTTTTTTTTTGTGTATTTAAATATACTTTGGTCTGTCAATATTATTTGGAAGGTGAAGGTGCATATATCATGTTGGATGATGAAATGAATTAGACGGATTCCAACTGATTTTTTAATTCGTGATTAAGTAGCTACTTCTGAGAATGTCATTTCCTATTGTTTCATTTTCTTTATGACTGAATTTTTTCTTTTTTACTTGCCTGTTTGATTTTTGCGGTTTATTTATAAAGATAGGGGGTATGCCTAATATTGCAATTCTGTGATAATCAGAACTATGAATCATAGAATCTATCGTTAGGCTATATTGAAGCAGAATTTTTCTAATTACGTGTATTTGTTCCAAGACATGTAATTCTGCCTTTAGCTCCAACTATCCTTCTCCCTTCATAGGATCTCACAGTGACAAGGCAGATACATTCTCTTTCATATTCTTCTCCCATCTCATCCTCACTCGTGTTCTTTTGTTGATGTGAATATACTTTGGTCTGTCAATATTATTTGGAAGGCGGAGGTGTATATATGATGTTGGATGATGAAAAGAATTAGATGGATTCCAACTGTTTTTAATACACAATATCTCAAGTAGTTACTTTGAGAAAATGGCACCATTTCCTGTTGTTTCCTTTTTTTTTTATGACTGAATTTTTTCTTTTTTACTTGCTTGTTTGCTTTTTGTGGTTTATTTATAAAGATAGGTGGTACGCCTAATATTGCAATTCTGTGATCATCAGAACTATGAGTCATAGAATCTATCGTTAGGCTATATTTAAGTATAATTTTTCTTCTTATGTTTATTTGTTTCAAAACATGTAATTCTGCCTTTGGCTTCAACTATCCTTTCTCCCCATTCATAAGGAATTCACGGTGACAAGGCAAATAAATTCTCTCTTTTTATTTGAATATACTTCGGTTTGTAAAGATTATTTGGAAGGTGGAGGTGTTTGTATGATGTTGGATGATGAAAAGAATCAGACGGATTCCCACTGATTTGTAATACATGATATCATAAGCAGCTACGTCTGACAACACCATTTACTATTGTTTCCTCTTTTTTTTTTTTTTTTTTTTTTTTTTGATTTTGATAACTGGATTTTTTCTCTTTTACCTGCATGTTTGCTTTTGGTTTATTTAAAAATGGGTGGTATGCCTAATTTGCAATTCTGTGATCATCAGAACTATGAGTCATTAGGCTATATTGATGTAGAAGATTCCTTACGTGTATTTGTTACAAAACACGTAATTCTGCCTTTAGCTCCGACTATCCTTTCTCTTGTTTGTAGGATTTCATGGTGACAAGGCAGATACATTCTTTCTTATTCTTTTTCCATCTATTGCTCTCTCCCATGTTTTTTGTTTGTTTAAATATACTTTGATTTGTGAACATTATTTGGAAGGTGGTGAGTTATCTGTTTTAATGCCTGATATATATCATAAGCAGCTACTTCTGACAACACTCTATCCTATTGTTTCTATATTTTTTTTTCTCTTTTTTGGTTGTGACATCTGGATTTGTTTTACATAAAAAGTTGTTGATATTCTTTAAATTTAAGATGAATGATTGATAGAATGATTAAGTATGAGGCCGGTGATGTGAGAAATCATATTTGCTACTGTTGATTGGAAATGATCCACATGTGATGCTTCTTATACACCAAGATCTCTGAGGCCTCCGCTCTTTTCACTTGTATCATATTTGATCAAATTGTTTCTTGTTTCTGAAAATTTTCTATTTTATAAAATACCCTAATTTTTTTGTTAAAAAATTAGAAATATTTTCCTATGTATGTATTGTTTGACTAGGACAAAGACTGAGCTTAGCCAACTGATGAATAATGCACCAAAAATCTCCCAGATCATTCTACAACCTCTCAACCCCTCTCTCTATTCGAACGAGCACCTTTCTTAGCTCTCAAGTACAAGTCTCATATGAAGCCTCTAAAAAACACTACAATCACCATATTTTAAAATTCCTGCTACTATTCTGTTTTCCTCAATTGATCAGCTCCTTAAGTGGATCTCTTATATGCTTCTTGTGTACTGGAGTAACACCCACTTTTAATATGATAAATTTTTACCTTGTTAAACATGGTTCCTCTATGGATCTGTGATTCTTATATTTATTAAGAAAAAAAAAAAAAAAAAAAAAAAAACTGAACTGTGATTCTTGAATCCATTTGTACAAATATGATGAAGCCAAACCAAGTTTAGTTCCATTTCAATGAAGGTCCAATCTTTCGGATTCTCTTGTTTTGGTGAAGAAGGTCTGGTGGTTCCGATTGTCTGCTTCTCTTTACTGGCGATCCTGGATTCTTTACTTTGATTTTCTCGCTCTCATGACATGATATAACATCTAATTAAAGATTTTAGTCTCTTTTTAATTATTAAATTAAATGCTGATTACCCAGAATGAATACCCACTTGACTACCATGCCCCCCCCCCCCAAAAAAAAAAAAAAAAAAAAACTCCAAACAACAACACACACACACACACCAACGTGATTATTTTTACTTATCAGAATTAGTTTTCTGCTTTGATACTTTTTCTTATTGCCCTTAAAAATCTGCATCACCTCATACTATTTCGTAATACTTGAACAAAGCTTTTGAATTTTTTAAGGAAAAACTTTGTGGATCAGAAAATATGTTATGGCTTTTACTGAGCTGATTTGAAGATGAAATACTCTCATTTATAGTATTGTTTTATGTATGGATGAATGTATAGAAATCTTGTTTGATGTATGTATTGTTATCATGAAACTGTTTCTAGGTTCAGAAATGGGTTTTGGTTGTGATCAATTTGTAATTTGTTTTGGTGGTTTTATAGAGCAAATAAATCTATAAAGAATGGCAGAGCAAGGAGACTTGGAAGGGAGCCAACCCATAGATCTCAAGAAGCACCCTTCTGGGATCGTCCCTACCCTTCAGTGAGTCCCTATTTTTTATGCATTCTTTGGTCATATGGACTACCCTGTTTTGTTAGTTGGCTAAGCTTCACTTGTAATCACGAGAACACAACCCAGACATAGGTCAAGTGTTGGAAGACCACGAAGAGGATGATGCTGTCTATATGGTGCTATGGGGCTCATAGGTTTTATGACGGTCACTTGTACACCAGAAATGTTTTCTATATGTCATTATGATTGGCATCTTGTGTAACAAATTGAGGATATGGTAGTCATTGTTCAGATTGTTGTGATAATTAAGTGTATTCTAATTCTATCCACTATGAACATTGTCTGACGTTCAAGACAACAATGCAATGTCTTCATAGTCCACAAAATCTGGGTTTTAGTTCAGATTTATTTGAACCTATTTTTCTTAAAGGTGTTTTATTACTTGTAGTTTCGAATCCACGAACGACAATTGAGGGGCTAAAGACTTTTTTCCCCCCCTCAAACTCTACTCCTCTGGACAGCTTTTACAGAGCGTACTTGGGATTGTACCCTTTGTGCTTTAAATGATAAATTTCAACCTCTAACTCTTTGCCGAGGGCCTGTGCACCCTTGGGTTTAGTCGGGAAGTTGTTCCTGGACACCCGGTGCCAATAAAAAAATGATAAATCTCACTACTTAACAAAAAAAAAAAGAAAAAAGAAAGGAGTCCACGTACCTCTATGTATTTTTATCAGAATTATTTGATGATGTATCATCTATGACTGCTTAAGATGGAGTATGTTTAAGATGATCCTGTAGCCATGTAAGAGATACCCACTTACACAAACTCGCATGAGGTAGTATTGAGGTTTTGATAAGCTAAGATCTATGCCTTAGCATTATAATTCGGATTTTGGCTAAAAACATGCGTTATCCACATCTCATGATACTCCAAAAGGACTTGTCAAACTTAGGATTTCTTTATTGACTATGTATTTTACATCCATCTAGTGCAAATGTAGGGCTTATTAGAATTGTCCTCATGTTGTGGTTAGTTCCTCTACGTTACATGCTGTTAATAGGTTAGTTCTCATACCATTTACCACAATTTGGGGATGTTAACCACATCCATGCCATACTCCAAAAGGATTAGTCGTAACTGGGTTCCTTGTTATCACATACATAGTTCAAATCCAACTAGATGCACTCCATATGGAAATCAGCTTGTGCCTATTTAATGCCTCACAATATCTGGAATACTTCATGAGACAGTGCTGCTATGACTATTTCATTAGAGATTATTAAGGTGGTGTTTTCCTTTCAGGAACATTGTGTCAACAGTCAATTTGGACTGCAAGTTGGAACTTAAGTTGATTGCATTACAAGCTCGTAATGCTGAATACAATCCTAAGGTTTGTCATTGCAGCCATAGGTCTCAGTATCTCTAATCATTTGTTTGATCACTTAGGTTGGGTTGTTAAATTACCTTGCAGATTCTTTTTCCCCCCAACCAAGGGGGAGCAGGGAATGAATTATGAGTTTCCTGAAGTATTGCAAGTTTTAAAATTTTGTTTTGTTATCACCGATCAAAAAAAGGTTTTAAAATTTTGTTTTGTTATGCTCTTGCAGCGGTTTGCTGCCGTAATTATGAGGATAAGGGAACCAAAAACCACAGCGTTAATTTTTGCTTCTGGAAAGATGGTAAGCAAAGCAAATAGTACCCATTTTTAAATTACAACTCGAGTTTATATCATACGCTGTTTTTTAATACGTTAAATTGCCATCCGGGTTCGTTTTAGTTGTTACTGTTACCTTTTGTGCGGTGTTAGTTCTATATCGTTCTCTTGCTAGCTCTGTTCATGACATTTGACAAGTATGGTTCCTTGATGAACTAAAGGGATCCTTTTAGACAAACAGATGACTGACCTACAGTGAGACGAAAATAGAATTATTGAACCCATTCTCTAAGATGAACTAAAGAGATCCTTTTAAGATGTCTAGGAGCTGCTATCTATTAGTTTGACATACCGTTAGCTCTGTGTATTATCAATATCTCTATGCCTGGAGTTGTAGAAATGAACATGGGAACTTTTGTATTATTTAATGAGCATCCTGCATTCATAAAACTTTGGGGCAATATAAACTTTATATAAAGGCCCCGAACTCACAACTAGCACACTAAAAACTCTCGATGAAAGACTTCCACCGTGGATTCGTTTTTGTCCATCTCTACTTCTCCCCCACCTTCCTTCTAAAATCTCTATACATTCCTTTTATTTTTACCCATAAAAAAATATCTTTACATTCCTTAATAACAGTGCAAAAAGCCACAATGCTACTTTGCTGAAGGATGAATTGAGTATAAATTGGGGCTGGTGTTTATGGCACAAAGGATGGCAGTGACTTGCATTAGTCAAGTGCTAGGTTCCAAAGTAAGGAATCTATAAAAAAAAAAAAAGCTGGCGCAACTTAAATAGGATATTATAGCTTCCTTTGGTCGCCACAATCTTTTAGCTTGACTTCATGAGATTCAGCTGGAGCTGTGACCCTTTAGAATCTGGTTTTATGAATTGATAAGATTAAAATAGCAATAGCTGTATATGCCAAGGTTTTTAATTTCGTTCCATTCCCAGCAGAAATGGCTGGAATTTCCCGTGCCGGAACAGTAGCCAGTAGAGTTTAGTTAGGTGTTCTGTTCTGGGTCAAATTCTGTTCATTTTGGGATATTTTGGTCAATTCCGGCCAAATTCCAGTACTTCAGCCGGAATATGCATTTCAGTCCGGAATGAATGTTAATGGCATTTTGGTAAATTTCTTGAAACGTTAGGGACATACCACCCACAGAAGCTAGCAGGCTACGATGAAGGCAAACACGAGGGAGACACTTATAATTTCTGATTTCTTTGTCACCTACCCACAGGCTTTTTCATGAAGGCAAATTATCCCCAAATTTTTTAATGAATCTAATCCCTAATTTCTCTCCTTGAGTCCTACATGCATATTAAGCAGATCATCTTAATGAATAATCATATCATTATTTTTTTCCTGAAATGTATGTTTTTAAGACTTGGATTAAGAAGTATTATTGAAGAACTTAATTTGTTATTTTTTTTAGTATTTTGGAATATAGTTTATATATATATAACATTATTTAGGGAGATGATAGCCTTACAATCCAACTACAATTCATTTACAATTATCATAAAATAATATATATTTTTTTAATTTCAAACACATCAAATCAAAATCAAAATTAAAATAAATATTTGAAAAAGTATTATTTTATTAGAAGGTTGTGGAAAAATTGTAAAGGGGTAGTTATTTTATCATTCTATATATATATAATTGTCCATATAAGGACTATCCCGAAATGTACTGGTATTGAAATTTTTCGTTCTAGTACCTCAATCAAAATGGTTACTGAAACGGAATTCAAAATTTTGGTATATATATTCCCTAATCATGAAAGGCATTTTCCTTATCCATTTGTACCAGAGTAATAATGTTGGTTGAGCTCTGTATGCCATTTAATTGGAATTTAAAATGAGGTAAAAGCTATGGTGCAAGGATGAGGTTCTATTCCTATAATTAAATGAATCAAAATTTGCATTTTCTACTTTTAAACAGAAATATATAATTGGTTTCTTCAGTTGGTTTTTATGAAAAGTTTAACTGTTGTTAGAACTGGCATGCTACCATGATGTTTAGGTTTGTACTGGAGCTAAGAGTGAACAACAGTCAAAGTTGGCAGCACGGAAGGTAATTGAGCCTTTAAAATTGCATTCAGCTACGTACACAAGGATTTTTCAGATATATGTTTAGAAGATATGGAAGACTGGCCAGCACCCTGTACATTGCTTGGCTTTGAAATTTTTAGTTCAGCCATCTTTTTCAGATATCTAGGTTCTTTGAATTACCACCCAAGTTCTTTCACAACTGGATGGTGAATTATGCATGCCCATACCCATAACAGGTAGACAGTTCCAACCAGTATCTCCAATTGCATCTTGGTCTTCGTAGAGAGGAAAATTGACTGCCTTCTTATAATGTCATCGCCATAAACCTGAAAATTGTCTAGATCTTATGGAGCCATCAATACTGCTTTTTAACATTAAAGCATCTCTCCATTACTTCTTCTTCTTCTTCTTCTTTTTTTTTTTTTTTTTTTTTTTTTTTTTTTTTTTTTCCGATCTTACATGGTATCTCTGGTTTTCAGTATGCTCGAATTATTCAGAAGCTTGGTTTTCCAGCTAAGTTCAAGGTGTTAATTTTTGTGTAACTTCTCTCTCTCTCTCTCTCTCTCTCTCTCTCTCACACACACACACACACACAAAGCATGAACACATTTATATTCATATAAAAATGATAGATACTTCATATGTAGCTCATTAGGCTACAAAGCTTTTACTCTTTGTTTGACACTGATGATTTTCACTGTTGTAGGATTTCAAGATTCAGAACATAGTTGGTTCTTGTGATGTTAAATTCCCAATAAGGCTTGAAGGACTTGCTTATTCCCATGGTGCCTTCTCAAGTGTAAGTGATGACAGTGTGTCCATCTGAGTTCTTTCTGATGAAATGTCTGGGTCATTATTTATGTTTATGAGGTACTTATAAAAAAAAAAAAAAAATTATTTATGTTTATGAGGTATAAATCTTTGGAATGTGCTCTCTGGAAAGATAGTCATTGGAGTCTTCTCCTTCCTGACCATTGTAGTGTGGGTTGTGCACACCTACCTTATTGTGGGATCTTCTCTAAATAAATGATTGGAGTGTGGGTTTTGCACACCTACCTTATTGCGGGATTTTCTCGAAATAAATGTTTTATGTAGATCTTTTTATTTAGCAAAATCTCAACCGTATTTTGAACTTCTTAAAATTTAGAGAATGGTGATTTCCATACTGACTGTATTTTGATTGTGATGGCCAGTATGAACCAGAGCTATTCCCAGGTTTGATCTATCGGATGAAACAACCAAAGATTGTGCTGCTGATCTTCGTGTCAGGAAAAATTGTTTTGACAGGAGCTAAGGTGATGACAATAGACTTGTTCTGTCGTCCTTCCCGATTTTGTATGCTATAATGGTTGGCACCTAATAAGCATTGTTTCATTTTCAATTCTTAAGGTGAGAGAAGAGACATATACGGCTTTTGAGAATATTTACCCAGTTCTTACAGAGTTCAGGAAAAACCAGCAATGGTATGATACTTGATTGAATTTGCTTTTGTTGAGATTCGACTCTTATTTATGGGAGCTATTCTGTATCTTTTAACTAGGAGTAATTCTGTTTTTGATAAGTAACTAGGGGTAATTCTTAATACCCTAAAAAATTGGATTTGTTGTGTTTGGGTGGAAAAGGCTCAGCATTATAAGTTTTGCTGGGGATGGTCTGGAATTCCTAAATTAATGCCCTATGAGAATGTTCTCGATGTTCCTTGGCTTATTGCTGATGAGTTGTGTGTGCCAGGAATTAGAGGATGTTTAACATTTGGTTTTTCGGGTCATTCTGTTTAATTGCCATGAAGAGCCAAAAAGTATATTTGGAATATTTCGACTTGTAGGGGTTGTCATGGGTTGTAGTTACACTTTTTTTTCTGTTCACACAAACTTCTGGGCCATCTTGATGGCCACCGTGGATTGCAAGATAGTTTTGGTCGTGTAAGATTTTCAACTTGATTATAGATAGATGGGTTTCAATTAGACATTGCTGTTTGCTGTAATAAGTTTAAGGTATACATTTAATCTCTGAACAGATAAGATCCAACTTCCCCAAGGGTCCTGATGGGGAAGTATAAATAGGAGAATCCTGTCCTTGGCTCATCTCTCTCTCTCTGTCTGAACAAAAAATGTTTAACTGGCTATCATTGGAATTGATTTTTTTTTGCCATGACTGTGCCGACAACAGATGAGACCTTTGATTTTACAGGACATGTTGGCATGTTTTCTGGTTTGTGAGGATGCAATAGTGTCCAGCAACAAGGTGAACTAATCTTATCTGTGTTACATTTGATGCAGATTTTGTAGAAGAAATCAGGTTGTGTTGCAGAGAAGTTTCTAAGGTGGAATACCCCTATCAATTGAGCCGCTACTGAGCCCGGAATGAATTGTAAATATTGTTCTCTGGCGGTTAAGTTAAAAGATATGGGCAGTATAATTTTTTTGGTTAAGATGTTGTGCTGGGAGAACCCTGTATCTGCAATGTTAACGTGAAAATTCAAATTTGGCGGAATAATGCTTCCGTTAATGTGGAACACTACCTGTAATGTAAAGTGATTGTTTTGGCCATTTTTATTTTGCAAATAAATGCCAGCAGTTTTGGTTCTTAAAAGGTTCCAAGATTTGATAAAAACAAAAAGATAGGCTAGCGTATGACATAAGGCTTAGTCCTGCAGGTGGACAAAAAATGATGGCCAATGAAATTGCTGAAGAGATTGGCAAAAGAGATCTGACACAGAAGAAACAGACTGTGACTCTGGAAAAGAAAAGAAGGATGAAAATGCACAAAATAGAATTTTAAATAAAATCTAACTATTTAATTCAAAATTTTAATTTATTGTTATATTATGGTTCAATATATGTTGGACTGGTTTGTGATGCATCAACCTGGCCAGGCATGTAGTAGACTGGTAGGTATCATGGGTCTAGACAATACTGGAGCACAAAATAAATAAAAAAATAAAAAAAGATGCCATCCCTTAAAAAATAATATTGTATAGAACTGACATCCTTATTCAGGATTATTTGTAAGACTGTTTATCGGCACCCGAATTTAGAAAACCGGATTAATCCGGTTCGAGTACCGGATTTTAAAACCCGGGTTTAAAACCCGGTACCTGGGATATATAAACTAAAAAAAAAAAAAAACCCTAGTTCTACCCGTGCCCCCCCTCTCACCGTGACAAAATTTAGATATCTCTTTCTCTCTCTGGCCTGGATCTCTGTTCTCTATCCACTTCTCGCCTTCTCTCTCTCTCTCTCTCGATCGAGCACCGAAACGACAACCATTGCCGCCAGTGTTATCTGAGGCCACCGTCCACGACTCCATAGAAGAATTTTCACAACTCTCGGTACGTTCCTCTCTCTCTCTCTCTCTCTCTCTCTCTCTCTCTATCTCTCTCTCTGTGTTTTGAGCATTTAGATCTCTTCTCCATGGGGGAAGGTTCTTTCGTATCAAGAGTTTGTTGGGGAAGCCGAAACCCTAGCCATTGTCGTTGGTGACTAGTAGAGGCTGCCGTTTGGCTAGATCTGCTCTTCTCTTTTTGGGTTTTATTTTTTCGCCCAAATCTATAACCTGTTATGTTGTGGTAGTGCGTGAGTAGTGTTTTGGTTGGCTAGATTGGTTCTTTTCTTTTTGGGTTTTATTTGTTAAGAGTTTTGTACACTTCAGTTATATGAGCTTTATGATACACGATAAGGATCTTGCAACTTCAGTTATATGAATTGAGCTTTTATCGTCGTTGGTTTATATAATTTGTAGGAATGAAGAAAGCAGAATACTTTGAACTTAAAAGTGATAAAAAATGTTTGTCTTGATTAAACACAATTTTTTCATTTTTAGTGCCACGGTTCAGGTTTCTAGATTATGTAATTTTCTAGGTAGCAGCAGCATGAAATATTTTGGGGATAAATGACCACATTTTGTCACATTTGATGGAATATCTTTGGCGTGAAGTCTCACCATCTTCATCATGTGACTCAGTATATAAAGTTTGTAAGAGTTCATGAGGAAAATTACTCACTATTCCCCTCGTTCTGTCCTACCTTTTGGTTATTCACCATGTGTATAAAAGATGAAGATTCCTTGGTGATCATTCTTGAGCTGCCCCCATAATATTGTACATTTGTACTTGGGTTTTTTCCTTATGAAATTTTCACTTACCCACCAAACATTGGCTGCCTATCTCTATTTCCCACTGAGATGTCACTGCAGACACAGGCCAAACCGTGCAAATATTTTAATTCTGTCTGTTTTTTGATTCCAGTCAACCTATGGATAGTGAAAGGTCGAGCATATATGATTTATGCTATGTCATGGCTCATGCATTGTGTTTGAGAGTGTTTGTTGAGCTTTCTTCAATGAAAGTTCAAGCATATATGTTATGCTTTCCCTGGGTTGTGTTTGTGTATTTACTGAGCTTTCTTCGCTTTAGTACCATGCACTTCAGTGACAAAAAATTGCTACCTAGATTATGTAATTTTCTAGGTAGCAATTTTTTCATGTACACGATAAGGATCTTGCAACTTCAGTTATATGAGCATTATGAAATTTGATATCTTACTTCATTGGGGCTGAACTGAGAAGAGATGAGCCTCATGTGTGTCTCTATCATTTTACATCATTATATGCTTTCTATTTTAATTTATTATTCTTATAAAAATGTAAGATTATGAAAAGTACTGGTTGAAACAAAAAAACCAAAAAAAAAAAAAAAAACTGGAAAGTTATTTCACATGTAGTCTGTTTTTAACTATTATTATTCATAAAATTTACTTTTACTTGTAAAAAAAAGATTGATATATGTACTTGTGATTTTTCCTCTCTAAGTGTTGTACATAGTCTGTCATAACAAGTCAATATATTAGTCTGTTATCTATGTTTTTAGGAGAACATATTGCCACTTTAATCACTGACTTAAGCAAAATTCCTGTAGAATGTTTTCAGTTGATACGGTTGGGCATTCTCAAGAGTTTATAGTTCCCTTTCCCCTCTCTATAGGAGTTAGTCTTACCAAACAGCTGTGGATATATTTGTACTCACCAAATGAACTAGCAATTGCTACAGGTAGGAACTTTTAGTAATTAAGACTAAACTATGCAAGTGATACTTTGATCTATATGTGCATAATGTTTAATTCTCAATGCTGAAAATGCCTCCATTGTTTTTCTACCCCCCTTGGTGAGACACTCATCTCCATTGTCTTTTATTTATTTATTTCAGACTCTAATCATCACTTTATGAAGCAGGACCTACCATTTTAAAATATCATTATCACTCTATTAGCAGATTTAGTATGTATCTAGCATTATATTAGTTTATAGGATGTGTTGCTTTCAGATTTATGCAATTTTCATTCTATTTTGTTTTTTGCAGGATCACTTTCAGGCCAATCACTTTGAAGTTGTTATTTGATGTGAAAATTAAATCACTGATTTTGTAATTCATATATTGTAATTTAGTATTTCGTAATGTAATGTATAAATAATAAATAATATAATATGCAATGGATTATTGTAATGCATGCATACTTTGCATAGATGAATATTGGAATTTTTTTTTATTTTACATGCATTTTTATTGCAAGGCAAATTAAGTGGAATTTTGATATAGGAGTTGAGATTTTTCAATCTCTAAAATGCACAATCAAATTTATTTTTTATAAAAAAATCAGAAGCACATGTGAAAATATTTGAATATACATTTAGGCTTTTATATGGGTTAAAAAAAAAAAAAAGACCCGGGTTGAATCCGGAACCCGGAATCCGGGTTTTGTAAAACCCGAATTTATCTGGGTTTCGGCCCATTTCTGACCCGGATTAACCCGGTCCAGGTTCCGGCCCGGATTTGAAATCCGAGTTCTGGTTTGGGTCTACCCGGATGAACACCCCTAATTATTTGTAGTATATATAAAGAGAAATGATATTTATAATCGTAAGTATGTAAGAATTGTATAATTATTTTGAAAAAAATGAATAAATATAGAATTCATATAAGAAAATTAAATTTTTAATAGTAGATTTTACTCTTTTGAATAAATATAGAATTCATGTAAGAAGAAAATTAGATTTTTAACAATAGATTTTACTCTTTTTCAAAGAGACTGTACGGTGTTTGCACACTTTCACAGTTATATTTAATATTACTTTTTGTGATAGCTTGAATGTCACAACAAATGACAAATTATGTCGTGAGTTCTGCTACATACAATCACTTTCGTGTAGTTCTTGCACATTTCACTAATGTGATTTGTCAAAACAGTTATTTTATATTAAATAAAATGATGCAATTAATTACAGTGTAGTAAAGTGCACAAAAATTACGCAAAATTAACTGCATATAGAATTTTTGTTATGCCGTAGGTGTTCATTTCTATTGGATTTCAGAGTGCTATTAGATAGAAATAATGCAAAAAGGAAATATATATATATATATATATATATATATATATATATATATCGGAATAATAGGCCTCCATTGTATTGATTTGTACTTTATCCAACCCCCACCACAAAACTTGAGCAAACTTTTCACTGATTCGGATCTAAGGGAACTTCTAACTCATTCTGTAAATGGGGGTTTTGTTTTGTAGAGTAATAAGGAAATTGCATGTAAAGTACTCCAATTCCGATTAGAATACTCCATTTGATTGTTTATAACAAAGTTCAAAGATGAATGGGGTTTGCAGTGCTGCTGGTATATGTATAAAGTCCAGTTAATCTTTTAATTTCTTCTTTTAGAGAAAAGGGGGAAAATAATATATATATAAATCATGACAAGATCAATTAAAAAAGAAAAGAGTTTTGCCAATTATATAGTATATATATTATTCATGTTAGAAAGTACGTAGTTTCTCAAATTCATTTATACCGGCCAAGAGAATGAGGTGCCATTTAGACAGTAAATTGAGATGAGATAAGATAAATTGATATGAAAGTTGAATAAAATATTATTAGAATATATTTTTTAACATTATTATTGGTTTGAAATTTAAAAAAATTGAATTGTTTATTATATTTTGTCGGAAAATTTGTACAAGTTATAATGATGAGATAAGATGAGATGAAATTAAACATTTTCACTACTCAAATGGGGCTGAATAATATTTTCCTCAAGAGATCAAGGAGTATTTGGTTGAAGGTAATAATGTGTACTTGATAGTAGTAAACGTTTGCTTAAAGCCTCGTTAGAGTACAAAGTTAAAAGCTTCGTTTGGATAGTCATATAAGATGAAAAATTTGTGAATAGTAGTTAGATAATTTGTGAATAGTAAAGAAATAATTTTAGTTAATATTTTTATTAGATTTTGGAAAAAGAGAGAAAAAGTTCAATAAAATTTTTATTAGAATATAAATTTTTAATGTTATTTTTGTTTTAGATTTTGAAAAAATTGAATTATTTTTTGTCTTTTATATGGAAGTTTGAAAAAATTATAATGATTAGATAAAAAAGTATAAAAAAGAAATTGAAAAGTATTTATGTTTAAGTAGTGTTTGGATGTTGAAATGAAATGAGATGAAATAAGATGAGATAATATGAGATGAGATCACGAGACTAACTACGTATCCAAACGGGTCTTTCAAGCAAACTTTTGACCATTCTTACTAAAATTTAATATTTTAGGTATATTATTTCTCATTTAATTTAATTTCATATAATATTTTGATAGAGAAAATTTTAATTCTTAGGGAGATTTATTTGAAAAATAACATTTACTCTTAAAGTTTAAAACAGAGGAGAATATAAATAAAGTATTTTTATTTGTAGTAATTAATTTTCCCTAAAAAGCTTGGGAAGATTTTAAATTAAAACATTAGATAAACTTTTTTGTTATTATGATTTTTGTGAAATGTCTATTTTCTTTAAATTTTGAGTTTATATATATATATGCATGTATATAAAATTTTGCTTAAATATTTTTTTTTTCTATTACAGGATTTGTCTCTAATTTATATAGAGTAATGCTATATACAATTTTATGGTGTGATAGCAATGTGTACTTATTTATAAAAAAGTAAGATTCATTATAAAATAATAATTTTTTACATAGATTTTATATTTATCAACTATTTTTTAATAGGAGTGCACGTGACTTATATAGTTCTAATATCATTTATTATTTGCGTTTATAGATAATGCTTATATATTTGAACCAAATGAAATTCATGGGAAAATCATCGTACTACTGTAAGGCTAGCTGCACCCGATCCCATTTTTATCGGGCTATGGACCGACGAAAAAAGAGGTCTTGCCGATGTTCGGAGTGTATAATGTATATCTTGGCAGGTCAATTCATTTTCTCTTGACATATCTCAATAATTGGCTAATTTTATTGAAATATATTACTCATCATTTTTACATCACATACTACATATATATATTTATTTTTTTTCTTATTAAATATGTAATGTATGGATAATGAGTAAAAGAATTTATTTAATTTAAGAAGAATATTAAAAAAAAATTAAGTGTGGTGCGTGATGTAAAGATGCTAAATGAAAATGTTCAATTCTATTCATGTTTTTTTTTTTCTTTTTGTTTTTTTAAAATTCTATTTATGTTTAAATCGTAATATTGAGTATTGATTAATTAAATTTATAACATTATAAATTATCATCTCCCCATATAGAGACTAATTTTTCTTTTTACTTGTGCTATTTATATGAAGTCTCAAGAAAAGCTAGGCACTTCGATCGATCATGATTTGATTAATTCATTTAATTGAATGATATTTATGCAATTTGACTTTTGCTTAATATTCAGAAAAAAGGTCGTAGGGTAGAGATGGAGCTACCAAAAAGCTGAGAACCCCGCGTACTCATGATGAATTCATGTTGAACATAGCATGCATGCATCCCTACTAATAAAAGTACGTGGACATGTGGAATCCATGCAGGAGAAGGGCGGATAGGGAAGAAGGGTTGTTGGCCATACGCATGCACGTACTAAACTCGATATTCTATTCTTGTTCAAAACTACCGATCTTAAATGTTTGAAGTTATAAAACTCAATAGCAAGGATTTGAAGTCTTCGTGCTCTCCAGATATATAGAGCATCCCTCCACGCTGTTTGCAGCTCCCTTGACCCCGGGCCCCGTGCATATATATATGTATATATCGCATGCGGTACTATATATCTTCCTCAATCACTCCCATGATTTGAGTTGCAGTCGACGACGGCTGCAGGGATATTATTACTGAGAGAGAGAGAGAGAGAGAGAGAGAGAGAGAGAGAGAGAGAGAGAGAGAGAGAGAGAGAGATCATGGGAAGGGCTCCATGTTGTTCAAAGGTTGGGTTGCATAGAGGTCCATGGACTCCTAGAGAAGACATATTGCTTACCAAGTATATTCAAGCTCATGGTGAAGGTCATTGGAGATCTTTGCCCAAAAAGGCCGGTAATATATTCATATAATTATGTCATGAATTAAATTCTGTCTTAATTATATATTCCTCTTATATATATATATATATTATCCAACTTCATAACAGTAACCTTGATGATATATAATTCTCTGTTTTTCTTCCCCCTGAAACACAAGCAATTGATCAGCAAAACAGCCAGCAAGTGCCTTTTTCAATGGCCCTTTTTCTTTCTTTTTTGGTGAGGGTTTGGAAATGACCATTTTTTAGTTTTTGGCCTGAATTAAAGTATGTTATTCATTCTCAGATTTTCTCAATATTGATCTAAAAAAGCTATTTATTACTATATATATGACTATATATCTTAATAATTTAGATCTTCATGTTCTGAAAAACTCTGTTTTTGCAAGGCCTCCTAAGGTGTGGAAAGAGCTGCAGACTAAGATGGATGAATTACCTAAGACCAAATATAAAAAGAGGGAATATCACCCCAGACGAGGATGACCTCATTATCCGATTACATTCCCTTCTTGGCAATCGATGGTCCCTCATTGCTGGCAGGCTTCCTGGCCGCACTGACAATGAGATTAAGAATTATTGGAACACCCATCTCCGTAAAAAGCTCAGAGCTCAAGGAACAGACCCCAACACCCACAAAAAGTTGATCATAGAAGAGCCAGTACTCCAAGATCAATCAAAGATCAGCAAGAAGAACAAAAACAACAACAAAAGCAACATGAACAACATCAGGAAGCTGGTGGTCAAGAACAAGAAGTACAAGAGCATCGCAAATATTAATATTCAAGATGTAGATCAGCCCCAGAAGCCAAAGGTTCATCTTCCAAAACCAGTACGGGTTACTTCTCTTTCAATGATACCAATGATTCAAAGCTTCCAACGCAATACAATATTTAATGCTGCTGCTGCTGCTACGACCACTAGTGGGACTTCAAGGCAAGAAAATATTAAAGAAGGATCATCACCATGTATTGGCTTTGGTACAAAAGTGGAAGATATTCCTTGGTCATTTGATTCCAAAAATGGTGAAAATATTAATGGGGTAATTGGCCTTCTTAATGATGGTGGTGATCAAGATCAAGATCAAGATCAAGAACATGATCATGGTACTGTTGTCATGAATGGCTTAGATTTTGACCAGTGCCAGTACTCTAATAATTTAGCTACAGGAGACAAGTCTCTAGAGAAGCTTTATGAGGAGTACTTAGAGCTCCTGAAGACAGAAGAAAACCATGTTCATGAATTAGATGCCTTTGCAGAATCGTGTTTGGTTATCTGAAAAATTAAGGAGAAGATTGAAAATAAAAAAGGGAAGTTTGGATTAATATTGTCGATGCTTACCATGATTTCACGTGCTTACCTTCTAAACAGCTTAATCCATGATGATCATTAGGTTATGAGAACCACTATTTTAATGATGGTTTGACGCCGTCTATGCTGTCGCAAACTCATGATATTATTAATATATAATTAATGAATGTGGTAATTATATATAATGATATATTTGTTGTCGTTTTACCTTCTGAAACACATGACTATTTGGGGGCGACTCGTCAAATAGTTTTGTTTTGTTTTTTTTTTTGTTTTTTTTTGTCTTTTTTTTCCTGTAAAAATTAGTTTTTTGAGGCAAAATTCGGTAGCAAAAGAACAACATTTTGCAGTGTCAAAAGGTATATATTTACGAAAATAAAAATTTTATACAGTTATTTTTATGTATTTTTTTGTACACTCTACTGATATGATTAATTGAGTATTAAAAAAATTAATGTAGTCAATTACATCAGTGAAATGTGTTAAAAGTATGTAAAAATAATTATATGTAGCATTATTTATTTCTTTTACTTAATTGTTTGGAAAGTATTTTTAAATAAATTTATAATTTTTTGTTTTGAAAGGTTTAAAAAATATTGAAAAGAAAAAGAAATAAAAAAAAATACACTTTTAGACTTCTCAATAAGAATTTTCGAGGCTAGTCTCTCGATGGCTCTAGAATGATCCTATATTAATAGTGGTAACTTGTCGTAAATAAAATTTGGAAAATACAAAGTTTCTTGTAGTGACGTAATATTGATATTCTAGAAGGATACATTATAAAAATAAAAATCAAGACATTCCTATCAATTTAAAATAATTAAATTCCAGTGGAAAAGATATCGCAAGTCTATTCGATCGGAGAATCGTGTGGGAATCCTTCCACAATTTTTTATTTTTTAAGGAATTTCACAAAGTTCATTATGCTTTTTTGGAGCCTTGTTATAAAAAGAAAAAAAGAATGCTCTTTTGGAGCCATTCCAAATAATAAACAACAAAAAAACATGCTTTTTGGAAACATGGGTACTTCTCGCCTGCACGTTTCACGGTTTCACAAGCAAATTAATTAAGAAAATTCCTAAAATCACCTCTCCCAGCTCCCTTGAATTGCTGCTGCTGTTTGCTGTTTTTTCTTTTTTTCCCAACTTTTTGATTAACAAAATGTTTTTTTTATTGATATTGTGAATTTTATTTTTTTAAAAAAGTATTAAAAAAATACATGTAAAAAGGGAAAAAAATAAACTAATGAACTAATGGTAGCTCCTAGTAGGAGCTAGAAGCGGTGATTGTAGTACCTCCCATTAATTAAGAACTCGTTTAGTTATGTAGTTCAGATAAAATGTAATAATATATTTTAGTAATAAAATTTTTAAATTAAGATGATATAAAATAATTTATATAAAAAAATGTGTTTAGATAGTGAGATAAAATGAGATAGTTTTTAATTTTTAAAATTTAAAAAGGGTGTGGATTCCACTATTTATAGAATAATCGAATCTTTGAAATTTTGTACTGTACATGTACTGTTTACACATTGTTCACGTCATTTTTGTACTATTTATGTACTGTTTACACATTATTTATGTCATTTTTGCATTGTTTATGTATTGTTCACACATTATTCACTATCAATTTTCACTGTTCATATTTTAAAATTTTAAAAAATGAAATATTAGGTTTGAATAGTTAATGTTAAGGCAAAAATTGGCTAGGATTAGATGACTAAATGATAAGGTTTATCTTATCATTATTTGACTAAATGATAAGACTTATCTTATCATTATATTTGAATTTGTTGGATGAATGTAAAATAATTATTTATTTATCTCTAAACAATGTTAAGCTTATCTAGAAGTTTTAGGAGGTGTTTAGATAAGTCCCTGAAGTCAAAATCGAGTTCTGATAGTTTTGCACTTATCGAGAAGAAATCTGAACAAAGTTTAGTTTATAACAGAAGAAGTTATCACGAAATGTTAGCAGTTCGTCGGTACGCGTTTTCGCGTCTGTTGCTAACCGTCAGCAGAGTCCTACTGCGACTAGAACTCTTTCCAGACTTTCTATTTAAAGGAATTCGGTTTTGTATCTTCTCAGAGATCAGAGAGCCACGAATTTCAGAGTGGTTATTCAAAGCATATGTGTGAGAAAATTCATTTGAGAATTTTCATGGAGTTTTTCATCTCTCTTTAAATGTGATCGTGCTCCGGTGTTGGAGGATCGTGTGATTGGAATTCAGCCCCTAGAGTTCTAGGAGGAAAGGCAACATTTGAAGATTGCCAGAGGTTCTGGTTGCTACTGCGGTAGAAGACAAACGGGTCGTTTGTCTTGGCAAGTAAGATAGTCGAATTGCAAAGGTTTTGTAATTGATGATTGCTTGTAATTGTTCTTCAAATAATAAGATTGACTTTCCTGGGTTTGGCTGCCCCGTAGGGTTTTACCTTTAAAGAGTTCTTTAAAGGATTTCCCTTCGTAACCAATCGTTGTGTCTTACAAATTTGTTTATTCTCTTTGAGTATTTTGATTAATTTATTAATTCTAGATATTGAGATCTAATCAATTTGTTCAAGGAAATTGGTAGACAATTTCGTGGTTTTACAAGAGTACTTTGGGACTTTCAGTTAAAACTACTGTACCGTACAACGCAAGAGATGAAAACATCTAGCTAACCAACCGGGCCTAATTAAGGGCATAAAGCCCCCTTAATCTATGAAAAAACTATACATTATTACAAAAAAAAAACAAAAAATATATATGTATATATGTATATGTATGTATATATGTGTGGTAGTCGAAATGGAGTGATTAATGATTAGATAGATTCAGACTATAGACAAATGATACTTTCAGCTTATGTATGTATACGATGTCATGTCATTAAAAACCAATGCATATATAAATAATTTTAAAATCATGATATATTGTAATACATTTAGGTATTTTATGCCATTTGTATTCTCGGATTATCCTATATATATATATATATATATATTTTATCGGAATGACGTTGTATGTATAACGATAAATGTTAATTAATTATAATTTCACGAACTATACTTATTTTAAGTGAACATACTTTGCAATATAAAATGAACTTTACTGTATTTACTCATATTTTAATATGAGAAATATAAAATGATTTGATTTAATTAGTAGAGAAAATTCAAATTAGAATTTTATAAATTCACTCTTACCATATTTACAGTCTTGAAGTATGCAGTCTTGTATATTCTTTTTTAAAAAGAAATAAATTTAAGTCTATATAATTTTTTTTAATTTTAATAAAAATATTATAATTATAAAAAAATTTAATAAAAATAAATATACAAACTGTATCGACCGAGGCTACTACGTAGACGGGGCAATTGAGATTTGTTGGATCATGCAGGGCCAGGCTGTGTATTGTGCAAACCTCTCTGGAAAGGCGACTCTGGTACAGGTGGAGGGCAAAATTAATCCAGCATCCACAGCGAATTTTGCCTGCAACTGCTTTGACTGTGCAACAACGTGCAAGACACTGATCGGCAACACTATTTTTTATATTTTTTTTATTGATATAATTAATTGTATATATTTTTTAATATAAAATTAATTATATCAATAAAATATAAATAATACATGAAAATAATTTTACGGGGATTTTTTTAATATATCCTCACTTTTAAGATTATCTGTCGTGTGTCGTAAGTTATTTGTCTATGTCCAGCTCGTTCGTTCACACACGATGTATTGTCTGCGCCCAACTAGTTCATCGTCATTTGTTGTGTCCTTGAAAGAGGAGACACTTGGTTTGACTTCTTTGCCATTGTCATTATTTGTAGGTTCTATATTTATTTCTTCGGATCAAAAAAAAAAAGAAAGAAAAAATAACCAAAATTTCCTCCAAAATAACGTTTATAGCTACCACACTGTATCCTTTTGAAAACATATAATTATTAAATCTGATTATATTCACGATTTCAGTCCATTTTATTTTTACAAAAAAGAAGACATGAGAATTAGGTCTTATACAGATGATATAAGATGAAATAAAATTAAAAATTAAATAAAATATTTTTAAAATATTATTTTTATTTTAAAATTTTAAAAAAAATTAAATTGTTCTAATAAATCATTAGTGCTTTTTTTAAAAAAAAAAACTAAAATAACTTATATATATTTAATCAAGTTACTAATTTTTATTAAAGTCTTTAAGGAAAAAAAAGAGAAAAATAATTCGTATATATATAGATACGATCGACTATAAACTACTTCATTAATTGATGATATTGATGTTTATTAAGGTTAGAATTACACTAAAGAAATTTTAAGAAAGTGATTGTTAAATTGGGGTAGGTAATTACTTGTTGGGAAATATAAAAATCTTCCAACCTAAAGTTGTAGGAGTTATGACTTTTTCACTATTTCATTTATATATTATGAACCGGTGAGGAGGTGGAGTTGCATGATATGTTTCTACTTATATAATTGTAAGGTATGAATATGAAGGATCTGATCAACATCCAAATTAAAAAAAAAAAAAAAATCATGTGTCCTCTCTCTTTTTTAATAATATTAGATTCGATTTTTGGATAGGTAAGTTGCGTACGCTTTTGGAGAAAATTATTCACTATAAAAAACCACAATCATTTCTTCCCTAGACCATGTGTGTGTATATATATAAAGGTATTAATGTTAAATATAATTTTAGAATATATAAATCTTATGTATACTATCTTTTAAAAAAATTAATTTTTTAATTTCAAATTTAATATCTACCTTTTTTCAAATGGGGTATGCAAAGTTTATATAGAAATGATATTTATAATTTTAAAATATGCAAACTCAGCCCACTCTTTTAGAGAAAAATGGTTAAATCTAATATTCATATGAAAATTTTATGTGAATATTTTACTTGAGCTCGTAAATAAAATCTCAAGTAAAACAATTTTTCGTCTGTTTAGAGAGAGCACGTTTACCTTCTTTTTAGAATAATCACATTTTCGTAAGAGTTGTAGCCAAAGAGGAGGGTGGAGCTGCGTCTCTCACCGCTTCTCCTTTTCCTTTCTATTTTTGTATTGTATATATACTTTTAAGGTGGTGTTTTTTTCCCCTCCCTTCACGGGTTTGATTTTGGTTAGATCCGCTGCTTTTCGTTCGCCAATTGCCTACGTGCGCCCCACCACCCCATCCTCTAGCTTCCGATCTATTGGGACGGTGTAGAGGTGGAGTTGCATGATATGTTTGTACTTATATAATTGTAAGGTATGAATATGAAGGATCTAATCAACATCCAAATTTAAAAAAAAAAAAAAATCTTGTGATCTCTCTCATTTTTTAATAATATTAGATTTGATTTTTGAATAGGTAAGTTAGGTACTCTTTTGGAAAAAACTAGGATTCACAGTAGAATAAAAAAAAATTCGTGTAAATATCATATTTAACCATTTTTCTTGAAGAGAGTGGGCTGAATTTGCATATTTTAAAATTTTAAATATCATTTCTATATTAACTTTACGTGCTCAATTTGAGGAAAGTGGATATTAAATTTGAAATCAAAAAATTAATTTTTTTAATAATAAAACTTATTTTTTTAAAAGAGAGTATACGTAAAATTTATATATTTTAAAATTATATTTAACATTAATATCTTTATATATATATATATATATATGCCAATTTAGTCACTTCGCATGCAAGTAGTTAGATGAGCTCGTGACCAGCTTCTATTCAGAAACTAGTAGATGAGAATATTTATTCCCTATCAGGACGGAAGTCACGGAACAGATACAATATATATGTGTGTGTGTGTGTGTGTATATATATATATGGACGGCAATAAAATCATGTGGCCACAACATGGTCCCACTTTGATTGATCGAAGAAACAGGCCATTAACGCCGATTTGTTTTTAGGGGAAATTGTCGTTATCATTCCTTAAGAAACTTATCTATCAACGTATACATTTTATAATGATATGTCTATTTTAAATATAATTTCACAAATCAAAATAATGCAATTAGAGCTTTATTAGTATATTATTTTCTTTTATAATTAATTTAGTATTCATTATTTTACAGATAAACGTCTAATAGATAATACTCTTTGTCTAAACAGAGACTCAACTTCACCCTTTATAGAAGGAGAAAACTCAACTTCTATAGACAAAAGTTTTATAGATGAACTCTTATTTTATTTTAATTAACAATAAAGAAACTAAAAAAGAAAATAGTAAGATAGAGTTGAAAACAGATAGATTATAGTTTAGATCAATACTGATAAATTTTAAAAATTGTGATGGTGCGTGAAGGCAACACGTTTATCTTTTTTCAATCATAATGGTCAGATTTTAAGAGATGACAAGAAGAGATGTCGAAAAGGATGCGTGACAACCACAAGTAGATGTGAGAGTTTTATCATGTGAGCCGAGTGCATGCGCACCCACATTATACAAACAATTAATTATGGAAAATACTAATTTGTCCTTTCAAAATAATCGATCATTTTGTCACCAATACAAAACAGTATTTTTTTTTTCTTAAAATTATATAACAAAAAAATCATTACACTAGCGGCCACTCTAGGGAGCAGAGTAGCAGCTCCCATTATTTATTAATTCCCCGCCGGCCGTTTGCTTCCCAAGTGTTTGGACAAAACTATTGCAATCTTGCGCATAAAATCAATGTTTATTTATAAGATTCCAATATACTCCATTTAATATCAGTTGTGTATTGAAAAATGGGAATGGCTAATAAGTCCTCGTGCCCATTTATGCGCTGACGTAGGAATGCCATGTAGATTATACTGCCACGTCATCTAATTAGGTGTCAAATGTTATAACACTATGCCTTGTTTATTTGTACAAAACTAAAAAATTCATCTCATCTCAATTTATCATTACAAATTTTTCAAATTTTCATATAAAATATAATAAACAATTTCACTTTTTCAAATCCCAATACAAAATTAATATTACAAAATTATATTATAACAATATTTTATTTATTACTATTTAAAACATCTCATCTGTGTAATCAAACTGGGCCATGCCTAAAAAGTTTCTTAGGCCTTGACTTTAGTAGCTTTAACCCTAATTAATTAAGAGTTGAGCTATTTGAAAATAAGAACTTTTTAAAATTTTTTAAGCTGACAAAAGGACCATATACTTTGGGTTTAGTTAGAATTATCAAGATTCTAGTGCAATATTGATTTTAAGAAAAACCAGATTTTTGGATCTTGATTGCTTTAGTAGTATTATTTTGGAGAAATTTTAATGCTTAATTAATTTTGAAAAAATGTGCCAAGAGGCTAATGTTAGAATGACAAGTGCCATATTGGAGATTTTGCCATATTATTGGGCTAAGTAACTTGGATTAAATACTAGATAGATTTAGAGAAAGCCCAAGAGATTGGTTTATTAAGGGTCCAAGCTTTTTGGGTATAAAGGTTTAGGAGAGACACTAAGACTTTAGGCCAAATTTAAAAAATACAAAGTTTTAAGTCTTTCTTAGAAGATAGTAGAAAATAGGCCAATTATAAAGGATATAAAACTAGTGGGCCTAACTTAGTAAGAGTGAAGGCCTTATGCCCAACTTAAAAAATAAGATTTTAGGCCTCACTTATTGGACACAACACTATAGGCCTAATAAGCTAAGGCAATTGGGCCTAACTTAGTAAGATTCAAGAGTACTTTGGCTCAATTGAAGAAAGATCCAAAGATTAGGACCCAACCTAGTAGGTCTTTGAGTTTATGGATAGGTTCCACAAATCTAAAAATAAAGTCCACTCCAAAGCCCATGACCAAGACTTGCACTTTTGGCCCAACCAAAGCCCAACCCCTTGTCTTTTATTTTATTTTTTTAATTGGAGCCCACATATACTATACTATTGGTTTCCCTCAAATCCAAGAAGTGCCACACGCCACTAAGGCTCCCACCTAATTATGGTTAAGCTTCTAACATGAGTTAAGAAGCACTAATCATGTTACACATGATTAGTAATCTCTAAACTATGTTTTAAGCTTAATCTTTCTTTAAATTGTTTCCCACATTGTTGATCTGAAATTTTTAGTTTTTGTTGTTGATTTGCATTATTCTTAGACTAATTTAGAAGTTTAATCTTGATCCAATACATGTCAATAGAAGCAAAGCCATGTCAATGCCCAAGTCACCACCAATCGGCACCTATTCATGTGCATTACACCAAATTACTCCCTAGCCCACACCTTTTTCATTATATTTTAAATTGTAATTGCATCAATTACACATCATCCCATCACTTATGGGCCAAACCGAGCAATGAGCAAAGTACCTCCAAGAAATTACAAAAAAAAAAAAACCCAACTATTTCCATAGGAAGTGTAGTTGGATTCAAACCAGGTACCCTTGGCTCTTCAAAGCTTTTTCTGCACCAAATTAGCTGCCCTCCCCATGCCACCACTCATGCCTCTTTACCCACATGAGAAAGGCACTCAATGATGGTAATTATGCCCACAAACTAGACCAAGAGGATGAGAAAAAGAGATCAAAATCTGGACAGCTTTGAAGGAAACCCAACACCTTGGGCTATGGCTTACTTGTCTAGTGAATTTTTGTTTCAAGAATTTGAATCAAACAACCCCTACACCTATGGACATTTTCTAGCTCTTGGACATGATGAAATGATGACACTTTAGGTCACTATTCAGCCGACCAAGCCATGACAAATCTGAAAAATGCAATCAACACTCCACCTCCCACCTCCACCACTCACATTCACTTCCTTGGAGCCAAAACCAACATCCCCCTCCCCCATTGCTGCCTAGAAAAATCCCCTCCACACCTCATTTTAAAGCTCCTCTTGAGCATGGAGAGCCTTCTTCCTCCTAAGAGTTTAGAGAGAAGCTAAAAGGTGTGAGTGTTTGAGTGTTCTTGAAGTTCTTGTGAATTCTTGTGTTGGAAGCTTTAGTCGGCCACGAAATTTGTAATTTTTCTTGCCCTATATCTTAGTTTACATGTCAAGCTTTGTTTTTAAGTGTTGAAGTGAATTTTAGTTGAGTTTAGAAGAGGTTACCATGTTTGATTCAAAATTGGGTTCATTAAGGATTGGTTAAGTGTTTAAATTGTTTTAAGGGGAAATTTTAGCTATGGCATGTCTTGGTATATTTTGATATGATTTATTAATGTCTTATAATGAGCATTGAATGTTTGATTTTGATATTAGAAGCATGCCATAATAGGTTTTAATTCTACTTTGTGTTGATCAACAAGCATGCATGGTTTTTAATTAAGTTGTGATTAAGGCATGAAGTTTTGATTTATTTCACCTAGGCTTGATAAATGAGTATTTAGAAAACTTTGTGATTGGGATAAGAATGAAAATACACGTTTTGGGTGAATTTTGAAAGCATACCTTTGTGATTTAGGCTAAGAGCCTCATGCTTGATTAATGGATGATTAATGAAAATTAAGGTTTTTAGCCGTGGTTAAGTGTTGAGATGAACTTCTCACCTAATATTTAGCCTTTATCATATCATTAAGGACTATAGTGATTATTTTTTATTTAAGAAAATTGTATATGCATGCATTCATAAGGATCAATAGTTAAAAGTACACTTAGGCATCAACTAGAGTGCATGCCACGGGTTGTGTATGTTTGATCTAGTTCTACTTTGAATTTTACAATTATATGGGTATAGGTGGTTTTTGAATATGAAAAATATGAGGTCCATGAATTTTGGTTAAATTTGAGATTTGCTTGCAAATAATAAAAAATTAAGTCCTTGGTCGCAATTTTTAAGAGTTTAGCGGTATTTTTATAGATATCTATTTTTAAAACATTTTAATTATAAACATCTTCCTTAGTAGTACAAATCCTAACTTAGTACAAATTCGATTTCAGCTACTACGATATTTCCAAACTCGAGAAGTTTGTAAGTTAGCCTGTAACTTACTCTTATATAATATATTTATGATTCTTGTATAAACGCCCCATTCATATTATAAATATCATTTTAAGCATGAAACATCATTAAGCATTTAATTACTTGTTTACATGATGTGAAAATCTCACCATTTCAACATATTGCATCTATAAATGTCATTTTTATATTAAAGCTTACTACATATGCATATGTCATGAAATATATTTTTTAAGCATAGCCACGAAAATAATTTTTGTTCCGACTCCAAAGGGTAGGACAAGAAATTATCCTAGTGGAACTCCTATATCCCATTTGGAATGTTTAAGAATAGAGTAGTAATCCTTGGGTTGACGAAAAACAATCAATAAGCTTTGAATGGGTTCTATTTTAAGAACGCCAGAGCGAAGTCAAATATTATGACACTTAAGGCTAGTGGATGTACATGTTATGATGTTATGTTACCAATGCATTGAGAATGAGTCTGCAGACAACGTAGTTTCAATGTGAGTTGTACTACAGTCACCAGGTGGTATTCACAGTACATATGGGGAACTATGACGATACCATACGTTATGCTGTTACGATTAAGTATGAATTGCTAATAATGATGAAACATTATGATACTTTTGCCAATTAAAGTGAAAAATGTTTTTTGAAAGAAAATCTGGAATCAAGTTTTTCTGAAAAATGTTGAGGAACCTGGATGGGAGATAAATAATATTTTTTTTCTGCATATCATTGCATGCATCTCATATTTATCATTAATCATGCATATCTTATTTCTGTGCAAGTTGGTTTTTTAATTTACTGAGATTTCAAGGAATCTCACCGTGGTAGTCTCACTACCATTCATTATAAAATGGTAGAAGTTATGTCAGGGTTGGCATACAATGAGCAAGATGAATTGCTGGCTTTAGATGTTTGAGGAGGAGCTCAATTTGGAAAGGAGACTGGATTTGATTTTAGTGTTTATAATGATGACTCTATACACCATAGAGCGAAAGAGAGCATCGATTTGACTGGGAGACTTTGATGCAGTATTTGGACTATGAAGATTCCATCTCTCACGTTATGTTGAACTTAAGTGGACCTCTTAAGTGAAGAAATACCTACTTATGGTTTATAAATCATTGAGATGTTTAGTTCATTCTGATGTAAATTTTATTTATCACCTATATTTTCGTTGCGATTATTGTATACTGCTAGTTGCATTTTAGGATACATTACATATTAATTGTCATGAACGGAATATATAACCTTGTATTATATGTTTCGACGCTCTAAGTCTCCGTTCTATCCCAAGCAAAGATTGGGGCATCACAAATATTGATCCCAATGTCGACATGACATGCACGTTAGTATAACAGTTGAGAGGCTAAAGACTCAACTTGCGTTGAACCCATGACAGGGTGATGATCATCATGTATTTTATGGATTAATTTGGCTCTCAGAAAACATGTTTAGTTTTAGAAAGTAGCATGTTTGATAGTATATAATATGGTTTTTTTTTAATTCATTTTGAAAGGGAACTTGAAAAAAAAAAATTGACTAATGCAAAAAAGAAAAAAAGAAAGAAAAAAGAATGATATTTGTAATCGTAGAATGCACAAGCGTCGCACAATCTCTTTAAAAAATGAGTAAATACCGGATTTGCATGCAAAAGAAATAATTTTTTAATAGTAAATGCCACTCTTTTTTAAAACAATTGTATAGTATTTACGTACTCTACGACTGTATATAGTATTACCCAAAAAGAAATAAGCGTTAATATTTACAGTTTGACCCCTCAAACTATCACCCTAGTACTGTCGGTTTGGCCCTGAACGTAACAATGGTACAATTTGCTCCCTAAATTTAATTATCTGTGTCATTTACAACCTTCCATTAAATAAGTCTCTAAGCTTGAGCAGAAATAAATAAAAGCATGATTCGAATTTTGAAAAATAAAAACTTATAGAAATGTTTTTAAAAAATCAAACTAACTCTCTTTGGTAAAACATATTTATAAGTAATTGACCTACTAAATTAATGAAAAGAAATAGCTTTTATGGCCAAAGTTGGTTTTTTGGGATTCATCCCCCACACCGCTGGCCAACGGTCATCTCCCTCATTCTTAAACCCGTGATCTGTTTTCTAATTTTTCAGTTCTAGAATTTCAATCCTTGGATTTTATCCCAATTAGCTTTTGCTACTATATATATATATATATATATATATATATATATATATATATATATATATATATATTGTTAAGGACGTGTTTCACAACGCCAGTCACATGGATTACCTGCCACGAACAAAGGGGCGGCACTGGTTGCCCTAGGGATACTCTGATGCCAAAGTCAGAATACTATGAGAGTACGTGTATGTAAAAGATGCAGTCAATCAAGTTAAGTTTTAGTTACCTCATGCAGGCTATTTATAGAGGTGTAGGGAAGAACAGATAACCATTCATCGAAGATATACCTCAATGGTTTCCCTTATTAATTGGAGTGATCTCTTCCTATTATACTGGCATTGCTATCTACATGCAACTTTGTCGTTATCCATTCGATAGCCTGTATATGGATTGTCTTGGGTTGCTAGGCTCATGGGTTTAATAGGCTTATAAATGAATTAGGCCTACAAGCACCAAAAGGTCCCCTCCAATTACCCTGCTAATTTTTTTTTGTGGCAACAAGTGGGAAATTAATTCATAATTGGCCCTACCCTGCTAGTCCCAGATAGGTGATGATTGAAACCTACCCTGCTAGCCTTGGTAGACTTTCTATTGGATATATATATATATTTTAAACAATTTGAAAGCAGAGTCCTTGTGTTTATAGGATTATGACACGTGCCCACAATCGCTCCTGCCTTCGTTCTTTTTGCTTATCAAGAATGCTATCAGTCAGCACACAGGCAACCTCTCAGCTTCTTGAGCCCTTTTCAGAATCTCATTATTACTCCCTTTAGTCGTTGTTTTTTCCCATTTTTTGGTTTGCTACCATTGAAACGTTCTTACTTCATTCTTCTTTGGATTCTTGCTCTCCCTTCTTTCCTCGTTTCCTTTTCTCGCTAATACTTGCATTTCCTTACCAAATGGCTCACTGCGGCACTTCATCTAGTCATTCAATGATAGAAACCTCTCCTAAGGTTTCTAATCATTCGAAAGTTGAGGTTTTCGAGAGATAGGCAGCCCCCTCCTTCGAAGGATACTCCTGGCGTTCGACCATTTCTAAGAAGGAGCTAACTAAGTTGTGGATGAGTTGCAGGGTTCCTGGGTCAGTGGAGTTTGTGATTTTTTCCATAGATGAAGGTGCAGTGGATGAAGAAGGCTTTTTTGGGTGTGTGGCCCTTACTGCCAGTACCTTGTCCAGTGGGCTACAACTCCCATGTTTTTGCTTTGTGCATGATGTTTTTAATTTCCTTTAGATTGCCCTCGCTCAATTGTCCTTGCACGGTTGGCGTGCACTGCTGTGCTCCTGTGTGGTGTTTAGTATGGCGTTGGAGCCTTTGGGGGAAAGGTATCCTGATTTGACAGCTCATGAGAACTTTTCCTTCTACAGCGTAACTTGCTTGCCAGTTAATATCTGTAGTTTTTGGGTGTGAACAAATGGCTAGCGATTGGCAGCTTTTGAGTCTCGCTATTCTAATGCTAAGTCTTGGAATAAGAAAATTTTCTTTTTGGTTGGGAGTGGTTGGGAATTTCCTACTTCTAAGGACCTTATTAGGGATTTTCCTGTCCAAGCCATTTGGGGGAAAATCCCTGACGATAAAGATATATCAATTCACCTTACTAGTCATGGATTAGAACGTTTTGATGCAGTTCTGTCTTGGGCACAAGAGCATGATAGCAAGACCAAGGAAAGTGCATTATGGACTGATAAACTACTATCGGAGCCCCATATTGATAGATTCTTCATTATGCCCAATCGCTCCCATTTAAAAGGATGCCAATTGAGACCTATGCAAAAGGCTTCTAAGAAGAGGCCTGCTTCACCCCTTCTTCAAAAACCCTGCCAAACATCCTTGCCAGAGGATGTTTAGATGCCCCTACCAACTACCCTGTTGAAACTATGAAAGGGGTGGTTATTGACAAGGATTTAGATGAGACTGTTGGGTTTGGTGTTACATTAGACCTTGTAAGGGAAGTACCTTGTGCTTCCTCATAGCCGTATGACTCCCCCCGTCTTCAGGACCTAGACTAGCTTATGGGCCAAGCCCTTATGGATTTGGCTACCACCCTAGACTACGAATCTCCTGTTGGTGGGTTGGGAGTTGCTGACACCTTTGAATTCCCCTCCCTTCTTGACTCTGCACCTTGTGATGTTGAGGCCCACTCTAATATTTTCAGCGCCTTTTCTATGGGCATGGCTAGGATCCTGACCCTTGAAGAAGTAGCACCTACTCACCCCTTAGCTAGTCTTGATGTGCCTCCTTCTACCGTTTCTGAGGGTGTGAACCCCTTGTCAAATAACGAACGGGTCTCTATTCCCTCCAACCCTTCTTCTTTTGGTGGTGACTTGAGTCTTCAACTCCTAAGGTGGGGGGTGGATTGTTGGGTATTGATCATGTGTTGGGGGATTCTTTGGAAGAGGATCAAGTGCTAGGGAACAAAAAAGAAGAAGTTCAGGTGTTGGGGGAAGGGCTTCAGGAGAATGAGGTTGCTAGTGGCGAAGGTGGAAATGGCTTCACCACCACCCCAGCTTTTGTAACTCCTCTCCTACAGTTAGCTGTTACCCCTAGTACAGTCACACCTAAAGTAAATCCCACGGCTTCACTTATTGCACCGGTGCTACCCCTTCCTTTGAGTGCTGATATCAGGGGTAGCTCAATAGGGGCAAAAGAAGTGGAAGGCCTTTTGTCAGCGAATGCTCCTTCCTTGGATGAAGCTGTGATGGAGATGTCATGCCTCCTAAGGGACTTCCTTGCATCTTTACCACTTTATTTAGTTGGTGGTTTCCTTTCTGTGTTTTTAATTTACCATTCCTCTAAATTGTGGTTGTGCTTTGCAGGGCGTGGATAATCTGGTTGCTTGGGTTTTTGGTGACCGTCATGACTTAGAGTTTGAAGTAAAGGAAAGGCACAAACTTGGCTTTTACACTTGGAAGGAAATCTCCCACCTGTTGGCTGAGAAAGAGAAGCTTACCGCCCATCTTGAGAAGCTGATGACTGGTAAGGCTGAATTGGATTGCTACCTTGGTCAGGCCGATGGGTAAATCCAATTCTTAGAAGGTGAAATTGACCTCCTCCGTGAGGAGGCATTCGCGCTCCGGGGATAATTACTTTGCATTGGGTCTCAGAATTCCAAGCAAGCCTTTTCGTAGCTGAGTGACATGAAGAAAGAATTGGAGGCTTCTCAGTCATAGTTGGCTGCAACTGAGCAGTGTTGCTCGGAATGTGCTCAAGCACTGCATGCTTCTGAAGAGGGTCGCATACAACTCTCCCTCGAGCTTTCAGAAGCCAGAATGTCACACGAAGCCACCCAAAGGGAACTCAAGTTCTACCTGTTAGATAGTAAGGCATCCTAGGAGGAGCTTCAGGAGAGATACAACACTTATAAGAAAAACCATGAGACTCTCAACGCCCAGCAAGAAAAATAAGCTCGAGCCTTTATCTACTTGGATAAAATGGTCAGGGAGCAACGGGTGTGGTTGGAGGACTTAGAGGCTGAGTTAGCAGCCTTAAGAGGTGAGGTGGTTCGTTTACAACCCCAACTGGCTTCTGTTATTGGCATTTGAGATCGTGCGTTTGAGTATAGGTATGGAGCTGGGTTAGCCCACTTGAAGGCTTATCTGTTGGCCAATTTGCACACTAATATGACACGTCGGAAGGTGGATGACCTTAATCCCAATGCTGCAGCCATCCAATTTGTTGACTCATTGGCTTGTGAGACTATACCAGATGCGTTTAGGATCCAACCAGCTCCTTCGTCTTCAGGTCCCCCTCTGGCTCTTCCTTCTTAAAGCCCCTGGAATTTTATTTTATTTTTGTCCTGTAAACTAACTTTAGCTAGTTTTGTTTACTTGTGAGACTTTGGAAGACATTTTGTTTATATTGGGTATGGTTGTGTATACTTTTTTCCCTTTTCGCAGCTTACTTGAAATTTTCATTCTCTTGGCCACCAAGTCTTGCTTCTGGCCTGCCAGCTAAGTGGGTCGTGGGGCCTTCTAGCCTCCACGCCCAATTCGTTTGCACAATGAATATTTTGATTCGTCACTTGGTGAGTAAGTATGAGATGGGTTGTGGGGCCTTCTGGCCACCACACCCAATTTGTTTGCACGGCAAGCCTTTTGACTTGTTATTGGTGACTGTTGCATCGCAAGTCTTTCTACTCGTCACTGGTGACTAATTATGGGGGGGGGGGGGGTCATAGGGCCTTCTAGCCTTCACGCCCAATTTGTTTGCACCGCGAGTCTTTTGGCTTGTCATTGGTGATTGTTGCACCACGAGTCTTTTGACTTGTCACTGGTGATTAATTATGGGGTGGGTCATGGGGCCTTCTAGCCTTCATGCCCAATTCTTTTGCACAGTAAATCTTTTGACTTGTCACTTGGTGAGTAAGTTTGAGGTGGGTCGTAGGGCCTTCTGGCCACCACACCCAATTTGTTTGCACGATGAGCCTTTTGGCTCGTTACTAGTGATTGTTGCATTGCAAGTCTTTCTACTCTTCACTAGTGACTAATTATGGGGTAGGTCATGGGGCCTACCTGAAGTCCTCATTTCCTCTTCAACTCCTTCACACGATTGCAACTATAGAGAGCAATAGAAGGCAGCAGCAGCAACAAATCTGCCTAAGTAACCCCCACTCACGGCTAGCTCACCAAAAGCATTGTACACCGAAGATAGATCTTGATACCCCTTGATCATTCATAAATGTTACCTTCGGGCTATAAGTGGCTCTCAAACTAACCTTGGAATAACTATTATTGGAATTAAGAATTTTGAATTTTGTACTATCTTGTGAACTGTGACTGGTGTATTGTGATGTGGTCGTATGAAGTGATGGGATGATTGTGTAGTTTGTGAAGTGGTCAGATGCCATTTGAAATGTCGACATGAGCTATGTAGTTCTAACGTGCTGTGTGAAGTGTTCATTTTGTTGTTTAAGTGTTTTGATGGTTGAGTAAAGATACATCATGGCTTTAAACATATGGAATCATGTAATTGTATTGGGTGTGCTATGCATAAACTACAGGTGGGTAGCAGGGCCTCGCACCCCATCTGCCCACCCTCCACCAGCCAACCCTTTCATGGGAGGCCAAGCAACCCCTATTGTTAGATACAAGGTAAGGGCCCCTGGATGAGGCCCGAGTTTGGCCTTGGCCCACCCACATTGGGCCTTGTCCTTCCACTTAATATATATTAAACAAATTACTTCCTTTTGTAAAACAACATCATTTTGATATAGGGTTTTGAATAAAAATCCCCTCCCCAACCCTTCCTCAGTCCCTTAACTTCAATGCCTCGCCTCTCTCTCTCTCTCTCTCTCTCTCTCTCTCTCTAAGTCTCTTTGCCATTGTTTTTATGGCATCGCCGTCGTGGTCTCTATCTCCCTTTCTCCATCAACACCATCTCGTCTCTCTCTATTTGGTTGGATTTTTTTACTGGTTTGGGGGGGGGGGAGAGGGGGAACGAATCGGGGGCCCCGCCTACAGGGGTAGGGTGTGAGTCCAGGGGCAAAACCTCAACCCCTCCCATGCTAAGGGCAGGGTGCAGGAAGGGGCCACTAGCACCCCTAGCATGAATAATGGTTGTGAAGCATGATGATTATCGGTTTCTAAATATTGGATGGATTGTATATATTAAATATGTTGTGTGTGGATGAAGTTTGTAAACCAAGTGAGTGCCTTGAATGGACTGTATGTTGATCTTAGGTGATAAATGAGTATGGTACAAGTCTATTTTGATTGATTATATTTATATATGGTGACCATATTTAATGTATCATGAACGTATTGTGTATGGATCAAGTTTGTCAGATTATATGATTATGTAGCGAATTTATATTGAACTTGAATGATAGATGAATGGAGTCTGAGTTCTTAGAGTCAATTGTATGTATTGGACAAATTCTTAAGTTAAATCATTGGCTTCACTTGTATTTGATACTTGAGCATGGGAGTGGTTTTGTAAGTACTTGATTATGATTAATTTTGGACTATGCTAACTAGTTTACTTTTGTTTAGATGTTTGATATGATGTATGGAGTTTGGATTGAAATGGGTCTTCTTGTAGTGTTGGGTTAAATGATTGAGTTGTATGAGAAGTTTGAAAAGCATGATGGTTGTATTGATTCTTATATGATGGACATACTTGAGTATGTTAGGTGTTTATAAATGGAAAAGGGTTACATAATATTTGTGTTGGGATTGAATGTTAAATAAATAGAGTATGTGTGCTTTCTGTTTATTGATTTTTGGGTGGCCGATTTATGAGAAAATGATGGATTTAGGTTATGTTCTAAACTTATAATGAGTTAATATTGATACTTATGCAAATAGTGCATGAGAATAATGTTGGGGAAAGTTTATGTTTAGCAAGAAAAGAATAGAGTTTATGGAAAATGGCTATTGAAAGGTTTAAGTTACAAATAGTAAAAAGTATAGCAGTTATCGTGTATATTGTAAAAGTCCAAGGAACATGCAGCAACAAGTCTTTAAGCATCTTAGAAATGTTATTCTTAGTCTCTCTAATGAAAAATTTTCAATGTTGAGTTCTAACTTACTCATGATTTGTGATAGTATGAGTATTGATAAACATTACATCAAAATCGATGTTTATGTTCTAAAGTTCCATTAATATCTGAAGTATTCATGTCAAGATATTCTATCATCTCTCATGAAGCATGAAGCATAAGTTATGCATTAAAATGTTCTATCATGAACACAAAACTAGGATGGGGAAACTATCCTAGTGAAAATCCCATGTCCACTCAAGACTGATTAAATATAAAGTGGATCTCCTGAATTGACGAAGAACAATCAATGACCTCAAATGGGATAGTAACGGTTTTGAAGAGAGGGCATGAAAGAGTATTCTCACTAGCAGATGTGCTAGAATACTTATGGTGAAGGTTGTTACGCGCTTTCTAAGTATTCATGAAACGAAGCCACAAGTGGCGTTGCCCATCATGTGGTGAAGATAACCAGTTAGTGCACGTGGTCTAATGGGGAATCGTGAGGTAGCACCCTTTATAAGAACAAGAAAGAATGATGATGTTTTATAAAAGTAAGCATGTCATGAAAGTATGATGTTTTGATGATGATGATGTTTTATAAAAACAATCATGTCATAAAAATATGATGTCATGATGATGGTGATATTACAAAGTTTCTTTGTTTTTGTAAAGGAATTTGGATGGGAGAAAAATACAATTTTTGTAATGCAATGTTATGTCATTCATGCATATATGTCATGTTTATTGTTAACCATGATATAATAAACATTTTGTATGTTTTTATCCTAACTTTATGAGATCTATAAAAATCTCACCATGGTAGTTCTAACTATAATTCTCACCCCAAAATGGTTGACTCTGTGATAGGGTATGAATAATGTATGTTTTAATACTCCAATATGATGTTTTATATTTTAGATTATGCATTTCTTGATGGATAATGAACAAGTATGTATGTTTTAAAGTTATGTAAAATATTTGGGATTTTAGTTTATTCTGTTACAAATTATAAATTGAACAAAATTTCTCGCTGCGATTATTGTATACTGTTTGAAGCATGTTAGGTGCATTGCTTTCCTATCTGTCATGTATTAGGTTATGTAACTATATATTGCATCTCCCAACACTTCAGTCTCTATTAAATCCCAAGAGGGGATTGAGGGCATTACACTCGACCACTTTGTTGAGGCGCAACTATTAATCTCGATTGCATGAGCTTGCATTAGCCTTGGTCGCCTACTTTGCGGAGGTCCTAAGTGATTGGCTCTAAGGTAACCCAACTTTCTTATGCTAGTGTTATCTTCGGTCACATGCGTGTGCATTAGCCTTGATCGACTGTTTTCCAGGGGACTCCAGTGTTTGATTCTAGTGTGGCTTGTGTACGAGTGTTAACATTGGTTACATGCACATGCATTAACCTTGGTTCTTGGTGGTGCGAGTGCTGACCTTGGTTGCATGCAAGTATGTTAGCATGCGATTGCTTATTTTACGGGGGGAACTCAGTGCTTCACTCCAGGGCGATTGGCTTTCTTGTGCAAGTGTTAGCCCTAGTGAGGCAATGGGAGGATTACCCAACCATGTTGTTGCGGTGCAAATTTTAACACCGAACACATGTGCGTGCATTAAACTTGGTCACTTGTTTTCTGGTGGCACGAGTGCTAACCCCGGATTCATGCACGTACATTAGCCTCTATTGCCTACTTTGTAGGGGGAGTGCTTGATAGTAGGGAGTCTAAGTATTTGACTCTAGGGCTGCTTGTGTCTCCTAAGAAGCTTTCACTAAAAACCAAGTTAGTTAGTGTAAATAAGCCAAATCATGAGTGTGAGACATGCAAACCTAAGCTAGGTGGCCTGTTTTGGTGAAGATAGGGAGCTGAGATACAGTGATAAAATGTTAAAATTGCATGATTAAGTTGCTTAAGTGAATAAATTGTTTAACAAAAAATGAGTTAAGCACTTAATTATGCAGTAGATTATGGCATTTGAGTTAATTGATAAATTCTAATATTATGCACTTGAAAAGATTTATAATGCAGCTATTAAGCCACATCAGAATTAATATCCCAATTTTACTCCTCTCATGATGATAACACTTATATCTTGCATATGGGCTACAGGGTATTTTTGAAAAAAAGAAGAAGAGAGTCATGCAGCAAAAGAACTTGATCATTTCCTAATCGTTGAGCTGACACACCCTTTTGTTGTGGCCCCAAAATGTGCGTTGGGACAGTTTGTGCTAAGGGGCAAGGGACAAGAACCAGGGAGCAACATCTCTTGGACGTGAGAATGCAAGGAACGTGCAAGGGCATGGTTGAATGAGGTGGCCTTAAGTTGAAGTGCAGATCATGAGTTAGAAGAAAAGACAGCGAATCAGGAGAAGGGATATGAAAGGGAGCAGCAGGCGTAACGAGGTTTTTCTTCTTCTTCCTTTTTTTTAACATTTTTTTTTGTTTTTCGGCTCCTACTCTTGAGAGGGGATTTTCACATTTCTAGTAGTTTTTGTTCTTTCTTTTTATTGAATTTTATAAAGACCAAGCTGAGTTTTTAAGCCAGAGCTACAAGTTTTGGATTCTCTTGCTCTAAGCTACTGATTAGAGTAATTTTGGATATGATAAAATTCCATTTCATAGTTTTGCAAGTTGATTTTTTTGAGAGAAGTCAAACCAGAAACTCTTGTTCTTTTTCTATTGTTGACGCGAGGCACAACAAAAACTTGGTAATGTTTTCAAGGTTTCTCATGATTGGTATGTGTGTTGAATTGATTTGCATTCTTTGGAAACTTAAGACTGGAAATCTGGATATATTTCTCTCATATTTCGATTGTTAAGACTAGATTAACAATTGAGAAATATAATTAGACAACCTAATCAGAATGTGGAAAAGGAGGAAACATGCTTGTAGCCTAGGTCTTTGATATTTGGTTTCATTGGTGTTAACTTTTCTACAATTTCTAGTTTTCTTGCACCCACTTCACAAATATTCATTTTTTACTTCTTTCAATTTTACAAACAACCATAAAACCTTTGTTTAAAAATGACCATATCTATCCTTTCATTAATACACTCCATATCAGTATATAAACACTTTTTTCTTGTTTCTCTCCTTAGTTGTGTAAATAGCCCTTTCACAAATAAGTTCTTTACACAAATGCAACTCATTATATGTTTGCTTAGCATGAATACTATTGTCCCTATGGAAATGACCTTGGATTTATTCTTGTATACAATATGATTGCTTCTATGCTTAGAGGAAATATTTGCAGCTCATCAAGGTTTTGGCGCCGTTGCCAGGGACAACAGGTGTTTATCAGAGCATTCCTTTACTATTGAGATGACGTTTGTAGTGCTATGAACATCTTCACAACTTGGGTGACATTTGCTCCTTTTCATTTTCGCTGTTTATCTTTGATTTTCTTTTATTTTTTACTCTTGTTTATATGACTGGTTGGACTAGAGACCAAACATCTCGGCTGGTTAGGAGAGAATCATTAACATTTTTTAACTTTGCATTCCTTTCTCTTGAATCATCATCTGAAACTCATAGCATCATGATAGAGAAATGGTAAATCATAATAGGACACTTAGAGATTATTTACAACCTGTCCAAACTAGCACACCCTATGCATAATCCAACCTTTGATTGCAAACAACTTTAATTTCAAACCTGGAATAATCCCATTGATTCCACATTTTCATGGCATGTAATTCAAGAACCCTTATCTGCATATCAAAGAATTTGAAGAGATTTGTTCTACATTCATGGACCAGATCTGCACTAAGGAGATTATTAGACTAAAGTTGTCTCAATTTTCTTTGAAAGATAAAGCTAAAACGTGGTTGTTTTGTCTACAGATGCAAAACAAACTAAACTGGAAGTTGTTTTGTCTGCAGAGGATGTCATATATAAATGAGAGAAGTTGTGTCTGATAGGCCATATAGTCTTTGACAATGTCATCTACAGAGATGCTTTCAAAACTACTATGTTAAGTATATGGAAGCCTCAGGGTTGTGTGATATTCAGAGATGTTGGAACCAATCTTTTCCTTGTTGAGTTCTAGAAGCAACAAGATTTAAACAAGTTGGAACAAGGTAGGCCGTGGTTATTTGATTGATTTCTTTTCTGTATTAAGAATTTTGATTGCTGTTTTTCTCTAAATGGTATCACTTTCAATAAGGAATACTTGTGGATTCAACTGCGCAATATTCCTTTTGGTGGGATGACACAAATTATTAGGGAACATATTGGGAAAGCCATTGGTGAAATGATGGAAGTATATGTTGATGAAGGGATTGGATGGGGGCCTTAGCTTAGAGTCAAGGTTGGTATTGACATTACCATATCTTTAATGAGAGGCATACATCTCAATTTTCAAGGTAACAAAAGTGTGGATCTCATTTAAGTATGAGAGACTTCCCATTTTCTGCTTTAGATGTGGTATGATCAAACATGTGAGTAATGGTTGTTTAAGAGAGGTCAATGCTAGATATTAACATTCAGAAGATAATGCACAGTATGGGATATGGTTGAGAGATTCTGTTGCAAAACCTGGTGTGATCGATAAACAGAAGAAGAGAGATGGTAGATCAAGTCCAAATTCACAGCAAACAGTCTAGCAGGTTGAAGATGATGACATGGACATGCCTTAGTCCTCACTTGGAAGGATTCTCGATTTAGCTAAAAATAAGGCTTCCAATCAGGAAACTCCCAGAACAGTAGCTGAATTTCAGGAGCTTGATCTCCATTATGAGGGAGGAGAGCAATTAAAGGGTCAGCAACTCAATAAGGAAACCAACATTGATCTGCAGGAGCAAATAAAGGAGACAATAGAATCAGGGTTGGCAAAGGAGAATGGGGTGATTGATGCTTATATGGAAACTGAGATGAATGCTATCAGCAACTTTCAAGCTATCGAGACAACTTAGAATCTTGAAGATCCTATAGTAGAAATAATGAACAAATCAGTGAGTTAGCTTATGAAGTGAAAAAGAAGGGCTAGAAATAAGAAACATATGGAAATAAGAGATGCTTTTAATGTGGAAAAAGGTAATAAAAGAAAGCAAGCTGGTTTTCTCAATGAAACTATTGGTGATGATATCCATGAAAGTCCTATCAGTAAAAAAAGGAAGGAAGATTGAGATTAATAGTGTGGATATTGAAAATTCAATGGCAGTGGTTAGATCCTAACCCTGCTAGTAGGGCTGAGCACCGATTCAATCGGAGTCGGATTTGGCCTCATCCGACTCCGACTTGTCGGAGCGGAGTCGGAGTTGGGCTTTTTGTTGGGCTTTTTTATTGGACTTTTTTTTAGACTTTTTTCTTTGACCCAATTAACATTTCAATTTTACAATTTGCAACTCTAATCGGATTTGAACTTCTATATCAATTTTTAAAAAAAATATAATTTGAGATTTCTAATTTATCTAATCAAAATGATCACATTAGAAAATAAAACTAAATTCAAAATCTATCACTATAAAAAATAAAACTAAATTCAATGTGCAACCAAAATTAAAAACTAAATTAAAACTAAATACACACATTAAAATTACATAACCAAAATTACAACCTAAAATTAAAAATACATAACCAAAATTAAAAACCAAAATTAAAAATACATAACCAAAGGTCCAAAATTACAACCTAAAATTAAAAATACATAACCAAAGGTCCAAAAAATGTCATTTTTCAACTTGTGCCTGAAAAAAAAGAACAAAATTTTGGACGTTTGTCAACAACATCAGGCGTTTTTTTCAAATCTCCAGCCACATTTGTCGGGTCACTGACGGATCCAATACATTACACAATCCTAAAATCCACAACTATCCACCGATTCCAGCACACAAACAAACCTAATATCCACAACTATACAGAAAATGAACAAAAATAATGCAAAAATAGTTAAGATTTAATTATTAAAGACGTTGCCATTCATTCAAAATTACAAATTAGAAATACATAACCAAAATTACAAATTAAGATCTTTCATTCAAAATTACAAATTAAAAATACATAATCAAAAATACATAACCAAATCTAGCAACCACATACTATCCTCAAGCCAACACAATAAACAAAATAACACAAAGCCAACACAACACATGGTCTACCATCATTTAACCCATCAAGATTCCATCATCATCTATCCTCCAAAATTTCAAATTATCCAACCAACTCATGTCTCATCATCCATCTTTTGGAGTGAGTGAGGGAAACAGAGATGCTGACAGAAGAAAAAGGGGAAGACATGAGAACACCATCTTTTGGAGAAATGCGAGGAATCCACAGCACAGAGAGATCTCAGAGGCCACAAGAACTTGTGGCTCACAATGTTTTCCCTTTAATGATGTGGCATTCTCATTCCTTCCCACAATATCTCTTAAAAGAAGATCAAAGTTCATAAAAATAGAGATATTTTTCTTAAATACTTTTACATAAACTTGAGGTTCTTAGCCTCATGTTTGAGACGCTCATTCTCTTCATACAATATCATGTCATCCCTATCATGGGAACTGGCAAGCGGAATGAAGAATCCAATAGAGATTTCAACTTTTTATTCTTCTGCCGAAGGATTCCTTCCCTTGTGTGAGACTCTTGAACAATTCGTTGAAGTACAACAATTTGTTCCTTAAGCTTTTCAACCTCATGGTTTTTTGCTTGAACCCGCTGGGAAAAAGCAACAATAGAGGATGAGTAGCGAGTCCCGAGACTCACCAAGTCGTAGATAGCATCGGAGTCTGACTTATTTGCCATACTATTATTTTCTTGCTGCAACATAGCACCAATGGCAGCTGCAGAAAGGACAGGAGGTTGAGATGTAGAAGAATGAGCCATTGAGAAAGGAATTGAAAACTTAAAGCGAGAATGTTGAAGGAATGCAGATGAGTTATAGAGATAAGAAGAAAACTTGATGCGGATTGGATGAACTTTAAGACTGTTTTTATAGAGATAGTATAAAGAACAAGACGAGCTATCATCCAAGTCAAAGAGCAATGTGTTTTTTCCCGATCAGTGAAAAAGACATTTTTTTTAGAAACTCGGAGCCTTCAATCTCGTTTGTCAACAACATCAGGCGATTTGTTTCTATCTTCAACCGCACTAAATTCATAGAGTTAGGCCTCGAGGCTTTGCAGGACTTGTCGGGTCACGGACGGCTCTCTTTTTCAACTATCTACAGTGTATTTTAACGCACCGTTTTCTTCAGTCTATTTACTTGCTGTCGATCCTTTTTAATGATGCCAAAAGGGGGAGAAGTTTTAGACTAGAACATTAATATTGTTTAAATTGTTAAACTTGTTATATATGCTTGGAATTATTTTTTTTTTTTTGCTTGAAAAACTAACGCACATTCTCAGGGGGAGCTTAAGTATTAATACAGGCTTCAGGTTCTATCAAGTATTTGTCATCATCAAAAAGGGGGAGATTGTTAAACCTAAGGTTTCAAGTTTTGTGTAATTATATATTTACACATGGATTTTGATGATAACAAATGAATTCATAGAATAAAGGAGTCTCAAGCTCAAGTTATCTACACAATGGAGTCAAGCACATCAAGAAACCAAGCATGAGCAAGAAGGGAGCAAGTTCACATTAAAGTCATAGAATAATGTTGTAAATCTCTTTAAAATTCGAAATTAGGATTAAGGCTCAAAAATTAATATTTTATCATAAAGCATTAAAATACATTTTCCACATGTGCATGAATATTTTGAAAATTAAATTTGAAAATTTTGAAAGATAATTGATTGTCATCTTTCACATGTGCATGCCATGATTAAAGGGTTGAACTTTGAAAATATTAAAGATGATTGATTGTCATCTTTCACATGTGCATGTTTTATTTGAATATTTTCAAAAGTGATTGATGCTTTTCTTGACTTATGCAAAAGGAAGATGCCTTTGTTTGAAAATTTTGAAAAGTAAAGTGTGCTCCTTTTGTCATATGCAAAAAGTAAAAGATTAGGTTTGAATTTTTTGAAAAGTAAAGTGTGCTCATTTTGTCACATGCAAAAAGTAAAAAGATTAGGTTTGAAATTTTTGAAAAATGAATGATGATGTCTTTGACATGTGAATCTTTTTAAATTTGAATATGAAGTCTCATATGCCTATAAATAGATCATTTGAGAGCTTCACATTCACAACACCAAGAGCATACAACTCTCATTCAAAGCTTTCATTCTCTCTTCTCTAAGCATTGAGCCTTAATCCTTTTTCATTTTGAGAGATATAGGTTGTGCTGTATTGTTCTTATTTCACTCATTGAGGAGTGTTTTCTGATATTCTACCCACTATCAATTCTTGTATCAGTAAAAGGGTGTGTACAACCCTTGTGCGTGTAGAAAGTGTTCTACACAGGGAATCGTTGAATCACCACGTGTAAGGTGATTGCAAGTGTAGAGGGTGTTCTACACGGATCCTTTGTAGCGGTGTTGTTCAAAGGTGTAATAGGTTTTTACCTCCACCTGAAGGAGGTTGAATAGTGAATTCGGGGATCCTCAAGGGGTAGCTTGAGGCGAGGACGTAGGCAGTGGGGCCGAACCTCGTTAACATACTGAGTTTGATTCTCTCTTACCCTTACTCTTTATATTTATTGCTATTTCGTATTTTGTTTATATTTGATATTGTATATTTGATTTATAATTTTTTTTTTTTTTTAAATACAACTCAATTCACCCCCCCTCTTGTGTTAGTCATCTGGGCAACAATTGGTATCAGAGCTAAAGCTCTGTTATAAGATTAACTATCTTTTGAGTTAAGATCTTATGGCTAACATTGCAGCTTCATTTGGTGAAGGTCAATCTAGCAGTCGGCCTCCACTCTTTTGTGGAGACAATTATTCATTCTGGAAAGTTAGAATGAGAATATTCCTTCAGGCTCAAGGTCGAGAGATCTGGAAATGCATTGTAAATGGACCTTATATTCCAACAAAAGTGGTTGGTGGAGTAAAGGTCAAAAAGGAAGAAGAAGAGTTTGATCGTGAAGACGATAGACTTTATACTTTGAATTTAACTGCTATGAATTTATTATATAATGCTCTCAATGGTAATGAGTTTAATAGAGTAATGACTTGTGCTACGGCAAAAGAAATTTGGGATAACTTGGAAGTTACTTATGAAGGAACTTCTCAAGTTAAGGAATCAAAAATTTATATTCTTACTCATGAATATGAAATGTTTAAGATGAATGATGATGAATCTATTTCTAGCATGCACACTCGTTTTACTAACATCATAAACAGTTTGACAGCTCTTGGTAAAGTTTATTCCAAAGTGGAAATGGTAAGAAAAATTCTCAACTCTCTACCAAAACGTTGGGAATCAAAAGTGACAGCGATTCTTGAAGCTAGAGACCTCAAGAAGCTCGAAGTGAATGAACTCATCGGGTCACTTATCACCCATGAGTACACATTGAAAAGAGGAGAAGAAGAAGGAAAGCCAAAGAAGAGCTTGGCACTTAAAGCTGTTCCTCATGAAAGTGAAAGTGATGAAGATGAGGAAAATGACGATAAAGATGAAGAAGTTGCGATGATAACAAGAAGAATTCAGAGATTCTTAAAGAAAAATAAAACTCCTCCGAGGAAATCATTCAAAAAGTTTTCCAAGAAAGATTCAGGTAAAAATGATACTTTAATTTGTTATAAATGCAATAAGCCTGGTCATATCAAGCCAGATTGTCCCCTGCTAAAGAAAGATCGAAACAAAGGCAAGAAAGCAATGAAAGCTACATGGGATGATGATTCAAGTAGCTCAGATAGTGAAGCAAGCAATGAAGAATCAGCAAATCTCTGTCTTATGGCTAAAGATGATATTGAGGTAACAAATTTTGATAATATTGAAAATCCTTCATATGAAGAATTGCAAAATGTTTTAGAAGAGGTATATGAAGAATTTGAAAAATTGGGTATCAAATATACTGCTTTGAAAAAGAAAAATTCTTCTTTAACAAACGAAATTGATATTTTAAGAAAAGAAAATATTGTTTTGAAAGACGAAAATCTTGAGTTGAAGAAAAAGAAAACTGATTTAGAAAATATTGTTGAAAACTTTACGAATGGAAAAAGAAATTTTGAAAAACTTCTTGGTAGTCAAAGATGTGTTTTTGACAAGGCAGGCTTGGGATATATGCCAAAACAAAAGTTCAAACCTTATAAAAACTTCTTTGATAATCCTTCTACATCAAAGTCTAATATTCAAAATTCTTTTCATAATAAGTTTGTCAAAAAAGGATACTATTATAATCATTCAAGATTTTCATATATGTCACATGCTATTTGTAATTTTTGTAATAGAAATGGTCATAATTATCATACTTGTCCTATTAGAAGAAAACATACAATGACTATTAGGGCCATATGGGTACCTAAAAATCTTGTTTCTTCTAATACTAATAAATAAAGGACCCAAAGAACTTGGGTACCAAGAAAAATCATTTTAATTGTTTTTATAGGTATGCATGAAGTCCTCTACAAGCAAAAACAAATGGTTTTTAGATAGTGGATGTTCAAGACACATGACGGGAGACAAGACTAAGTTCTTTGATCTTAGATCTAAAGAAGAAGGACACGTGACATTTGGAGACAACTCGAAAGGGAAGATCGTGGGAATAGGTAAAATTGGTAATAAATCTTCTCTCATAATTGAAGATGTTCTACTTGTTGAAGGTCTAAAACATAATCTTTTGAGTATAAGTCAATTATGTGATAAAGGATTTACAGTTACTTTCAAAATGGATAAGTGCATTATTTTGAATGATCATGATTATAACATTTGTTTTACTGCCTTTAGAAGTAATAATGTTTATACAATCGATTTTGAAGAAATTACCTCACAAGATGCTATTTGTTTTTCAGTACAAAATGAAACTAATTGGTTATGGCATAGAAGACTAGGTCATGCCAACATGGAACTTATTTCCAAACTTTCAAAAAATGATCTTGTGAGAGGTTTACCAAAGGCAAATTTTCTTAAAGACAAAATTTGTGATGCATGCCAATTTGGTAAACAAACAAAAACTTCTTTTAAAACCAAGAAATATATTTCCACTACTAGACCACTGCAACTGATACACATGGATCTTTTTGGACCAAATAGAGTTGCAAGTCTAGGAGGAAAATATTATGCTTTTGTTATTGTTGATGATTTCTCTAGATATACTTGGGTCATCTTTCTTGCTCATAAAGATGAGGCACATAATGCTTTTACCAAGTTATGCAAGAGAATTCAAAATGAAAAGGGCTATACTATTTCAAGTATCCGAAGTGATAGGGGAAAAGAGTTTGTTAATAAAAATATTGAAACATTTTGTGATGAAAATGGTTTTGTGCATAATTTTTCTGCTCCTCGAACTCCTCAACAAAATGGGGTAGTAGAGAGGAAAAATAGATCTCTTCAAGAGATGGCAAGAACAATTCTTAATGAGAACAACTTGCCTAGTTATTTTTGGGCCGAAGCGGTAAGTACTGCATGTTATGTTATAAATAGAGTTATGTTAAGGTCTAAATTAGATAAAACCCCCTATGAGCTTTGGAATGAGAAAAAGCCCAACATTGGTTACTTTCATGTATTTGGATGCAAATGTTTTATTTTGAATGACAGGGATAATTTAGGCAAATTTGATGCAAAATCGGATGAAGGTATTTTTCTCGGGTATTCTACAAATAGTAAAGCTTATAGAGTATTCAATAAAAAGACTTTAACTGTACAAGAATCTATGCATGTAGTATTTGATGAATCTAATTCTCTACTCTCCAAGAAATCCATTGATGAAGAAACAGGAGGTATAAATAATACAGAAAGTCTCAATCTCAACAAAGAGAACACAATAGAGGAAGTCCAACATGGAGACATCAGGAAAGATCATCAAAATTTAATACGAGATGCAACCAAACAGTGGAAATTTGTGAAAGATCATCCAGTGGAACAAATTCTGGGAGAACCTTCACAAGGTGTAAGCACTCGATCATCTCTTAGAAATATTTGCAATCATACTGCTTTTTTATCTCAGATTGAACCTAAAAATATTGATGAAGCACTTCTTGATGAATCTTGGATTCTAGCTATGCAAGAAGAGCTTAATCAATTTGAAAGAAATGATGTTTGGACACTTGTTCCTAAACCCAAAAATCATACTATTATTGGAACAAAATGGGTTTTTAGAAACAAGAAAGATGAGTCCGGAGTCATTACTAGAAATAAGGCTCGACTTGTAGCCCAAGGTTACAATCAAGAAGAAGGAATTGATTATGATGAGACATATGCACCAGTCGCAAGATTAGAAGCTATTCGAATGCTACTTGCATATGCTTGTTATAAAGATTTCAAACTTTTTCAAATGGATGTTAAAAGTGCTTTCTTAAATGGTTTTATAAATGAAGAGGTATATGTTGAGCAACCTCCAGGTTTTGAAAATCATATTTCTCCAAATCATGTTTTCAAACTCACAAAAGCACTATATGGACTCAAACAAGCTCCTAGAGCGTGGTACGAGAGACTCAGTGGTTTCTTGATTAAAAAAGGTTTCTCAAGAGGAAAAATCGACACAACTCTTTTCATTAAATACGAAAATGATGATATTCTTTTGGTTCAGATTTATGTTGATGATATAATATTCGGTGCTACTAATGAAAATATGTGTCAAGTTTTTGCTAAGACTATGCAGGATGAATTTGAAATGAGCATGATGGGAGAACTTACATTCTTTCTCGGATTGCAAATTAAGCAAGTAAAAAGTGGGACATTCATCAATCAATCAAAATATATTAAGGAATTGCTGAAGAAGTTTGGGATGGAAGGTGCTAAGGAAACTGGAACACCAATGAGCCCATCTACTAAACTTGATAAAGATGAATCCGGTAAGACAGTTGACTCGAAAGTATATCGAGGTATGATTGGTAGCTTATTATATTTGACAGCCAGTAGACCAGATATTATGTTCAGTGTGTGTTTATGTGCACGTTTTCAATCATCTCCAAAAGAATCTCATTTAATTGCAGTTAAGCGCATTCTTAGATATCTTAGTGGTACAATTAACCTAGGGTTATGGTACCCTAAACACACATCTTTCGATCTAATCAGCTACACAGATGCAGATTATGCTGGTTGTAAAATAGATCGAAAAAGCACTAGTGGAGCATGTCACTTCTTAGGTCATGCATTAGTTTCCTGGTTTAGTAAAAAACAAAATTCTGTTGCACTATCTACTGCTGAGGCAGAATATGTTGCTGCGGGTAGTTGTTGTGCTCAAGTTCTTTACATGAAGCAACAACTTGAAGATTTTAAACTCATGTATAATCACATTCCAATCAAATGTGATAATACAAGTGCTATAAATCTTTCAAAAAACCCAATACAACATTCTAGAACTAAGCATATTGAAATAAGATATCATTTTCTTCGAGATCATGTGCAGAAAGGCGATATAGTACTAGAGTTCACAAACACACACGATCAGTTAGCAGATATATTCACAAAACCTTTACCAGAAGATAGATTATCTATGATTAGAAGAGAAATAGGTATGATGCATATTATGAATATCTCTTAAAAGACAGATCAAAGTTCATAAAAATAGATAGATTTTTCTTAAATACTTTTACATAAACTTGAGGTTCTTAGCCTCATGTTTGAGACGCTCATTCTCTTCATACAATATCATGTCATCCCTATTCATGGGAACTGGCAAGCGGAATGAAGAATCCAATAGAGATTTCAACTTTTTATTCTTCTGCCGAAGGATTCCTTCCCTTGTGTGAGACTCTTGAACAATTCGTTGAAGTACAACAATTTGTTCCTTAAGCTTTTCAACCTCATGGTTTTTTGCTTGAACCCGCTGGGAAAAAGCAACAATAGAGGATGAGTAGCGAGTCCCGAGACTCACCAAGTCGTAGATAGCATCGGAGTCTGACTTATTTGCCATACTATTATTTTCTTGCTGCAACATAGCACCAATGGCAGCTGCAGAAAGGACAGGAGGTTGAGATGTAGAAGAATGAGCCATTGAGAAAGGAATTGAAAACTTAAAGCGAGAATGTTGAAGGAATGCAGATGAGTTATAGAGATAAGAAGAAAACTTGATGCGGATTGGATGAACTTTAAGACTGTTTTTATAGAGATAGTATAAAGAACAAGACGAGCTATCATCCAAGTCAAAGAGCAATGTGTTTTTTCCCGATCAGTGAAAAAGACATTTTTTTTAGAAACTCGGAGCCTTCAATCTCGTTTGTCAACAACATCAGGCGATTTGTTTCTATCTTCAACCGCACTAAATTCATAGAGTTAGGCCTCGAGGCTTTGCAGGACTTGTCGGGTCACGGACGGCTCTCTTTTTCAACTATCTACAGTGTATTTTAACGCACCGTTTTCTTCAGTCTATTTACTTGCTGTCGATCCTTTTTAATGATGCCAAAAGGGGGAGAAGTTTTAGACTAGAACATTAATATTGTTTAAATTGTTAAACTTGTTATATATGCTTGGAATTATTTTTTTTTTTTTGCTTGAAAAACTAACGCACATTCTCAGGGGGAGCTTAAGTATTAATACAGGCTTCAGGTTCTATCAAGTATTTGTCATCATCAAAAAGGGGGAGATTGTTAAACCTAAGGTTTCAAGTTTTGTGTAATTATATATTTACACATGGATTTTGATGATAACAAATGAATTCATAGAATAAAGGAGTCTCAAGCTCAAGTTATCTACACAATGGAGTCAAGCACATCAAGAAACCAAGCATGAGCAAGAAGGGAGCAAGTTCACATTAAAGTCATAGAATAATGTTGTAAATCTCTTTAAAATTCGAAATTAGGATTAAGGCTCAAAAATTAATATTTTATCATAAAGCATTAAAATACATTTTCCACATGTGCATGAATATTTTGAAAATTAAATTTGAAAATTTTGAAAGATAATTGATTGTCATCTTTCACATGTGCATGCCATGATTAAAGGTTTGAACTTTGAAAATATTAAAGATGATTGATTGTCATCTTTCACATGTGCATGTTTTATTTGAATATTTTCAAAAGTGATTGATGCTTTTCTTGACTTATGCAAAAGGAAGATGCCTTTGTTTGAATATTTTGAAAAGTAAAGTGTGCTCCTTTTGTCATATGCAAAAAGTAAAAAATTAGGTTTGAAATTTTTGAAAAGCAAAGTGTGCTCCTTTTGTCATATGCAAAAAGTAAAAAGATTAGGTTTGAAATTTTTGAAAAATGAATGATGATGTTTTTGACATGTGAATCTTTTTAAATTTGAATATGAAGTCTCATATGCCTATAAATAGATCATTTGAGAGCTTCACATTCACAACACCAAGAGCATACAACTCTCATTCAAAGCTTTCATTCTCTCTTCTCTAAGCATTGAGCCTTAACTCTTATTCATTTTGAGAGATATAGTTTGTGCTTGTATTGTTCTTATTTCACTCATTGAGGAGTGTTTTCTGATATCCTACCCACTATCAATTCTTGTATCAGTAAAAGGGTGTGTACAACCCTTGTGCGTGTAGAAAGTGTTCTACACAGGGAATCGTTGAATCACCACGTGTAAGGTGATTGCAAGTGTAGAGGGTGTTCTACACGGATCCTTTGTAACGGTGTTGTTCAAAGGTGTAATAGGTTTCTATCTCCACCTGAAGGAGGTTGAATAGTGAATTCGGGGATCCTCAAGAGGTAGCTTGAGGCGAGGACGTAGGCAGTGGGGCCGAACCTCGTTAATATACTGAGTTTGCTTCTCTCTTACCCTTACTCTTTATATTTATTGTTGTTTCATATTTTGTTTATATTTTATATTGTATATTTGATTTATAATTGTTATTTTTTTAAATACAACTCAATTCACCCCCCCTCTTGTGTTAGTCATCTGGGCAACAGAAGACTTATTTGTTCAGGTACCAAACTTCATGGAATCTGAAGGAGGATTTCTCCAAGGTTGTCAAGAATGCTTGGCAGAAAGCTTATTGGGGCTCTATAGAAGGGCTAGATATTTGTAGAAAGATTCAAACGTGTCAAGATGCTTTGAAACAATGGAACCAATCTTCTAACAAGAGGACCATTAGTGATGTTATAGAAAGAATGGAGAGAATCTCATTTTTTCAAGGCTTAGCTAATGAAGATCAAGCCTACACCATCATGCAATTGCAAAAGGAAGTGGACAGTCTTTTGGAAGAAGAAGAGCTTGAGTGGAAGCAAAGAGCAAAGCAATAGTGGTTAGCATATGGGGATATAAATACTAAATTCTATCCCATTTATGCTAACTAGAGGAAAAAGGCAAACTTTATCAAGCATATCATTAACAATGAAGAAGTTTTACATTCAGATCAATAAACTATATGTGACCTTTTCAATTGCTACTTTAATGGTCTGTTTCATTCTTCGAATCCTTTAGGGATAGACAGTTGCCTGGTTCATATGGAGGCCAAGGTTACTCTTACTATGAAGAGCATGCTTTTATTTGAATTTTTTGAATTAGAAGTGAAAGAATCTATTTTTCAAATGGCCCCTCTAAGCTCCCTAGATCCTGATGGTTTTCCTGCTCAATTTTATCAAACTCACTGGGAAAATGTTGGCAAGGATGTTTGCAAGTTTGTACTGAATCATCTTAAGAAGATAGATTCTCTTAGAAGTGTTAATAACACTTTTATTACTCTAATTCCCAAAGTAAAGTATCCAAAGAGAGTCACTGAGTACAGACCCATCAGTTTGTGTGATATTCTTTATAAAATAGTGACCAAAGTTGTTGCTAACAGATTGAAACAGGTGCTGCCAAAGATTATCTCTCCAAATCAAAATACATTCATTCCAGGGAGGCTTATCACTGATAACATTCTTGTGGCATATAAGACTCTTCACACCTTAAATACTAGAAAGAGAGTTAATGAGAATTACATGGCTCATAAACTTGACATGAGCAAGGCATATGATTAAGTGAAGTAAATTTTCCTTGAGGCAATGCTGCATAAAATGGGATTTGAACACAGATGGATCTCTCTCGTATCTCTTCAGTTTCCTATGCTATATTAATCAATGGTGAACTACAGAACTCATTTTCTCCTTCCAGGGGTCTAAGACAGGGAGACCTCCTTTCTTCATATCTATTTATCATCTGTACTGAGGCTCTTACTTCCTTATTGAATCAAGCGGAGAGAGTTGGTAGCATTTCAGGTGTGCCTATTGGAAGATCTTCCCTTAGTATTAATCACATTTTCTTTGATGATTACAGTCTATTATTCTATAAGGCAAACCTTCTAGACTGGAGTAGAGTCTTTGGAATTTTGGACTAATATGAAAAGGCATCTAGGCAAATACTTAATAAAGATGAGACTTCTATCTTTCTTAGTAGGAACACTCCACCAGAAGTTAGAAGTATTATTGTGCGAGTGGCAGGAGTGAGATCAATTGGTACTTATGAAAATTACTTGGGACTTCCAGCTGCTGTGGGTAAATCAAAGGTTTCAGCTTTTAACTCTCTCTTGGACAGAACTTGGGCTTATTTATCCAATTGGAAAACCAAAATTTTATCTGCTATAGGTAAAGAAATTCTAATGAAAGCAGTTCTTCAAGCCATCCTCACTTACACTATGGGTATTTTTCAGCTCATCACCTAGAGGAAATTATGGTGGGGACAAAATGGAGAACATACAAAGATTCATTGGATAAAGTGGGATCAGATGGATTTGTCTAAGGAGGCAGGGGTTTGGGATTTAGAGATTTCAAAGGTTTTAATCTAGTCATGTTTGCCAAAAAAAGCTCGAAGATGCTTAAAATCCTGAATCCTTGATTGCTCAAGTGATTAAATAGAAATATTTTCCACACAGAGATCTATTGAAGTCTACTTTGGGTAACAAGCCATCATATGTTTGGAGGAGTATCATAGCAGAGCAAAAGTTACTGCAGAAGGGTCTGATATGGAGGATTGGTGATGGAAGGCAAGTTAGAATTTGGAAAGATCAATGGATTCCAAAACCTTACTCTTTGAGGATTCAATCTCTTATGATGAGTTCCAATGTAGATGCAAGGGTAGCTGAGCTTATTGATAATGAAATGAATGCTTGGAAGTTGAGTAAGTTGAATCTTTTTTTTCTAATTCGAAGCATTCAACTCTACCTTGGAAGAAAGGAGGACAGACTCATGTGGCACTACACAAAGGATGATATTTTTTCAATTAAAAGTGCCTATCACTTACATAGAGATATTGAATGGATAAGTCAAGGTAGTTGCTCAAATGATAAAAAGGAAGGAAGATGTGTGGAAGACAACCTAGGAGTTGAATGCCCAAAATGTAGTTAAAATGTTCTTGGGTTTGCAAAGATGCATTACCTCTGCTTTCTAATTTATGCAGAAGGAAGATTGTGGAGGAAGTTCTATGTCCCATATATAAGATATGGTCAAAATCAGTGGGTCATGCTCTTTGGAGTTGTGAAGGAGCCAAGGATGTTTGGAGCCAAGACAGTAAAAGGATTCAAAAGATGGCATTGCAGAGCACTTCTTTTCTAGACATATGGAGCAGATTATGCAATATTCTTTAGTAAGAGAAGTTGGAAGTAGTAGCAATTTTAGCAAGGCTGATTTGGCACATAAGGAATGATTTCATCCATGGCAAAAAGTTTGAACATCCTACCTTCATCCATAACAAGGCAAAGGGGAACCGGAAAGCTTTTAAACATGCTCAAATACCAAACAAGCCTCCACAGCAGCAAGTTGCATAGATTCAATAAAGATGGATAAAGCTTCCTGATCTAGTTTTTAAAGCTAATTGGGATGATGCTACCAATAAGGAGATGGGAAAGATTAGCATAGGGGTCATTATCCGAGAAGGAGGAGGGCAGATGGTTGGGTCTCTTAGTGCTCCCAGAGATATAGATCTTACTCCCTTGGTGGTTGAGTATATAGCAGTTATGGTGGCAACAAACTTTTGTAAAGACATGGGCATTTTGTTCACTCATATTAGAAGGAGATGCATTGCAAGTTGTGAATAATCTATCAATAGCAAACACAGATTGAAGCTAAGCAAGTTGGTTAATTGAGGATACCAAACTTTGCTTGATTCCTTTGCTAATTGGCCAGTTAAACACACTAGAAGAGTTAGCAATCAAGCAGCTCATATTCTTGCATGTAAAGCTTTATCTCTACAAGAGGATCTTATAGGTGTGGAAGAAATTGCATTCTGCATTCAATCAATTGTATCCCAAGAGATGTTGTAAGACTTGTTGAGCAATAAAATTATTCTTTCTATATATATATATGTATATCTATATGTGTGTGTGTGTGTGTTAGCTCTTACGGTTCTTATCGATGGAGGTGACATGTACTGGAGCAAGCTTTGTCTATTTCCTTGTGATAGCCCAATAACAAAACGTGAGGGATGAAGGCTCTACAATTTTCTAAGTTTTTGATCTTTGGAATATATCTTGATTACACCAAAGAATAACGCAATAGTTGTAGCACAACTTTGGGTGTCAATTCCACATGGAGACAAATTAAAAGAATAATAGAAAGAACAAAGAAACTAAAGAAAAATATTAAATGATTAATAGAGAACAAAGTTAATTTTAAATGAAAATTAAAGTGAAGCAAAGTTACTAATGGAAGAAGTACTCAAATTTGACGAATAGTAGAGCTTTGGGAATCCCTTGCACAAATCTGAAATTTTAATTATTCTTAATTTATTAAATAACTCAATTGAGAACTCAATTCTCAAAATTTTCAATCACAAGGTATAGATTTATAAACCAAATATAAACCTTTGAAAACCCGTTCACCACTTTTAAAATACATAAATTATTATCCATATTGAGAAAATCTAGCGATGACAATATATTCAGGAAGCAATATTGCAGAAATTAATATAGATAAATAATTGATCCAAACATAATTAAAGAACCAATCCATTTAATAGAAAAAGCATGACTGATTCCATAAACATAATAAATTCAATGATTATTCAGAGAAAAAAAATCAACGATGAATTGAGAATGGTAAAATAAAAGAGTTTTAGTAATTGAAAATTAAATACATAAATTAAAAATATCATCTAATGTATAAATTTGTCCCTAGCTCTACTTGAGAATTTAGTTACCCATAAATATAATGAATAACAAAAATCTCAAAAGAAAGATAAAGCAAACAACGTCCATGGAAGTGATTTTCTCCTCTATTCAAATCTAACTCTTGTGTCTCTCCTCCCTTCTATTTCATGCTAATGATATGCTTATATAGGGTAGGAAAGTAACCCTATTGTCTTCATAATTCTCGCATAAAAAAATCGCCTAAATTTTAACTCTTGACAACCAGGTATGTGCTTCAAGAGTTCAAATTTTGAAATCCTTATTAGAGAAAAAGTTATAGCCCTTTAAGATATCTTTTTAAATCATCAAGAATTGCATCAATCAGATACGTGAGTTGAAAGTTACTATCAAAATACTAAAGTATGTCTAGGCTGTCTCTTAGCAAATTTCAGACTTAAACTTTTTACAGTTTCCTTTTGTGATTTTTTTCTTGATCCAAATTGCTCTCAAATTCAATGAAAGTCCTCCTTTGAATATTTTTGGGCTTTAACTTGCTCTTTTATAAACTCTGAAATAAAACATAAAAATTTGCTTAGAAGTATACCAAAGTAAATAAAAACTCAATTCAAGAATACATACTAATTTCTATTATTTTTATTCATAGTTTAGCATTTTAATTCAATAATAGAGTATTTAGAGTGTACTTCTGCGCACTCATCATATCTCAATTTTGGAGGATTTTTAGTCTAATATCCATTGTAATACGAAATTCAAAGAATTCACAATTTTTAGGTTTTCATTTTTCAATAATTATGAAATTCTGGAACTCAATTATTAAAATAGATACATGAGATGTCACTTTATAATATTTAGGGTTAAGATAATGATACCCTTACATCTGCTTTACTCCTACTTTATTACCCACTTCATTATTCCAATATATTAATCTTTAGCATATAATATAGAATCAATTATAACATGAATAATAAGATTATAAATTCATGTTATATTATTAGAAATTTAGCATAGAAGATATATAATATAATATAAAGAAATTATAAATATATTGGTCCGGTTCGGTTTAAACCGGTTTTCAAAATATGTAAACCTTAAACCGATTTTCAAAATATGAAAACTGGTACCACACTAGTTTAGGACCAGTTTTGATTCTTAAGAACTGGTACTGGGTTCAGTTCAGTTCGGTCCGATCCGGTTCAACTGATTTTTCAATTTTTTTACACTTTTACTAACATATGAAGTCATGCTTGTTTGTGAGTTACTTTTATGAAATCCTGTTATACTTGTAGAACTTCACTTTATAATATATATGTGCATGCAAATCTATTTTGATGCATTCCTTTGTTATACTAGAATATTGATGTTTTAAATCACAAGTTAAAAGAGCATGAAAATTGTTGGGCCTAAGTTTGGTGGCCGAGCGGGAAATAGCTGCGGGCAGCTAAAGACTTAGTCATGCGAGGTCCACAAGTGCTAAGGAAACTAAGGGGCGAGTTAATCAAAATGCACCGTATCGAAACAGGAGTCATCTCCTAGTCATGCTCAATCCAAAATAATCACCAAACAATTTATCTATGATCAATTTACAAAGAGAAAAGTTCGAGTAAATGAACCCTGTTAATGGTCAAATCAAGTCCTCAGAGGCGTTACTGCATTAAATTTTTAGAATTGAGCTAGAGTAATTACTATGTCAGATCCCTGAAACGAAGCTCTCAGAGGTGTTATCTTGTCAGATCTCTAAAATCAAGCCCACAGAGAAACAATGGCATACTAGGTCTCTCATCATCTATAAATACATAGGCAGGTCCTGAAGACTCTTTGAACCCTTAGTTATCAACAATCATATCACCCCTTTTGACTTAATCATTAGAGGTGTCCCTTGTTCGGGACCCTGAGCTTTTGTTCTTATTGCAGGATCATTAATTGATTGAGAGGATTAATTGAAAATTGCTTCAATAGTTTGGTGTCGTATGTGGGATATTCGGAAAGAGAAATTAGTCTATTGGTAAAGCAAGGTCCTAATGATTGCTACCAAGCGCTCACACACATTTCTTGACTAGGAAGTTGCTATGATGGACAATTGGATAGGAGATTTGCGGAGATGGAAGAGAAGTTGCGACAGATGCCATCTGAAGATGGAGGCCTTGCAAAAGAGAACTATGCCTCGAAATGAAGGGAGGTCGAATCTAAATTGACCAAGACAAGGGAGGCAAAACACGAGAGCGAGAGATACAACTTGATGAAGAGTCCCATAATGAAAGGGGACCATCCCAAATCGACCAAGACAAGAAGAGAAAGATACATGATGATCTACGGGATCTTGTGGAAAAATACGAGGACATGATGATGCAAATGGGGATGTCTTCATCGGTCGACAACTTACTTAGTAACAACGATCAACCATATAGTAGGGAGATAATGGTGGCTCGCTTTCTCCAAAATTCAAGGTGCCACAAATAAACCTTTATGATGGGTCCAAAGAGCTGGGGAACACCTGGAATCCTTCAAGGCCCATTTGACCCTCCAAGGATTTCCAAGAGAAATCGCTTGTAGGGCTTTCCCTCTAACCCTCAAAGATGCAGCGAGAAGTTGGTTTGAGAGTTTACAAGCATGTTCTATAACCAACTTCGAGGAGCTTGGTAGTCAATTTTTGACGCAATTCATGACCAGGAGGAGAAGGAGACAACTGGCTACATATCTATTCACTGTGAAGCAATGAGAAGACAAAATTTTAAAGTCATATCTTACCAAGTTCAACAAAGAACGTCTCATGGCTGATAATCAGGATGAAAAGATAACTTTGGCGACCCTTTTTGAGAGAATCTAGCCAAAGAGACCTTTGATGACCGCTTGGTGAGAAAGATATCAATGCCTTTAAGTGAGTTTATGGATAGGATGGATGACTTCGTCAACGCTAAGGACACTCTTAAGGCAATTACTGATCCCACAGAACAGAGGTAGACCAATAAAAGAGGAAACGAGACTGGCAAGAGTGGAAGAGAGTGTGAAAAGGACAAAAAGGCTCAAGGAAGCCGCTATGACCAGAGAAAAAAAAAGAACTACCACTCTCATCACCAAGAGTCTAGAACAACTCACATAAGCATTAACATGCAAGGCAGTGAGGAAGCGAGGCCAAGCTAGAACAATGGCAACAATCCGAATGGGCGAGAGTCATATCAATATTGCAAGTATCACAGAATGCGAGGCCACGAGACTAAAGATTGCAACAACCTCAAGCAGATAATAGAGGTTATGCAAGATAATGGAGGATTGGAGCAACTCGTTGCTGAACACAAGCTAGCCGCAACCAATGCAGGAAGTAGAGAGAAAAATTGATGGGTAGGCACAAGAGTGAGAGTCCAAGGAGGAGCAAGAATACCAGGAGGGAGCGCACACTCTGCTGCAGAACAGGTAGACACCACCAGCCACTTGGTGAGATCAAAACAACATCATCGGCAAGGCCCATGCCCAAGGGGTAAGGTACGAAGAAGATTTCGTTGTCGACAGGCTTGCAAAACAAGCCAGAGTAGAAAAGACTACCCCCATATTCTTTGACGACGAGGATTACGAAGGCTTGTGTACTCGCTTGATGATGCTTTTGGTAGTGACACTATTGGTTGCAAACACTACTTGTCAAATTCTTATTAACAATGGGAGTTCAACATTTGTCTTGTTTTAGGATACATTCATGAAGATGGGCATTGAGCATGATAGATTGTGGCCAGCCCCTACGTCGTTGAAAGGGTTTTCTTAGGAAATGGTGTAGCTAGTCGGAGCTATTGCATTACCTGTTATAGTAGGAGTTGGTTCCCACATGACCATAAAGATGACAAACTTTTTAGTGGTGAAAGCTCAATCGTCGTACAACATGATTATTGGTCACCCAACACTAAATAAGATGAAAGCGATGATCATGTGAACATACCATGACTTAAAGATGAAGTTTCGGACGAACAATGGAGTTGGAGAAGGACGGGGCGAACAGGTGCTGTCGCGCAATTGCTTTGTACAATAACTCAAGGATGGAGGCGCAAAAATTTACGTGGCTGATAATTCGAGAAGTGAAAATAGGATTCCTCCACCATCGGAACTGATAGAGAGGGTCGGGATGTACAGACTGGGGAGGAGGAAGTGTTAGATATTTTAACATGAACATTAATAAACGGATCTTCGATCTTATATGATCTACAATAATAAACAGTGATTAATAATACGTACATTTCTCCATCAGTTCGGTGAAGAAATAGATCTAACTATGAGGAAAGGATCACCTTAACAACTTTGCCTCACAAGTGTCTCACGATGGCAAAAGGCACTTTAATGTTGTAGGTGAGAACCCTTTAACCTCTCAGTGCTATTTATAGATTTCTGACCATCAAGAAATCTCAGAGTTTGTATCTGACTATAATTAGAGATACAGAATTTTAATCTTATCTCTTAGGAGTTTTCTTATCCCGTTATCACTTATCTTTTATCTGATAAGTTTGAGCTATTTCAAACTCTATTAGATGGGTGTGTGGGGACATAGAGTTTAAATAAAACTCTTACATTCTCCCACTTGGCCCATACACCCATAAAATAATATTCTTCATTCATGGGTTTATCACAGGAAATTAACTATACTGCGTAAATTCATTTCCTGAAACTTTCATAGCTCAAAATACATTTCATGAGTTCCGTAATATCAATGTTAAATCAACTACTGATGCGAGTCATGGTGGTCCTCTATTATATAATCAACAAATTTCCTTCCATGTACCCAACACCAATAACCAATTTTACATGATCTTTAATTGGGATAATTAAGGCTAATACTGTGATGCCTTGGGTTCCAATTCATGTCTATTGCATACATTATCTTGTCATCATTCTTCCAAACCATTCAATGTACAAATAAGTGGAAAGACAAGAAAACAGAAACAACTATGATAGATATCTTTCAATGTCCAGTAACCAAATACTCAGCATATCAATGATCTATATAACATGTTCACATTATGGGTATAAGCATTTGAACCCATCTTTTCAACATGTTTTTGAATTATAATCATTAACACACTATTGATATGGATATATTTGTTTCTGTACTTTCTTCTTAATACTTGGGTATTTAAAATTTTATTAAATACTCATCATTCAGAGAAAAATATTCTGAGGAATTCTTGCCATACATTCTTAGCAGCTTGGTTATAAGTCGACAATTCCAAGTCCTAAGATAAATTTCCTCAGTTAGATACTATAAATTGTGGCCTCAAAGCATACCACAAACTCAATCCCTATTGTACATAAAGCAGTAAAAGATTTACCTCATACTTTTTCATAGATAACTCTATTAGATTGCAAAATACATAATCATAACTTTATTTTCCATCATTAGAGTAATACCATAAAATAGGGTCTGAATATCCAGTTACCTTAAGAGTATCAGTTCTTCTTAAGAATATCCCGTTCATGACATATAAGATGCAATGTTCCTAACATGCATCTAGCATTATGCAATATTCGCAGCGGATAATCTTTTTCTTTAGCAATACTATGCACCAAACTAAATATATCCCAAATACTTGAAATATAATTCATACATAAAGGCATACTAAAAAGCCGTGATCATCATACTAGTCCAAAATGGTTGTGATCAAAAGAATACTTGAGATACAACTCCAAAAGTATAAGTATTAACCTAAGTTAAATACTATACCATCATCAACATCGCACCGTGGCCTAGTCGACCGTATTCAGTTGGTCAGATTCCAATTCTCCTTTGGGTCCTGTAACAAGATCTACCATTCGGGGGAATGGTAGTTGGGACTACCACAGTGAGATTTGATTACAAATCTCAGTAAGTTAACATAAAACTCACACACAGGTTAAAAATGCATGCATGGCAGTAAAAGCATAAATGCATAATTATAGTCATATATAAACATAGTATAACTTGACATATAGCATGACTTAACCAGAATTTAAACATGAACTGAAACTTGACTTAACATGGCATAAACTTAAGCTTAAAACATAACATGAACAAACAACATAACATGAACGTGAAACATAACATGGACATGAACATAACATAACATGAACGTGATCTTGAACATATCATAAAAGTGAACATAACATGATGTGAACATGAACTTGGAACATAACATAAACATGAACATAACATGTACGTGAGTATAATATAACATGAACTTGATCTGAAACTTGACTTAACATAAACTTGGAATCTTATTTAATTGTCTTGATAAATAATGTGCATTAATACGTACTCCACAGTTGTTGTGGCCCCACGTATTCAAGTAACATAAAACATAATACGTACTCCACAGTTGTTGTGGCCCCACGTATTCTACATGTCACAATTGCTGTGTCTCATGTAGTGTATGCTCCACAGTTGTTGTGGCCCCATACTTCATGCTCCACAGTTGTTGTGGCCCCATGAATACACATAACATAAAATATAATACGTACTCCACAGTTGTTGTGGCCCCACGTATTCTACATGTCACAATTGCTGTGTCTCATGTAGTGTATGCTCCACAGTTGTTGTGGCCCCATACTTTATGTAACATAAAATATAATACGTACTCCACAGTTGTTGTGGCCCCACGCATTATAAGTAACATAAATATAATACGTACTCCACAGTTGTTGTGGCCCCACGCATTATAAGTAACATAAATATAATACGTACTCCACAGTTGTTGTGGCCCCACGCATTATAAGTAACATAAATATAATACGTACTCCACAGTTGTTGTGGCCCCACGCATTATAAGTAACATAAGATATAATACGTACTCCACAGTTGTTGTGGCCCCACGCATTATAAGTAACATAAGATATAATACGTACTCCACAGTTGTTGTGGCCCCACGCATTATAAGTAACATAAGATATAATACGTACTCCACAGTTGTTGTGGCCCCACGCATTATAAGTAACATAAATATAATACGTACTCCACAGTTGTTGTGGCCCCACGCATTATAAGTAACATAAGATATAATACGTACTCCACAGTTGTTGTGGCCCCACGCATTATAAGTAACATAAAATATAATACGTACTCCACAGTTGTTGTGGCCCCACGCATTATAAGTAACATAAATATAATACGTACTCCACAGTTGTTGTGGCCCCACGCATTATAAGTAACATAAATATAATACGTACTCCACAGTTGTTGTGGCCCCACGCATTATAAGTAACATAAATATAATACGTACTCCACAGTTGTTGTGGCCCCACGCATTATACGTAACATAAAATATAATACGTACTCCACAGTTGTTGTGGCCCCACGCATTATAAGTAACATAAAATATAATACGTACTCCACAGTTGTTGTGGCCCCACGCATTATAAGTAACATAAATATAATACGTACTCCACAGTTGTTGTGGCCCCACGCATTATAAGTAACATAAATATAATACGTACTCCACAGTTGTTGTGGCCCCACGCATTATAAGTAACATAAGATATAATACGTACTCCACAGTTGTTGTGGCCCCACGCATTATAAGTAACATAAATATAATACGTACTCCACAGTTGTTGTGGCCCCACGCATTATAAGTAACATAAATATAATACGTACTCCACAGTTGTTGTGGCCCCACGCATTATACGTAACATAAAATATAATACGTACTCCACAGTTGTTGTGGCCCCACGCATTATAACGTAACATAAAATATAATACGTACTCCACAGTTGTTGTGGCCCCACGCATTATAGTAACATAAAATATAATACGTACTCCACAGTTGTTGTGGCCCCACGCATTATAAGTAACATAAAATATAATACGTACTCCACAGTTGTTGTGGCCCCACGCATTATACGTAACATAAAATATAATACGTACTCCACAGTTGTTGTGGCCCCACGCATTATTATAACATAACATGTCTTATCTTTCTTAATGCATGTGATATTATTTAATATCATATACTTTTCTAACATGGCGTATACTTGTAAATGGCATAATATGATTTAATCATAAACATTTCATGGCATACATGTATCATATGGCATACTTATAACATACATCATTGTATGGCAGAAAAGATTATTTAACAGATAATTATTCATGAGAGATTAAATCATACGTAACAGATAAACATGTAATGACATAGCATGACATGGCATATACGATAACATACATACATAAATTGTAGTTCCCTTACCCATCACACATACACAATAAACTGATAGTAAGTTAGAGGCTAACTTACCTCGATCGTCGCGTTCTATGAGAATAGAGTGCGAAACACGAGGAACTGCACAACAGCTGGAAGAGGAACACTCAAGTCCTTAAGATTTTCAATTCTGAACTCAATTGCCATATTGTGAGCACTTGCAACACTACGGGCAACGTGAGGTTTCACTATACTCGAAAGAGATAATTTGACTTCAGAAAACCTTTGCACTAAAACAAGTTCATTAAAATTATCAATAATAACCAACAAACAATTCCTTTCTCAATCCATATACTCTTAGCCATAGTCAACCACAAGATGACACCAGTCACCCCAGACTATAATCCATATCATCACTGCTTCGGGACACTGTCATACAGTTTCCCAACACTACACCATACGCTCCACACTTCTCTGCTACGCCATCCAACCCTTCGTGACACGCCATCCGGTGTATCACGACTTAGTACAGAGTACACTCACGTGAACTCTCTTCCATTCACACTACAAAACCCATCACTGCGATACACGTCTCACGGTGCATCGCTACGCGACACGGAGTACGCGCTACGCGTACTTCCTTCGCTACAACACTCATCAACACGATGCACATCACACGATGCATCGCCATACCACACGGAGTACACTACATGCGTACTCCCTTCCTTCTACGACCCACATCACTACAGCGCACGTCGCGCGGCGCGTCGCTGCATTACACAGAATACGCTACACGCGTATTCTCTTCACACAACCCGCCGTATCACATCTACGGCATCCATCTCACGCCTATACTTCACAGCACAGTCCACAAAACTACAAAATCAAGCCTAACACTTCACAACCACACTTCGTTTCACAACTACGCAGCGAACTCCACAAACACTATCTACACAGTCTACAGCCAACCAAATCAACTATGTTAAACATAAATAACTAAAAGATAGAGGGTTAAGACGAGAGAGATGTGATTGCTGTCGGGAAAGAATCCAAAACTGATAATTTTAGCGGGCTGTTACAACTATAGTCTTTAATTTCTTGTAAATAACTTTACACTCTTTTCATAGCTTTTTAGTCAAACATCCTTATGTTACTTTGGCAACAACCAAATGTGCCGACTGAAAAACTGATATTCAACCTTGAAATGCATATATAGAATTTCTTTAATAACCTAATCAATTCGAGAATACTATAAAATACTGAGCATGTCACATTTTATTCTTCATGCAAAGTTTTTCAAAATTTTATGCAACGATACTAAAACAATCTTAACAGTCATTGTCTTGGTATTAAATATCAATCTCAATTACGAATGATATCTCATTTATAAATTTCATTTAGAGACGTGATTTTAATATCATACTTCTAACGATGACTCATTCTTGCCAAAAGTCATATACATGCATGATCAAAACGCAAATATGACTTACGGGTATATATATTAATAAATATTTTTCTTAATCTCAAAACAATATTGGTATTATCAAATTTCATATACCAATTAAAAAAAAAAACTGTTACCTCTTTTAGGTAATCATTTTATTCGTTTCTGTAGACTTCAGACTTTACTCTACAATTGTTTTCTCATTCATTTAATGTAACTCTAGACTATAATGAGTTACTAATGTCATAGTGATCCTCAATGAGTTCTTTCAGATTTAATAGAAAATATCTTTAATCAATACTCATTTCTGAGTGAAATCCTTAATTATAAGTCTAACTTTTATATCGTTCAACATTGCCCTTGAAGTCAAGATTTTGTCTCCAAAACCCATTTCCATTCGACTTTTCATACATTTTAGACAATTTGAATGAAATTGCAGACTTTACATTGATCCATGGATTTCAATCATTCTTTTATACATCAATCTTTTATAGAATCACTTATTTCTATAATTTGTGAAAACATATGTAAACTTTTATTTATTTCTATATCACATTCAAATTTTTGAAGATACACCATATAATTTAACCAAATAACAAATCAAGAAGATGCATACGGTTACCTGTTCTGATGTTTCTATGGCCAATTCTTCAGTGGTGTTTCTCTGATGAGGTGAATGATCATTTGCTTATTGTTCCATATTATCATTAAGATAATCATAAAAGGAAACAACAAAAATTTTCAAAAGTATGAGAATGCACTTCACAATAATCACATATCTAGTTTTCATATTCCCACTGATTTTGCCAACCATAAGAAATTTGATGTTTCAATTTTCTCAAAATTCAAACCATAAGTAGAAACAATACAGTCTAGATCATTTGAATCTCCTTAAGTAATTAATAATAATAATGTATCCAATATCTATTATAAGATTCAACAATCTTTCATTTGGGTTATAAATTATTACTTTAATTTGACCACCCATACATGAATATGCCTTAAAATAATTCATACTTTTAAAAAATAAATCATTAAGGCTAAAACACAATATAAATTTTAAAGCATTATGATATAAGTTCTAAACCATTATAACCCAACTCTTAATATTTTTTATGACACTATTTCATTCCAATTCAATGATTTTCACATTTATATCTAACTGCAATTCCTCCCCATGAGAAGTACTACAAGAATTACTAATGGCTTGGGACTTTTCATGCAGCAGATAGATACATTCATATCATGAAAAATATCTATAAAAGTAATGAAATACTTATATCAAATATTATAGGGAAAAAGATTTACATGCGTCTATATGCATAATTTTAATAAAATCTTCATTTCTTGTTGCATCTTTTATTGATATGTTTGATTTATTTTCCTTTTATATAAATCAACACACATCCTGAGATTAAAAAACCTAAATGCGGAAAATATTTTATACACTAATCTCTTTAACTTTTCTTGAAGATATTCTCCAAACTTTTATACCACAAATTATATTTCAAATTTTATGCTAGAAATTATAACAGTTTTCATAAATCATTTTTCCCTTTGGCTCCTGTACATACCTCATGAGTGAAATTTTTTTTTACAAAAACATTATTATGAAGGCATGACAAATAAAACTTTATTGGAAAGAAAAAAAGGAATCAACATAAGTGATATATTGAAACAAATTGAAATTTTGACATTTGTATTCCAGTTTAATCTAAAGGAATGCATAAACATGTATAAGATCTGATTCGAAACTTATTTGGTTTACCCTTCCCTTCGAATCATGTCTTATGCTTAGGGCACCTAAACTTTCATGTGTGACTATTTCTTTCAAATTTCAATTGATACAATTCTTAATTTTCATTACAATCATTTCATTTCTTTCCCAAAAGATACAAATTAGCAAAATAAATTTATATCTAACTAACAACCATGTTACTAACTTGTTCATATCTTATTATTTTAATGAAATAATAATGCCTTTAAAGTAAACAATTATGTACAAAAAAATCATACAGTTTAATATGTAAGTAGTTAAACACTGTACTTTTATGACCTTTATCACTATTCTCAATGATAATTGATGTTTAAACATAAAAAATTTTTAGTGTAAATTTGATATGCTCATATTTCTCTATATTAGAGTCCACTCTATACGTGAAACTTGTAATGATATTCATATAGTTACTGCAAGAAAAGCATTTTGATCTCTTTAATGCTTTGAGTTTGACACTTATAAACAATGATAGAATTTAAATCATTATGGATGAACTAAAAGTGTCATCGAGATCCCTCCCCTCCTTTGGGAGTGAATCCCAACGCATGGAATGTTCCCTCCAGTTTTAATTTCAGAATTTAAATAATGCATTACGAAGAATTTAAACTATTATGAATGAACTAATAGTGTCATTGAGGTCTTTCCTTTGGGAATGAACCCCAATACACAAAGCGTTCCCTCCAATTTTAAATTCTGTGGATGAACTAGTTGTATCATCATAATTCTCCTTTGGGAGTAAATTCTAATATACAAAGTGTTCCCTCCAATATTAAATTATGTGGATGAACTAGCTGTATCATCAAAATTCTCATTTGGGAGTAAACTCTAACATACAAAGTGTTCCCTCCAATATTAAATTCTGTGGATGAACTAGTTGTATCATCAGAATTCCCCTCTAGGAGTAAACTCTGACATATAAAGTGTTCCCTCCAACCTTTTTTTAATACATGAACTAGTAGTGTTATTAAAACCATACTTTGGGAGTAGATCTTAATACAAAAAATTGTTCACTCCAACCTTAATTTGATGGATGAACTAGTAGTGTCATCAAGACCCTCCTTTGGGAGTAGATCTTGACACACAAAATTATTCACTCGATCAGATCCACCTTACACACAAAAGTCTTGTACTTTTGGGCAACCAATCTTTTCTTTAATTTTAATGTGAATCATTTGCTCCATATTGGATAAATATATATATATATATATATATATTATATATATATATATATATATATATGGCACGATAATAAGAACCAAAATAAACAATTCATACATGTATTTAATAATAATAACATGTACATAAGATTTAATGCATGTAAATAATAGCATGCACATGACATTTAATACATGTATTTAACAATAATAACATGCATATAAATTTAATAATTTCCATACATGTAGATGACAATAATAACATGTATATATGATTGAATAAAATTTTCATACATGTACATAATAACATGTATTTAATAAAAATAACATGCATATAAATTTAGCATTAATAAAATTTTTATACATGTAAATAACAATAATAACATATATATACAATAATAAATATTAAATTTTTTTTTAAAAAAAATAATAATAAAATAATAAAATTTAATATAACCGGTCCGATCCGGGTCAGACCCGGACCGGTTCGACAAACCGGACCGATACCAAGTCAACTGGATTTGTTGACTTGGGCCCGTGTACTATACAGGCCTGGTTCCTTTCCCTTTTTTTTTTTTTTAGTTCTTTTCATTGGGCTGGGCCAAATCAGTGGCCCATTAGCCCATTCATTTCCTTTTATCTTGGACTGAAATTGAAATCCTCTAATGTAAAGCACTGGGCCGAAGCCCACAACCCACAGCCCACAGCCTTTAGTCATAAAACCCTAAACAACAAAAAAAAAAAACATCTTCTTCCTCCAGATTATCAAGCGCCGCACCAGTCACCATTCCATTACATGGTGCCGGCGAGTAGACCACAATGATGGATGTTTGTCGGCAAGGAGAAGACCAGATCTTCGTCCACCTCCTGCCGCCGTCCCCAGGTCCCATTCCTCCCCCTTTTTTTTTTTTAATAATCCATGGAACCTCTGCGGCAGTGGGCTTTTGAGCCCTCTGCCGCCGTTACAGGAACTCCGGCGATGAGTTTCTCAGCCTCCTCGCCACACCAAACTCCCCCCCCCCCCTTTTTTTTTTAAACCTGTTCTTGCAGTCGCGGCCAGTGGGCTTGATAGCCCTCTGCCGCTATTACAGAGACACCACGGAGGACATCCACTCCTCCTCCCAGTGCCGACCTCAGGGTAGCAACCATTCGGCGCATCGAAGACTCACAGCCCCTCATGCTGCACACTGCCGAAGCAACACGATGGTCTTTCCTCAACCCCTTCTTTCTCATTTCAGATACAATAAGTACAGTTCATAAAATCAATATGTAATACTTTAAACAATACACGAGGAAGTGAAAAAAAAACCAAGTAAGGAGATGTACAGTACGGAATAAAGAAAACCGAATTGCTTTTCATTAATGTCAGTGTATCGTTCTTTCTCAAATAGTAAATATATTATTTTTAATCTTTTCCGATATAATGAAATCACAATACACGACAATACATATTCACTGAATATTTTATTGAGATCATAAAAAATCTATAACCTGAAGCTCTGATACCACATGTTAGACATTTTAACATGAACATTAATAAATGGATCTTCGATCTTATATGATCTACAATAATAAACAGTGATTAATAATACGTACCTTTTTCCATCAGTTCGATGAAGAAATAGATCTAATTATGAGGAAAGGATCACCCTAACAACTTTGCTTCACAAGTGTCTCACGATGGTAAAAGGCACTCTAATATTGTAGGTGAGAACCCTTTAACCCATCAGTGTTATTTATAGATTTCTGACCATCAATAAATCTCAGAGTTTGTATCTGACTATAATTAGAGATACAGAGTTTTAATCTTATCTCTTAGGAGTTTTCTTATTCCGTTATCACTCATCTTTTATCTGATAAGTTTGAGATATTTCAAACTATATTAGATGGGTGTGTGGGACATAGAGTTTAAATAAAACTCTTATAGGAAGACCTTAAGTAAGGCAAAGCTGCACAGCCGCTAGAACGGATTGCCTTGTACACATATCGGATTTGAACTCCCTTGTGCAGATTGGGACACGAATGGCACCGGAACTTAAGGAACGAATGAAGCAGCTCATACTTCCCTTTGGGTTGGAAGATGAAGGTGTATGTGGCGTTAAACTTATTAGTTATGCTCTATTACATGTCCTCTTTTTGTACGAACGTAGATGGGAATTTCAGACCCTAGCTTGTATTTGAAACTGACTCAGCTGGGAAAAGATGCTAATTCGCTGGGTTGCCAAAGTTTAGGCATAATATATACGGACTATTCTTTGATATGGTGCTTTAGCTAATTTGTATATATGACTTTTTTGTATGGTAGTGGTAGTCTTAGCATATCTCCATTAAAAAATCATTTCTTAAAATCTGTAAAATATCACTACAACATTTTGTAGCTTTTGCCATGAGTTCTTTTTCTATGGCTAGCCGTCGTGGAAAAAAGTAGCCTTTTGCCACCAAAATGTTTGGAGAGAATAGACATAGGCTTTTTTCCATGAAATTGTCCTGGTCGATAATGTTTGATGGCAAAATATTTTTCTCTACCAAGTCTGTAGTTTTTGTCACCAACTTGTTTTTTGGATAATAAATATAGGCAAACATATGGGCCTTTAGTAGAAAAATAGTTATTGTGACAAGTTAAATTGACTTTTTACCACGTATTAAAGTCGCTGCAAAAAACTATTTAACTTGTACCCTCATCATCGTGGCTTATTGTTTTTGCCCGCTACTAAATAAGTAATTCCCATAAATATTATTAACTATAAAAATCTCTACATATTTTTAAATAGAGGAATACTGTACATCAGCCTACTGTATACCCCACACCCACACTTGACGTCGATTATCTTTCTCTTTTTTTTGTTAGAGATTTATTTTAGAGATTTAAAAGATTAATTCTTTTGTTTTAAATTTATCAGATTTCTTGCTGGATTTATTTTATGATTTTTTTTAGTTGTGAAAATTATTTTGATGTGCTTTCTTGTAATTAATTTTTATTTTGTAATTAATAGATTTTATTATTTTATTTTATTAAATCACCGCATTTAAATTATATTATTTAAATTTACCATTGTGAAATTTTTTTCGTTAGGTCTATTTTAAGACTCAGATTAAAAAAACTACACCTTATTTCTTTTCCTTTATTTTTTTCTTTTCCCTCATTTTCTTTTTCCTTTTTTCTTTTTTCTTTCTTTTTTCTTCTTTCTTTTTTCTTTTTCTCCTCCTTATTTCTCCCCTAGCCCGTGCGCGACCCAGCCTTCCGATCTTCCGTCCTCCGGCGACATCGCTTAGCCCACCAGCTCCGCCACACTCCGGCGACCTTCCCCACCCCAAACTCCCTTCCCCACGCTCTCTCTCTCCTCCCCGTTGGCCCTACGAAACCCATTCGGGTTGTGGGTTGTTGCGCTGCCGTACACCACCCATTTTTGTCGCCGTTGCTCTCATTCTCTTCCCCATCAACTGGCGACCTCACCCCTTTATTTTTAGCCCCTCTCGCGCCGCCAAACTCCACCATGTACGGCTGTAAGCCGTGGCCTAAAATTCTCCCCGCGCCACCGTCGCACCACCATAAGCCACCATCTTCTCACCATTTCATTACCGATCCTCTAGCAACCCAAACCACATTTTCCCAGCCCCGATCCGCCACCTTTGCAGCTCCACCCTTCACCTCCTGTAAGTCCTCTTCTACGTTATTTTGGTTTTTCTTTGTAATATAGTTGTTTGTTCTAAGTGCTTGGTTTTTCTCAAGTAGGTAGAACTTGAAGTTTTTGTTGGGATTTGTTGGTGTTATGGGATTTGTGGGTCTAACTATTTAAATTTCTGCGAGGTCTTGGATTTGCAAATTCACACTGTGAAAGTGGTTGCAAATATTGCTGCTAAAGGTGTCTGCATTTCCTTTTGCACTATTAACTGTTGTATTACCAGCTTGTTTTAATTTTACGCAGCATAATATGCTTGCACCATGGTCTTATATCACTGCCACATGTGCAATTGGTAGTTTAATCAAAGTGACAATTAAAAAGTTGATTTGAGCTTGAGTCAAGCTTAAGCCATTTGTTTTTGCCCTCGTGTAATTTGGATATTAGTGGAATTCTGGTTGATAACACAATTGATGTAAAGAATACGCAAGTACTTAGCTTAACTGGTGAGGTAATAAAATATTGTATGATGTTACTGCATATCACTATGAGTAAAATTGGAATATAGAGATCGAAGAAATTTCACTGAGAAGGAGATAAAATTTTTTCATGGAAGTCATTTATGAAGATACTATCGGTGTACTTTTTCTTTTTATAAGTAGGCAATGTATATATACTTGGACTATGCCTTTTGTTTTTAGTAATAATACTTCGATTGTCTATAAAAAGATGAAGACAAGCATTACAATAGGTGACCAAAGTGCGAGGGACGACTGGGTTCTTATTTGTATTTAGGCTAGTTCTTCTTTCTTCTTTAATGAATTTAGGGTCTGTTCTTCCAAACAGGTTCCTTACTGGAATTTGCAAGTGTTATAGGAGGTGTAGGGTGGATGAGAGTTTATCTTGGGTGTTACAAGGAGGTTTAGGGTTTTATTTTTCTCTGGGATCTATTTGGAAGGCAAAAGTTCAGACAATTAAAGGCCCTTTTTTGATAAATGTTTTACTTTGTTTATGATGCTGCACTGAAATTGAAGTAGAATATTGTTCTTTCTTGTCATGATATATGTCTGATATTGTATATGATTTTGTTCTGTATTGAACCAAGCTTTCCTTGTACATATGGTTATGACTTAAATAGCACTTATTTTCAACTCAATTCTTTGTCAACAATGATACAAACGTTCCCTAATTCCTTTCATGTGCATAAACAAATCCGGAGAAGATTGTAGAAGCTGGTGGTCTTACTTCCTTGCTGATGCTTCTTAGGAGCTTAGAAAATGAGACAATACATAGAGTTGCAGCAGGCGCAATCGCCAATCTTGTAATGAATGGTAAATTTTTTAAGTACATGTAATCATAAAATATTTCCACTCTTGGCTGGTAATATTTGTTTTGGCTATAATTTTCCTTATATGTGTAACCTTGTGTCCTGTCAGAAACCAATTAGGAGCTTATCATGGATCAAAGGGGCATTAGTTTGTTGTCAATGACAGCAGCCAATGCTGAGGATCCTCAAACCCTTCGGATGGTTGTTGGAGCCATTGCAAATCTTTGTGGGAATGGTAAACTATCTGACCTCTTCCAATGTTGATTTCTAGAAAAATTTGTTAGTTGTTTGTGCCACAGGATGTACAAGATTTCACAACTTCAAACTTGCATTGGATTAAGTTATAACTCCCTAGTCCAAGACTTGGTGGGTGAAATATGACAGAGATTCATAGAATTTTGTTCCTTTTATTCTTCTTGCTGGTTAGTTGATCCTTTTGTATACTTTCTATGTACTAGGGCTGCGCCTTTCGGTGCTTCTATGTACTATCAGGTTTTTTACCACTTAAGGTTGGATAAAAAGATTACCTATAAAAAAAAAAAAGGTTAGATGACTGATTTCTGTAACAAATTTGGGTGTACAAATTATTTTTTGTTTCCTCTTTCTTCTCATTGTTATGGATAAAATTGGCATTTTCCCCTTAAATATGGTCATCAAAGATGGGCCGGATATTTAGAGAGTCAGCTTTGCCTAACCGTTGCACAAGTTATCTCGTTTATGTTGTTGTCTATTTGCCTAGTGCAGCCGCCAAACAGTTTGACTAGAATAGTTGTGTATGAAGTTCATCTTGGTATTCTCCTGAGGTTCTTCTCTAGTATACCACTTACGTGATGCAATTGGGATATCTAGTCTAATAAATTTACATTACTTTCATAAAAAGAGAATGAAAATCAAATTGGGGTTTTCATGTTCGAACTATGGTAGAGCCATCAGTCTGTGAGGTATATGATGGGTTTGTGGAATGTATGCAAGGGCATTTGTTCCTTTACGATGTGATAATTGCAATTATCCAATAAAAAGCTCATTTTGGCTAGTCATTTTACATTTGTAACTTACTGGCATTAACAATCATATCCTACTTCCAGATAAGTTACAGATGAAACTGAGGGGTGAAGGAGGTATCAAAGCATTGCTAGGAATGGTCAGATGCAGAAATCCTGATGTTCTTACACAAGTTGCTCGTGGGATAGCAAATTTTGCTAAATGCAAGTCAAGAGCATCTATGCAAGGTGAAAATCTTGTAAAGAGCCCTCAGGTTCTTATAGCCAATCTACTTGTTATGTGATACATAAGAACAATCATCTTTATTTGTCATAAGTTTTCTTGTTCCTCGTTTTATGAATTCATCTTTGTAGAAAGTTTAAATTACAGTTAAAAAAAAAAACAAAAGAAAGTTTAAACAATACCTGCTATTTTTATAAACTATTTGTAGTTATTTCATCTGCTTTCTATGGTTTAACTCGTTCCTTTATGGTATAGGAACTAAGACTGGAAGGTCTCTTATGATTGACAGGAAAATATCAAGATAGAAGCAAGAAATTGGAAAATGGCCTCTCAGACGCCCTGAAGTTAGTACCTCTTTTTTTTTTGCTTCTGCCACTAGCTATGGGCCAGTCGCTTTCTGTCTCCCTATTAGTTTTAATTTATATGTTTTTATTTTATCCTAACATTCAGGGTTGTATCACTGGAATATGATGCTTTATTTATTTTGCCTATGTGGGTTATGGAGTTTTGAATTGATTTAGATCTCCTCTTCCTTTCATGTAGATTCTGCACTGTCACCTACCTCCAGCAAACTTGGTGGCTTGAAAACATATGTTTTGTTTTGATTGTATGCCAGCCTTATGTTTTGGCTTGAGTTTAAGTGGACTATGGATTTAGTAATAGCATGTTCATGGGCTTTGAGAGTAATTTCAGATTGTAGTGGATAAATTTAATATTTACTCCTTAATTACACTAGTATTTGTCCAATGAGCGTAGAAATGGTGGGTAAATTATTATTACTCATGAATTATATGCCACGAGTCTCTCACCAGGAAATTTGGTGGAAAAAGGTTTGTTCTCACGTACTCCCCACTTTTTTCGACTAATTATTCTCATGGAAATGACACAGTAAGCCACCACACTAAAGAATCCGCCATTGCTTTTGTCACGACCGCAGTACATGGATAAAAGACTTTAGCTACGATATTGTATCACGAGGAATACTTATCCAATAGTACAACAAGCGAATAATAAGTTCTTTCGACAAATATAGAGATGACTAAAATATATTTATCACCGGACAATGTTAATAAAATATGCATACTAGTCACGATTTAGGGAGTGGCCAAAAACTTTATACTACTAAATGTGTGACAAAATCATACATGGCTAATACACTTTTTCGAACTGTGGTTCTGGTGACAATTGATGTTATTGTCCCCACAAAGGGCTAGGTTTCTGTCTCCATTTGCCACGGATGAAAACAAGTTTTGCCACAACTTCTAGTCGTGACAAAATGTAGTTTTTTCCATGAATTAACTTTTTCCTAGAAAAAATTTATTGCTCATGAATTATATGCCACCAACGTCTCATGAACAAAATTGGTGACAAAAGATTTTTTCTCACATAGTCCCTACTTATTTCGACCAATTTCCCTTGTGAGAAAAACCAATATTTGTTGTAGTGAATGATCTATAAATTGGCTGTGACATTCCACAAACCTTGTAATTTCTCAAATAAATGACTAAACCTAGCTATTGGGATTAATGGGACATTTAGACAGGCGCTGTTCTCTTTTTGGAATTATGCTTTTTGGATGCATTTAAGTGAAGGGAATCAGACAAACATGCATTTATGGGATTCTAATTAATTCTCTTGTGAGGAGGTACACATACATATACAGCAATATGGGTAACGTTGGAGACTATCTTCTCCCATAAATACAAAGATTTTTAGGGAAAAAAAGATAATTAATGAATAATAATATATAGAAATAAATAAAACATGCACGAGAATCATATCTTCTTAGAAATCCTATTAGATTCTTATATTAATGCATTCTAGCTAATTTCTCAAACATGAATTTAGTCAAGTTTTTTAATATCCAGATTTTCAAAGTATCACATTTATAAGAATGCAGATATCAAAATAAATGTTAGATTCTTCGAATCAAACAGCGCCCATGTACAACATTTGTAATGTGTGTAATTAAAGTTTTACAAATATATATTTTGGAGTGGAGAATGGTTCCTATGGTCATGACGTCCAAGTCGCCCCCACCTCTCCTTTTTTTGAGAATATATATATATATATATTTTTTTTTTGCAAATATATGAATTAAATTGAAGTTGGCAACGCATTGTCATTTCTTGCATATGTTTCCAAAAGCTTCAGGCTTTATATTTCTAAGAAATTTTTATTTCTTTCTTTTTCTTATTTTCTATTTTTTTTTCTCCGAGAGAAAATTCTTCTTCTTTCATTTTCCTTTTACAACACGCTAGCTAGCTATAGCTGGTTTCATTTTCCCATGTTCTAGTGATGCACGCAGCTAATTGCTGATTGCCATATTAGATATTCTCGAAAAAATTAAAATCTATGCTAATTAATAACGAAAAAATCTAGTTGCAAATATAATTGCGTACTAATATGTGCACCAATTAAATGTGATTGGTTAAAAAGTTGATTTGATTGAAAACAGTACTAATTTAAATTTTAAATATGAAGGAATCAGTATTGGTACACATATTAGTATACGAATTTACTTGTATATGTAACAAAACTCATTAATAACTAATGATAATTAAATATATAATTATATTCCCATATATTTTCAGACCATGAGATCTCATCCATATATAATTAATGAAGAATCTCAGTAGATTCATGCATATTATATTTAAGAATGGAAAATAACGTTAATTAAGCGTATTGACGGATGGTTTTAATACCTTTCCTTCTGTGCACGCATGTATGGTTTTTCTTTCGGACCATGCTACTCGCCGCGCTCAATAATCCTGCTGAGATGTCCCGTTATACCTTTTTTTTTTTTTTTGAAATTTTTTTTACAGAAAGATTAAGAAAATTATATTTAATTATATTGTGAATTTTATTCATTTTTTCAAAATATTTAAAAGTGTTAAAAAATGATATTAAAAAAACAAAAACAAAAACACTTTTAAATATTTTTTTCAAATCATTTTTTTAACACTTTTAAATATTTTGAAAAAATGAATAAAATTCATAGTATAATTAAATATAATTTTCTTAATCTTTTGTAAAAAAAAATTTCAAAAAAAAAAAAAAAAAGTGGAGCGGGATAAGTGAACGGGATCCCGCTGGATCCCTAGCATTTTCCTTTTCTTTATATTACTTACGTGCATGCATGTATGGTTTTTCTTTATATTTACACAGTAGTAGTACTGATGTGTCAGTACTCAGCCATGGCATCTCATGATTCTCTTCTGTCTTTTGCTTCGTTACCTTCTATACTCATCGCCATTAATATTGTTCTTTGTAGCTTCTCTCTCAGTACTTCGGCTGCTCTCAATAATGGCGGCTTCAGCGTGGATCTCATACCCCGCGATTCCCCTGACTCTCCCTTCTACAACTCTTCTGAAACTCCATCGCAGCGCACAGCCAAGGCTGTGTACCGTTCCATCAACCGTGTCAATCATTTTAAGCCAACTCGGTCTTCAACTTCTCCCAAATCAGTTGAGTCGGAAATTATCTCAGCTAAAGGCGAATACCTGATGAACTACTCTGTCGGCACGCCACCAGTAGCAGTCCTCGGGATTGCAGATACGGGTAGTGATCTGATTTGGCTGCAATGCGAGCCTTGCACCGACTGTTACGAGCAAGCATTCCCGCTTTTTGATCCAGGAAAATCCAATACTTTCAAAACAATCGCCTGCAATTCAAGGGAATGCGATTCTTTAGGAGAAAAGGGCCATTGCTCATCATCATCAACTTGCTTATATTCAATATCTTATGGTGATCAATCATTCACAAATGGGGACCTTGCTTTCGACACACTCACGCTCGGATCATCGTCATCATCTGCGAGCGGCTCCCAACCTGCGTCATTTAGTAATATTGTCATAGGCTGTGGACACGACAACGCTGGAACCTTTAGTGTCGACGGCTCCGGAATTATCGGCCTTGGTGGCGGCATGCTTTCCCTTGTTTCCCAGCTGGGTTCTTCTGCAGATGGTAAATTCTCCTACTGCTTGGTGCCCCTAGGCAGTACCCGCTCAAGTAGAATGAGTTTTGGCAGTGATGCTATAGTTTCTGGTCCGGAGGTTGTGTCTACTCCCTTGGTAACCAAAAACCCAGATACTTTCTACTTCCTAACACTTGAGGCCATGAGTGTTGGGAACAAAAGATTGGAATTGGGATCTTCTTCCCCAGTTATAGAAGGCAACATTATCATTGATTCAGGCACGACATTGACATTATTGCCGGCAGACTTCTACGGAGAGTTTGAATCTGCAGTGGCAGAAGAAATTGATGCAGAACGCTCAAGTGACCCGGAAAATGTCCTAAGTCTTTGCTACAATTCTGCATCTGGTAACATTGGCGCTCCCATTATCACAGCACATTTCAGAGGTGCAGACGTGCAGCTGAATCAGTTAAACACCTTTGTTAGACTTCGTGAGGAGCTCTTGTGCTTGGCTTTTCGTCCGGACGAGAGGTTGTCCATCTTTGGAAACTTGGCGCAGATGAGCTTCTTGGTAGGTTATGACCTCAAGGAGAAGACCGTGTCCTTCATGCCAGCGGATTGCAACAGGATGCATATGTAAATCAATGACATGGACATGTTTTGTTTGTTTCACCAGTAATTGATATTTGCTTTGGTTTATTTCACCAGTAATTGCTATTGGCTTTGGTTTATTTCACCAGTAGTTTCTGTTTAAATAAATACAATCAAAATGTTTAAAAAGAATTACTTAATTTGATTGTTATTTATATACAAGTTCTCATGTATATGCCTAGAGACTAGAGTTTCTGCCTAAATTCATTAGGGCATAGAGATTAGAGTGTGAGAGATAAACACAAATTGCCTCACAGCATTTATGGCTGCTGACTGAATTCCAAAGTAACATTGAGATATGATTTAAATTTGCCTAGAGAGGACTGGTCATATAAATATAAACATATATATATATATGTATATATATATATATATATATTCTTGATTTCCCTTGCAAGGATGTAACGGATCATCATGTCCCTCTTGCATTTCATACGTACGTAGTAGGTGTAGTTCTGATGAAACAGTTTGAAAAACTTAAAATAACAAAGTTACTCATGATGCTCCAAATCTGGTCGGTTCATAGGTTTATTGTCCAAATTTAATCCAAATTTTTATTCCTAAATAAGTTTGACTCGATTCGCATGAATAATATTAATTAACTATATACTAATTATCGTGACAGCGCTCTGGGTCGACATGCTAGTTTTGCTTAAACGAATAGTTATGATCAGTACATATGTTTATCTTATGGTATAGCTTCTTATCATTTCTGGCAAGAAAGAAAAATATCCGTCAGACTAGGAATTAAATAATAATCCACAATATTACAATGGTATAGCTTCGTATCATTTCTTATCATTCTGTTTAGTAAAGAGTACTTTGGCGGCAACTTTTTGGATGCAAAGTCATCACATCAAATTGTTATAACATTTGAACGTTTCCATTACATTCGAGCATGTTCGAAAATTTTCCAATTCTGTTAAGTGTCCTGCCAAGTCTATTCTACATAATGTAACGTTCAAATGTAACGTTGTTGACATGTGAACATAGATGAAATTAGGTTCTCCGTACATGCCATAGAGTTAATGTGGGAAATGTCTTGCCAATTTTTTTTAAAGCGTTGGAACTTCATTATTTCACGTTTGAATGGAACAAAATACATTCGAACGTAACACTATTGACATGCAAACATAGATGAAATTAAGTTTCTTGTATATGCCATAGAATCAACACGGGAAAGGTCCCGCCAATTTTTTTAAAAACGTTCGAACTTCATTATTTCATGTTCGAATGTAAAAAATAAATTTGAACATAATTTTGTTGACATGAGAACGTAGTATAAATCAAGTTTTCCATATATGGCATAGAATCAATGCGGGAAAGTTTTCGCCATGTTTTTTTTATTAATGTTCGAACGTTCATTCTAACATTCTAATGTAATTCCTACCATGTTTGAACGTTTATTTACTGTTCAAACGTGGTTTATATATTAATGTTCAATACTATAATATATATTATAGATATGGTTAAAAAAGTATAGAAATATATAGTATATATTATATACTTATATAGTATATTATCTATACAATTAGTATAGTAAGTAATTATAATACTTATATATTATCATATTACTATATATACTAACTCCATATAGTATTTCCCCAGTCTATATCTGGGGAATATACTATATATAATATTTACATAAATATATATGTATATATATATACTATATATATATAAAACTCATTCCATGTATGTTCGGGCGTTTACAACCAATGCTTGAATGGTACGAGAAATAACGTAATGTTAGAACGTATTAGTTATAAGGTTTGAACGATATTTGAATATATGTAGTGTGTTTGAATGTTAGTATACATCTCTCTCCATTTTATTGTGTTTTCTTTAATGTTTTTAGGGGGTTTTGATTTGTAACTTTATTTTCCGACCACCATGAGTGGCCAATGGTCAAATGGCCACCATAGATAGTCTACCCTTAGTGTGACACCCCATTTTTACGTATATTTTTATTGAAGAAATATTTTAATTTAATTAATATAATAGTTCTTTTATTTTAAATTAACGGATTTTAATTGGATTTTATTTGCTGTTGAGTTTAAATTGCTGTTTAATTTATTTTAACTTGTCTTTGGCTTTAAAATTAAATAGTTAGTTTTTACTAGTTATTTATTATATTTTAGCTTTACGTTGTGTTTAAAATATTTTCTTGGTTTTATTGCTTTTAAAGTTATTTTCGTTGGATCAGTTGTTGGACTCCAGAGGTGAGGATTGGACCTCATTTCTTTTCCTCCATCTTTTCATTTTCCTTTTTCCTTTTTTCTTTCTTTCTTTTTCTTCTTTTTCTCATTTTCTTTTTCTTTCTTCCGGTTTCTCCCTCAGCTCGCACGAACTCTCTCTCTCCTCTCCCCATCGCCGTCCAGCCCTTCCCCCCCAGCCCACCGCCGTCCGGCCGACGTGGCCGACACAACCACCACCAAAAGAACCCCCTCCGGCCGGTGAACACCCCCACCGAATATCTTCTCCATCCGTGCTGCCGTTAGCCACTTATAGCCCATCTAAGCCACACGGTTTTGAGTCGTTTCCGGCGCCGTCGCTCCACCTCTGGCCACCACCTCTTCACCACTTCTTCCCCTACCTCTTGCCGACCTAACCCACCCATTTCCGGCCTAGATCCGTCGCCGGAGCAGCTCCCACGAGGTCAACTCCGATTTACCCGTTTTTGCCTTCTACCGGCGTTTTCGCCGCCACCCACGGCCAAAGCTCGCTTCCACTAGCTTCATAAACATCCCTAGGCCATTCCCTATTAATTTGGTATCTTGGTTTGTCCCCATTCAAAAGTGGGTATTTTACAACCCACGGTTACAGTGCATTTGCACTGTTACGTTGCTTTCCGTTCACCGTTTGCTCCGCGTCGATCCTTCGAAAAATAATATATAGCGCTGTAAGTATTTTTCAAACTTCGTTTTAGATTTAAATGTATTATTGCCTTTATAATAATTTATTTGTGATCTGGTTGGTTATTCCGGACTGAGTCCGAGCAGTCGGAGGTCGGTTGGGATTGATGAATGTGTTGTCTGTTTGTTGATATTGATGTTTGGAATATGTTGGTTATTTTATGTGATTCTAATGGCATTGCATTGTGCATGCATAATCATGTGTATTTTATTGAAAATTGAGTTTAACGTGTAAATGGATTTTCGGATGCGTTCGTATCACGACCCCAAGTCGGGATGGGTTATTATCTTGGTGGAGCTCCTCTGGTCACTCGGGAGCGGATAAAACTGAGTGACATCCCCTGGGTTGTCGCTGGGCAATGACCAGATCGCACGATACGGTAACGCTGTCGTGTCGATTCCGTGGTCCCTCGAGTGGCGGGGACTAGAGGATGGCTTGGCAGGTACGCGCTGGGCGCGAGTCTGGGCATCTCTCATGTAGGTGTCACACGCGTAGTCGTTACCTGCGGTGTGGCTCAGAGCCAGAGTGTGCGGATGATCCCTAGGGGAGATCATGGTGCATGCATAATATGGAATTGTTTTGGATTTGATTTGGATATGGGCCATTATCTGGGATAATGGCGAGATGGTGATATGTGGTTTTGTGATCCATTTTTTGGGAAAATGGTGGTTTATTGATTTGGGCCATTATCTGGGATAATGGCGAGGACTGGTTTTAAAGGAAAATGTTTTTGGGCCAAAATGAGATTTTGACGTGTGTGGAAAAATATGGTTTTTGGGACATGTGCATTGGGCATACTCCATGCATATTGTTTTGGTTGTAATATGTTTTTGTCTTGCGTTGTTTGGATTTTACTTACCTGCGGCACCATTTTTGGTACCGTAGATTTTGATGCAGATCTAGAAGAGGTGGAGGTTGAGCCCGAGCAGGCGGCTCCGCCAGAAGAGTAGCTTGGATGGCTTTTATATAATATATTTGTCGATGTTTTATTTAGTATGTATTTGGATTAGAAATGATGTTGAATATATAATGTTTTATTTACGCTTGTTTTAAACTGGTTTGTAGTTAAACAAAAATTCTGGTACTTAGTTATATGGCTTATCTATCCGCTGCGTGTTTTTATTTGTACACATATTGCATGTGCACACACTTTTGGCACTTGGTGATGGGATGTGTGACCGTGTTGTCATCATCCCGACGTCTCGATTTCCACGTGACCGTACGTGGGAGTTGGGGGCGTCACACTTAGTGTATACTTCATTTCTATGGTGGCCATTACAAGAATTAAGACCATTTGAAGAAATCGGAAATGGCTGAGTTGACTCAACTATTTATGGGTTTGAATGTCCGAACATCCCACTAGCAACGTTCAAACGATCATTTGTACTCTGAACATATGTTAATTTAAGTTTGAACGTTCTGTTATGTTTGAACGTATATAGAATCAAACGTTCGAATGTAATGTTTTGCTAGACATTTGACTCCTAACATTCAAATGCAACATTTCTATAATTTGAACATTTAAGTATATGTTTGAATGTAACATCTCACGGGATGTTTTAGTTCTAATGTTTGAACTCATACTAACAATCGTTTGAACGCTCAGTCAAATACGTTCGAATGCACTTGCACATTTGAATATATATACATGAAACGCTCTAATGTAAATTTTCGTGGGTCTTTTGACTCCTAATATTCAAACATGATTACCTACTTGTTCGAATTTTATCCTTTTATGTTCGAACGTTAAATTCTACATTCGAACGTATTTCAAAACAATTTTAATTTGTTTCTCTTTATATATATGTATACTCACATTTTTTCTTTCTGTAGGATATGTCTCATCCTTTGACAACTAGGAAACTAGGTACGAAAGGACCCAGGACACTTCTCGGATAGGCTATAGAACTGTTATGGCCAAACATAAAGTGTATATCAATTAGTATGATGAGTTGACATGGGAGGAGAAGAGTTTGAGATACGTGTTTATTTTTAGAAGTTGAACCAACATCTATGCATTGAAGGGGAATATATGCCCTTCCATGGTCTGTGAGTTTTAAATGGAGATGTCATCCATGCTTTAGAATTTATCATGTCACACCGAAATTGTACGCGGTGTTCAATTCGAGGCATCGGTGGATGTCATTATCGAGTTACTCGGGATCTATCGCGTATTTAAGGTATCAACTACAGCGGATGCTCACGCTGAGGATGCTCCAAATGTAGGCACATCTACATCATCTACTGGCCCAATCAAGTCTATGGCCAGAGATGTAGACCAATCGGAGGGCAAGGGATTGATCAGCCTCAGGATGATGACTGGGATGAGGATTTATTCATTTGCACTATGAGATACCGCATACCGTTCAACAAGAAGAAGAACACATTCTCCTAGATGTTGTTGCTACCATTTTTTCGCATGTGGCATGTCAAAGTTGCAACAAACCTGAATCTTGTAGCACATAAGGCCACCTTCTGTCGGACTCACGCATAATTCCTCATACGAGTGGCATGTGAATAACCCATTTACATGCCACTACGGATATTTAAGAGGATCCATTATGAGGCAGGAATCATCTCCACTGACAACCTACTATATGGGTTGATTATTATTCAGCTATTACTAGAGTGGAGAGTGGCACCCCAAGCGGAAGAGTGGTTGATTGATCACATGAACTCCCTAAACATGACCACATATAGTCAGAGCATTGGACAAGGAAAGGAGTGTACTTGGCATGAGACTAGGCCTACACCTGATCTTGTTCCTCCAACCCAGTTTGGGGCCGATGTTGCTCCCCATAGCAGGAGTACTTGTTAGCAGCCAATGGGTTCATCTGCAGGGGATGTGCACCTTGTTTGGGTCGATGCAATGGTCTCAAATATTATTGTGCACATTGACCGATGGATCGCGTCAGTACAACAAACTATCATCAATGTTGATCGTTTTGATATCCTAAATGAAAAGGTTAATACATTGACTGAGGAATTTCATACATTTGTGAACAACTCGTTCTGAGCTTTGTTGCACTTTTATCATATTTTGTATTTATATTTGAATATATTTCTTTTTCTATAATTTATGTAATGAACAATATCATTTAATATATCTAATGTTTTTGTATTTCAATTCTCAATCCTTTTTAATTTGAAATTTCATGTTTAATTTTAAAACAGTTCACATTTGAACATTAATGATGATCGTTTGAACATAAACTAAATCGTTCGAAATGTAAGACAAAACGTTCGAACAAATAACTTACACGTTTGCATGTAAGTGGGCTTAATGTTCAAACGTACATGAACCATTCAAACGTAATATTTTATATGTTCATATGTACTCATTCGAAAATGACATCGTCTAAGTTACATTTAAATGAAACACTATTATAGTGCGAACGTATAACCATTTCTCATCCTCCTTTAGTGATGGTTTCCTCTAACCGTCACAGAAAAATATTTTTGGTGATGGTTTTAGGACTCACAATTTCGAAATCATCACAAAAAACTCAATTGTGTTGTAATGGTAACATCCTGGAAACGAATTATAGCATCAAATGCAATATTTGAACATCCAAACAAAATTATAGGAATAAATTATGATGGATCGGTAAGAATGTTTTCTCATTAAAGAATATTAGTTTGGAAAAACGTTGCAGCGATTAATGCATGCAATTGCACATCCAAAACAAAGAATGCAGATCTTCTAGCTAAGAGTAGAAAATCTGAACTTCACCCAATATATACGGCTAGCTTCTTGTTATAACCCTGGTATAATCTCATGATGCCTTAGAACCAATCCCAACTACAAACAAGCAAGGATCAACCTTGAGAAAGATTATATGGTTTAGAAGAAACGCTTTCAGATTTGAAGATCCTTGACTGTCAGACACGATACAAATAATTAAGATAGTTGAAGGCAGTATGGCAAAATATTTTAGGAGTGTGCATCTGGATCTAGATCTAGAGATTTGGGAGGATCCGGATCCAGATCCAGCTTTTTATGAAGCGGGCGGATATTTGTCAGGATAAACCTGGTCATAATCTAGGCGGATATTTGGGTTTGGACCCGGATTTTTGGTTATATCCAGTTTTTATTCCCAGTTCTTTTTTATCCCATTCCTATCTGGATATCTAGATTTTATACCCTCTTTTTTTTTTTTTTTTTTTTTGGGATTCCAATCTAGATATCTAGATTTTATACTCAGTTTTATAGGCCTTTGTGTTTATTATTTTTTATAGGCATTTTTTATATAATGAATTTTTTATAGGCATTTTAAAACTTTTTTATTGCCTATTCAAATTTTATAAAAATAAATAAATGGACACCAAAATACACAATACACTAAATACTTTACATTGTTATTTACATCATAATGCAAAACATCAAAAGCAGCAGCAAAAAACTGTGGAAGAACATTTGAAGTCTAGTGTGACGCCCCCAAATTCCACTTGGGATTAAACGGACATTTGAAGCGTCGAGACATGCAACACAAGGTTACCTGCCCCCGTTCATGACATATAAGATGCAATGTTCCTAACATGCATCTAGCATTATGCAATATTCGCAGCGGATTATTTTTTTTTTTCTTTAGCAATACTATGCACCAAACTAAAAATATCCCAAATACTTGAAACATATTTCATACATAAAAACATACTAAAAAGCCGTGATCACTACACTAGTCCAAAATGGTTGTGATCAAAAGAATACTTGAGATACAACTCCAAAAGTACAAGCATTAACCTAAGTTAAATACTATACCATCATCAACATCGCACCGTAGCCTAGATGACCGTATTCAGATGGTCAGATTCCAATTCTTCTTTGGGTCCTGTAACAAGATCTACCATTCGGGGGGAATGGTAGTTGGGACTACCACAGTGAGATTTGATTACAAATCTCAGTAAGTTAACATAAAACTCACACACAGGTTAAAGATGCATGCATGGCAGTAAAAGCATAAATGCATAAGTAAAGTCGTACATAAGCATAGCATAACTTGACATATAACATGACATAACCAGAACTTAAACGTGAACTGAACTTGACTTAACATGACATGAACTTGAGTTTAAAACATAACATGGACTTGAAATGTAGCATGAACGTAAACATGCATAACATAAATATGAACTTGAAAATAACATAAACTTGAACATATCATGACATAAACGTGAACTTGAGACATACTGTAAACGTGAACTTAACATGATGTGAACATGAACTTGGAACATAACTTGATCATGAACATAACATGTACGTGTACATAACAAAACATGAACTTGATCTGAAACTTGACTTATCATGCACTTGATCTGAAACTTGACTTAATACGTACTCCACAGTTGTTGTGGCCCCACGTATTCTACGTGTCACAATTGCTGTGTCTCACGTAGTGTATGCTCCACAGTTGTTGTGGCCCCATACTTCATGCTCCACAGTTGTTGTGGCCCCATGAATACACGTAAAAAAAAATATAATACGTACTCCACAGTTGTTGTGGCCCCACGTATATACGTAACATTAAATATAATACGTACTCCACAGTTGTTGTGGCCCCACGTATTCACGTAACATAAGATATAATACGTACTCCACAGTTGTTGTGGCCCCACGTATTATACGTAACATAACATGTCTTATCTTTCTTAATGCATGAGATATTAATTAATATCATATACTTTTCTAACATGGCGTATACTTGTAAATGGCACAATATGATTTAATCATAACATTTCATGGCATACTTAACATGGCATACTTATAACATACATCATTGTATGACAGAAAAGATTATGTAACAGATAATTATTCATGAGAGATTAAATCATACGTAGCAGATAAACATGTAATGACATAGCATGACATGGCATATACGATAACATACATACATAAATTGTAGTTCTCTTACCCATCACACATACACAATAAACTGATAGTAAGTTAGAGGCTAACTTACCTCGATCGTCGCGTTCTATGAGAATAGAGCGCGAGACACGAGGAACTGCACAACAGCTGGAAGAGGAACACTCAAGTCCTTAAGATTTTCACTTCTGAACTCAATTGCCATATTGTAAGCACTTGCAACACCACGGCCAACTTGAGGTTTCACTATACTCGGAAGAGATAAATTGACTTCAGAAAGCCTTTGCACTAAAACAAGTTCATTAAAATTATCAATAACAACCAAACAAACAACTCATTTCTCAATCCATATACTCTTAGCCATAGTCAACCACAAGATGACACCAGTCATCCCGGACTATAATCCATATCATCACTGCTTCGGGACACTGTCATACAGTTTCCCAACACTACACCATACGCTCCACACTTCTCTGCTACGCCATCCAACCCTTCGTGACACGCCATCCGGTGTATCACGACTTAGTACAGAGTACACTCACGTGAACTCTCTTCCATTCACACTACAAAACCCATCACTGCGATACACGTCTCACGGTGCATCGCTACGCGACACGGAGTACGCGCTACGCGTACTTCCTTCGCTACAACACTCATCAACACGATGCACATCACACGATGCATCGCCATACCACACGGAGTACACTACATGCGTACTCCCTTCCTTCTACGACCCACATCACTACAGCGCACGTCGCGCGGCGCGTCGCTGCATTACACAGAATACGCTACACGCGTATTCTCTTCACACAACCCGCCATATCACATCTACGGCATCCATCTCACGCCTATACTTCACAGCACAGTCCACAAAACTACAAAATCAAGCCTAACACTTCACAACCACACTTCGTTTCACAACTACGCAGCGAACTCCACAAACACTAACTACACAGTCTACAGCCAACCAAATCAACTATGTTAAACATAAATAACTAAAGATAGAGGGTTAAGACGAGAGAGATGTGATTGCTTTCGGGAAAGAATCCAAAACTGATAATTTTAGCGGGCTGTTACATCTAGCCCCCTATCATCTCCATTATGAGATGTGGGAAACAAAGAACTAGAAATCAAGAAGATTAGTAGAGATTAGAGAAAAGAACAAAACCAAACCAAAATGAGATCCAAACCAAAAAGGAAGGAAAAAAAATTATGATTTATAATTGCCAAGTAATGTTTAAGTTAAAAATCGTGGATAGCTTCAAACTTGTCTGAGTGATGAAGCTGCAGAAAGGCATCAAACCAAACAAAATATTGATCTTATTAAGATTCTATTCCAAAGAAAGATGAAAAACATGTATACAAATGCTTGTTTGACACAGGGATAAAATAATTAATCATTTTGTATGAGTGGTGACGATTAACCTGGTGTGCAGTAGCAACCCTTCTAAATATGTAGGCCATGCCAAACACTGTAATTCCAAGACCCTACTCCAAGAGGTCAATATTATAAATCCACCTAGTCCTTTTCATCACATAAACATCATTAGCAATCCCTAGTAATTAACTACGTTTTCTTTTGTTTTATGAATGCAAATATTATAATCAAACTGTTAACAAAGAACATTGAAGTTAGATTCAGAAAGATAATGAGAGAGAAAGATATCTAAAGAGACTTACAGTATCAACTAAAATAATTAATTTGGGATTCAATGTGTTAAGGACGTGTCTCGTTGTCAATCTGCAACCGTACACCTTCAAAACGTCAAGTAGACCTGAGGGGCTTCGCCTGAAAACACTCTAAGCTTAAGTTAGTGAAAAGTAACTTAAAATGAATCTCAATCTAAGTGCATTTACTATCAAGGGTTACCTGGTATATATAAGCTGATCTATGACGCTTATCTTATTCAAAACTTATCGGTGCGGATCACTACTTAGTATTTTGAGTAATCACGTAATTGCTTGATGTCCCTATCCTTCCATCAAAATTGGCAGGGTGTATATCCACTTTGGACTCCTTCATTTTCTCTAACCAGCCCTGGGCCTTTCTTATGGGCTTTTACCTTTCTAGGCTCTTACGGCAGAATGGGCCTTTCGGTTCAAATAGTCCCTCCAGCTACCCCGCTAATTCCCTTAACATTTTGGTGTAGGAAATTTATATTAATTGTTCCTATTGCCTTGTAGATGCTTGGGAACCCTTGTCGGGGGCTTACCTTGGGCCTTGACGTGCTGAGACTAAACAGCTATGGGCGCCAGCTTAGCCCATTCTTGACCTTTCGGTACTCGCTGGACTTTCATATTCTTCTGTCGCACCATCTCTCTTTTTCAAATATCGAGGAGCCCCTACGGTTTCCTACTGTCTTGGAAAAAAGAGAGAGGAGCTTGTGTGCGGTGGTTATTCTTCTGCTTTATTGTCAGGCCATAATGTCTGTGTCCCCTAGCCTCCCGTGTTTGTTCTCTTTTAAATTCCCCCCTTTCTCCTCTTTTTATTTTTTCACGCTGTCCTATCTTTCTTTGTATTTCCCTCTTGTTCTCTGCTTCCTGTCTTGCCTTCAATTCCTTGCTTTCTTTCTTCTTTCTAGTTTCAATGGCTGACATAGGTGAAGGTTGTGTACAATCCACATTCCTGAAGGCACAATCTTTGATGGATACAAATGGCGTTCAGGCATACGAGAAAAGCACTTTCCCAATATTCGGTAGGAATTATGTATTCCTGAGACTACTGTGCTGGAAGTTGCCTCGTCTAGTTGTTGTGACGACGAAGGTTTTGCTGGCAAAGTGGCTATAACCGTACCCTTTCTATCCCATGGGTTGAGGCTCCCATTTTGCCACTCTCTTCACGATATTCTTGACCTCCTTGATTTGGCACTAGCTCAGCTGCACCCTTTTGCATTGAGGGCGTACCTTTGTGCTTACATCATTTTTTGCATAGCTTTGGAGCCCTTTGGTGATCCTTATCTTGATCTGACCTCAAACATTTTTGGCCTTTTATCACTTGAGGGACGCCACCAAGGGCAATGTTGTCAGTTTTTGCAAAAAAGATGGTGGGCAACCGTTGGCCATATTCGAGACTCGCTATTCCAATGCCAAGGCTTGGACGTCCAAAATTTTCTTCATTACTAGTTAGGGCTGGCAGTTTTCATCCCAAGAAGATGTCTTTCAGGATTTTCCCATCAGGGCAATCTGGCGCCCCTTACCTGATGAAAAGATATTGTGGGCTACTATGGAGCCCTTGTCACATCGAGAATTAGCTCGAATCGATTGGTTTACTGCCCGTGACTGATTATTTTTTACTACCCGCACATATCGATTGGTTTTTGATGTCTCCCAACCGATCCTATGTTCAAGGGCGCTCCTTTATGATTTCCGCCGCCATTACTCCTCCTCTGCCAAAGCCCTTTGAGAAAAGTCTAAGGCGCGACAACGCTACCCAAGGGAAGAAAGAGGAGGAGAAACGATTTGAGAAGGAAAAGGTTGCCACAAAAAGAGAGAAAAGGAGCAAGAAGAAAAACGAGGATGAAATCCAGCGAAAAAGAACTCGTTCTGAGAACTTTTCTACTTCTTTGCCCCTTCCAAAGAAGGTTCTAGTGCCTTCAGAGGGCACCCAAGTCCATACACCTCAGGAGGGCGTTCAAGTCTACCCGCCCACTTAGTCAGCTACTCCTAAGCCCTTAGCGCCGTGGTTGGAGGAGATCGCCCGCTCATCAGGTGGCAAGCAGATCCAGCCTATCATCCCACCTACTACTACTGCTCTTTCTTCACCCCACTTGTCCCTGTCATCACCACGTTCCTCCAGACTAAGGGACATTGAGGGCTTAGCCAGCTTGGCCCTTTTTGACTTAACAGCCTCCCTTCAAGTTGTGCCTTCTTTGCAGGCGGTTCCTGTGGTCTATTAGCCTGCGTTCGAGTTCCTTATTCCAGAAGGGGTAGTGAGGGAGGTTGAGCTAAATGCTACAGTGGTGGTTGCCCTCACCCTTGATTCTATCACAAGTGTAAGGGCTGCCTCACCCCCTCAGTCTGGCAAAGTTCTCAGAGAATAGGCTAATGTAGATGGCGAGGTTGGGTCACAACAGACTGCCCCAGAGACATTCCTCACCACTGTCTCTGGGGGAAACACTCCTTCACCAGTTGGCAATGGTGAGGGGCTCTCTCTTCCCCCCATCCATGCCTCATCCTTTGGGGGAGATACTGACTCCTTTTTCAAGGAGGAGTGGGGCATTTTTCTACCAGAGGTCCATCAGAAAGGGTGGCAGCTTCATCTTTGAGGCCTGTAGAGGCATCTTCACTGAGGGTAGTCTCTAGCCCTGGTGAGTTGTTGTGGGCGACGCTAGTGGCGGTGCCTCCTCAATAGCCGCTAGCGTCCAAGCAGAGGCTATTGCTTAGATGGCCAACCACTTGAGGGATTGGTTTTCTGAGGTACTGCGCCACTTACTTTTCTTTTCCCTTCTATACTTATACCGCCTCACCTTGGTCGTTTCCTCTTTTTGTTTGTTTGTTTGTTTGTTTGTGTAGGGCATCAATGACCTGGCAACTTGGATCGTGGTTGACCGTGCTCGTCTTGAGGAGGAGGTCAGGGAGCAATGCAAGCTATGCTATATCGCTAAGCGCACTTCTGAAAAGTGGCGAGCTGATAGGGCTGAGGTGGAAGCCTTAGCCGAGAAGAATTAAGAGCTGAAGATCCTATTGGGGCAATCCGAAGGCTATTCCCACTCACTACAAGGTGACCTAGAAATACGTCAGGGGGAGCTCCTTGAGTTACGTGAAGCCACCAGTCTTGCCCAAGAGGCCAAAGCTAGGGATGACTTGGCGTTGTCTCTTCTCCAGGTTGAAAGGGACTCAGTCAAGCTCCAACTTTATGAGGCTCAGAAAAGCTTTGAGGCTGAGTAGGCACGTCTAAATTCTGAGCTTCTTGCCCGTGACGGGGAGTTAACCTCCCTTTGGGGAGAATTGGCCTGCTCTCAAGACAGCCGCCAGTCTCTCGATGCGGTTCTTCAAAAGGTGAACTTGGCTCTTGCGAACAGTCACCAAAGGTTGACTGAGAAGACAAATGAGTTAGCTGCTGCTCAGGAGGAGATTGCACAGCTTCATGACCTGTTGGCTCTTGTGCCTGCTACCAAGGATCAAGCCTTTACCTTTTGCCATGGCTGCGGCATCTTAAGGCTAAGGAATTGCCTTCTGGCTGATCCCACGACCAACCTTAAAGTTCTAGACCAGGGTTATTTTCCCCTGAGGACAGTGCCTTCCGTCAGGTTGATGTGTTCGAGTAGAAGGAGATGCCTACGACCTTTATAAATGTGCCCCCCTAATGATGCTCCTTAGTTTTTCGGCCTACCTCCTCCTTGCATTTTCTCTTCTTTTTCGTTTTGGAAATCCTTGTACTTAACGCTTTGTATCTTTGTTATGTTAATGAGATTTGTCATTTTGATTAATGTCAATTTTAATTTGTTGTTGCACACTCTTATTTTTGGTCTTCTATTTGTATCCAGACTACCTTGTCTTTTTAATTCCCCGTTTGTCAAACTGCTTTCGAATAGTGGGGTCTAAGGACCTACATGCCCCTTTTTCATGGCACCATAAGCTGCTGAGGTTTGCCTTTGGTGTTTAGGGTCAGCGTGGTCTGAGGACTCACGCACCTTTTTCATGGCAACACGAGCTGCTAAGGCTTGCCTTTTATGTTTAGTTTCGGTGTGGCCTGAGGACCTACGCGCCCTTTTTCATGGCACCACAAGCTGCTAAGGCTTGCCTTTGATGTTTAGGGTCATCGTGGCCTGAGGATCTACGCGTCCCTTTTCATGGCACCACAATCTGCTAAGGCTTGCCTTTGGTGTTTAAGGTCGGCTTGGCCTGAGGACCTACGCGCCCTTTTTCATGGTACCACAATCTAGTAAGGCTTGCGTTTGGTGTTTATGGTTGGTGTCGCCTGAGGACCTACGCACCCTTTTTCATGGCACCACAATCTGTTAAGGCTTACCTTTGGTGTTTAGGGTTGGCGTGATCTGAGGACCTACGTTGTGACGCCCCCAAATTCCGCTTGGGATTGAACGGACATTTGAAGCGTCGAGACATGCAACACAAGGTTACCTGCCCCCGTTCATGACATATAAGATGCAATGTTCCTAACATGCATCTAGCATTATGCAATATTCGCAGCGGATATTTTTTTTTTTTCTTTAGCAATACTATGCACCAAACTAAAAATATCCCAAATACTTGAAACATATTTCATACATAAAAACATACTAAAAAGCCGTGATCACTACACTAGTCCAAAATGGTTGTGATCAAAAGAATACTTGAGATACAACTCCAAAAGTACAAGCATTAACCTAAGTTAAATACTATACCATCATCAACATCGCACCGTAGCCTAGATGACCGTATTCAGATGGTCAGATTCCAATTCTTCTTTGGGTCCTGTAACAAGATCTACCATTCGGGGGGAATGGTAGTTGGGACTACCACAGTGAGATTTGATTACAAATCTCAGTAAGTTAACATAAAACTCACACACAGGTTAAAGATGCATGCATGGCAGTAAAAGCATAAATGCATAAGTAAAGTCGTACATAAGCATAGCATAACTTGACATATAACATGACATAACCAGAACTTAAACGTGAACTGAACTTGACTTAACATGACATGAACTTGAGTTTAAAACATAACATGGACTTGAAATGTAGCATGAACGTAAACATGCATAACATAAATATGAACTTGAAAATAACATAAACTTGAACATATCATGACATAAACGTGAACTTGAGACATACTGTAAACGTGAACTTAACATGATGTGAACATGAACTTGGAACATAACTTGATCATGAACATAACATGTACGTGTACATAACAAAACATGAACTTGATCTGAAACTTGACTTATCATGCACTTGATCTGAAACTTGACTTAATACGTACTCCACAGTTGTTGTGGCCCCACGTATTCTACGTGTCACAATTGCTGTGTCTCACGTAGTGTATGCTCCACAGTTGTTGTGGCCCCATACTTCATGCTCCACAGTTGTTGTGGCCCCATGTATACACGTAACATAAAATATAATACGTACTCCACAGTTGTTGTGGCCCCACGTATACACGTAACATAAAATATAATACGTACTCCACAGTTGTTGTGGCCCCACGTATACACGTAACATAAAATATAATACGTACTCCACAGTTGTTGTGGCCCCACGTATACACGTAACATAAAATATAATACGTACTCCACAGTTGTTGTGGCCCCACGTATACACGTAACATAAAATATAATACGTACTCCACAGTTGTTGTGGCCCCACGTATACACGTAACATAAAATATAATACGTACTCCACAGTTGTTGTGGCCCCACGTATACACGTAACATAAAATATAATACGTACTCCACAGTTGTTGTGGCCCCACGTATACACGTAACATAAAAAATAATACGTACTCCACAGTTGTTGTGGCCCCACGTATACACGTAACATAAAAATATAATACGTACTCCACAGTTGTTGTGGCCCCACGTATATACGTAACATTAAATATAATACGTACTCCACAGTTGTTGTGGCCCCACGTATTCACGTAACATAAAATATAATACGTACTCCACAGTTGTTGTGGCCCCACGTATTATACGTAACATAACATGTCTTATCTTTCTTAATGCATGAGATATTAATTAATATCATATACTTTTCTAACATGGCGTATACTTGTAAATGACACAATATGATTTAATCATAACATTTCATGGCATACTTAACATGGCATACTTATAACATACATCATTGTATGATAGAAAAGATTATGTAACAGATAATTATTCATGAGAGATTAAATCATACGTAGCAGATAAACATGTAATGACATAGCATGACATGGCATATACGATAACATACATACATAAATTGTAGTTCTCTTACCCATCACACATACACAATAAACTGATAGTAAGTTAGAGGCTAACTTACCTCGATTGTCACGTTCTACGAGAATAAAGTGCGATATACGAGAAACTGTAAAAGGTCATTCTAAAAGTTAGAAATTTAATTACTAACAATTAGAAACATGGAAACAAGTTATCTTAGAGTAAAATTATCATTTTACCCTCTACATGTGGGAAAACGACCATTTTACCCATAACTTAAGGATTTCATATCCTAACTCCAAAAATTTCCAAAATTTACATTCCTCATGTAAATTTTGTTCTAAACTCAAATATCAACTCAGAAAAAAATTTAAAACAAAACAACACTATGGAAAACACACTATGGCCGAAACATCCATAGGCCATTTCTCTTGATTTTTGTTACAATTCCTTCCAACTTCAAAACTCATGCTTAAACCAAAATTTTACAACAAACATCTTCCAATCCTAAGTTTAAAACCATACTTGAAACATCCATTTAGAAAAAGCTAATAATCAACACCAAACTTTTTTGTAAAAAGATCAAAACACTTGAATCACAAGCTTTGTCCTTAAATCAAAACATCTCCAAGAATTCCAAAAAATCTAATCTTACTTCTAACATATTCATAACATCATCCTCAGATAAACCATGCTTTAAATCATCAAACTAAAGTCACCAAAATCACAAAAATAACACTTGGAGTTTTTGATTTTACACTTAGTCCAAAAACAGAAACTTTTTCTTAACTAGCTTTGATAAATCTCTTGATCAATGGCTTAAGAAGGTGAGATCTTTGAAATAAAGTATCACATGGTTTAAAAACGTGTCCTAAAGAATATCCAACCATCAAAATTAAAATCACATGGCTAAAACCCAATAAAACATGGATCTAACCTAAAAACATCAAATCTTAGGCCTAACCGAAATTCTCTTGCATAGAAAAATCATATCTTTGAAACTAATACTAAATATCTCCAAAATAACATCCTAACATGAAAATAAGAGACTTAGGATCATCATATAAAAATATCAAAGCCTTTAGAGTAAGATCAAACCTCAAAATATTCAAACTTTATCCAAATAAAAACTGTTTTGTCACTTCCAGTTTTCATGTTTCTAGATCTAATAAAATCTATCATCAAAATCTTTATTCATGCAACAAAACCTCAATGAAAACTCTTAAACACATTCTAAGAACACTCCATAAAATTTTCGGACCAAGATATATCCATTAGCTTGGTCAAAAACTCCAAAACATAACACACTCTCCAGATTCACGCCCAGAATGACCTTTCCATGGTTAAAAATACTTTTGACCGACCAAATGACCATGGAATGATACGAAAAATACATCTACGGAAACTAGACTCAAAGAGGAACAACTTTTATGAAGGAGTCATCGTGTGAAAATACTTACAAAGGGTCGAAAAACTCCACGCAAAAAGACCCAGAAATCTGCCCGAGAGAGCTCTTTTGGGTTTCTCTCTAAGAACGGGGTGAAGAAATGATTAAAGTGAAGTAAGTGTGTCTTGCACGACTCAAGACTTCTGTAGGGAGAATATTTGGACCTTAATGATCATTGAGTGGAGGTGTAGACATGTGACATAATGTAGAGGATAGTGGGGGGCAAAAGACAACTTACAAAGGCTATGAGACATGGGACTTGATGGGGTGGGTTCCTCCATATTAATGAGTGCAACTTGATGCAATGAATGGTCTGCCAAGTGGGGGAGGAAATTTCTCCAAGAAGCTATGCCAAGGTGGCCAAAATTCGTGGGCTTTAGTGGGCCTTAGTGGGCCTCAACCAAGTGGGCTTCAATTTGGGGTTTAAAGGGGGTTTGGTTAGGGTTTGAGATGCTATCAAGCCCAAATCCAATTTTTCTTGGCCCAATCAAATTTCTAAGGTTTAAAATGTTGGATAAAGATGTCATAATAGGAATTTGAGAAATTAATAGCATGTGAAAGTGATTTAATCAAGTGATTAAACACAATACTAGAAATTGGATCAAAAAGGGTTTGAATGCCAACTTTAGGGTTTGGGGAAACCGTTTAGGGTTTCGGTTTCAACCAAGTTTTTGGGGTTTCAAAAGGATTCCAACCATTTAGGGTTTTACTAGGGTTGAAACCCTCTTCATCTAACTCAATTTGGTTGATCAGATGAAAAAAAACTGTTTTGCTTAGGTGGCATGATCTCACACATTGATTTCCTTCACAAATCCATCTAATGGTTTCTCTTTGTGCCAAGTATCTAATACTATTCATTATGTGTGGTTAAGATCTTGCCAAGTGTCCAAATAAAACTTCTCTAACCTAATTTGGACATTTCACACTGTGATTTTGAAACCACTGCACTTAGTACGCTTATCGAGGTTACTATTCACTCCGAAAAAGTGCATAATAAACTTAGTACTGAAAAATCTTAAATATTCAACTGAGTCTAGTGGCGTAAACTATAACGTAATCTGACACTTCTAACTACCTCAAACAAATAAAATCACATTTCTGGCACCATAGTGAGTGATAAAACTAATTATGTTGACATACTAGAACTTATGCGATTAGCCGATTTGTAAAAACTTATGGGGTTTTCACGAGATTTCTAATGTCTATAGAAATTCCACCATTGAATTTCTAGCGGGCTGTTACATACGTGCCATTTTCATGGCACCACAAGCTGTTAAGGCTTGTCTCTGGTGTTTAGAGTTGATATGATCTCGTTGTCATTGTGCTTGTCTAGTTTTGTTTTTGCATCGGCATTTGCCCTCAGGTGCTAATTATGCCCAAAGAATAATGCGGTAGTTGTAGCATAACTTTCGGGTGTCGATTCCACATGGAGAAAAATTAAAAGAATAGCAGAAGGAACAAAAAAACTAAAGAAAAATATTAAGTAAGTAATGAAGAACAAAGATTAATTTTAAATGTAAATTAAAGTGAAGCAAAGTGATTAACGGAAAAAGTACTCAAATTTGACGAACAATAGAGTGTCGGGAATCCCTTGCACAAATACGGTATTTTAATTATTCTTAATTCATTGGATAACTCAATTAGGAACTCAATTCTCAAAATTCTCAATCAGAAGGTATAGATTTATAAACCAAAATTAAATCAAATGTAACCCTTTAAAAAATCATTCACCACTTTTAAAATACGTAAATTACTATCCCTATTGAGAAAATTCAACGATGACAATATACTCATGGAGCGATATTACAGTAAAGAACTAAATCAATATAGATAAATAATTGATCCAAACATAATTAAAGAACTAATCCATTTAATAGAAAAAGCATGACTGAATCCATAAACAGAATAAATTTTATGATTATTCGAAGAAGAAAACATCAACGATGAATTGAGAATGATAAAACAAAAGAGTTTTAATAATTGAAAATCAAACACAAATTAAAAATACTATCAAATGTGCAAGTTCATCCCTAACCCTACTTGAAAATTCAGTTACCCATAAATATAATGGATATTAAGGCTAAATCTGACTCAGCACAAACATAGCCGTGCACACTAAGCAATCCACCTCAATCGAGAATATTCAAGAGAAATGCACTGAATGATTCTTCTAGAACAAACTTGTAACAGAATACTCAGTACAATACGTGTCTCATTGTAAATGGCCATTGGCCTTAGGTTGTTATACGATTGTGTCTTTATAAGGAATGTCAATGTATCAATGAATCAGTGAGGAAAAAGAATTATTTCATTGTGCCTTCCATTTCATTACTTCAATATGGAATTAGAGCCTGCTAGACCTACGTCTCTTCTATGGCAAACTCAGTGAAAACAACCCCACCCTCACCATCCCTTGCTCCCTCCATTGCCACCGCTGCTTCTCACCTTGTAACAGTCAAGCTTACCATTGATAACTTCCTCCTTTGGAAGGCCCAAATCGAACCATTTCTTCGAGGCCATCAACTGTTTGGCCACCTTGATGGCTCTGTTTTGGCACTTGCTCAAACTATCGACGGCAAACCTAACTCTACTTATACATCCTGGTCTCTTCAAGATCAGCTGATCTTATCAGCTCTCAACTCCACCCTCTCTGAATTGGTTCTTACTTAAGTTCTTGAGTGCAAAACTACACAACATGTATGGCAAACCTTGCATAACCTCTTCACCGCCCAATCCTCTGACCACGTAATGCACACTAACTTTCAACTTGCTACTCTAAAAAAGGGGTCCAAATCCATTTCTGACTACTACAACAAAGCAAAATCTCTTGCTGCCACTCTTGGTGCTGCTGGTTATACCCTTACCGATCATCAATTTACCATTTACTTACTTGCAGGTTTGGGATCTGACTATGAATCACTTATTACTTCCCTTACATCCAGACTTGATCCTCTTACTCCTCACCAAATTTACAACTACCTCCTTAACCATGAGTCCCGCCTTTCTCATCAGACCAACTCTTTGTTCTCTGGCACAAATCTTACTGCCAATAACACTAAAATAAGACCCCCAAACACTCTAGGTCCAGCCAATTATGGGCATAATTCCCCTTCTCGAAGAGGCCGTCGAGGTTGCGGTTATGGTCATCGAAGTGGTCGCAATCCCTCTTCACAGCAAAACTATTTTTCTCCCAACTCAGATACTTGACCTCATTGTCAAGTATGTCATAAACTTGGTCACACAGCTGACGCTTGCTATCATCGCTTTGACCAGGCATATCAAACTCCTCCGCCACAAGCGTTCGCTGCTAATTTTACCATTGTTCCCCCACCCATGATCCCAAACACAGCTTGGTTTCTTGATACCGTAGCATCGCATCACTTCACCCCTGATTTTACAAATCTCAACCTTGAATCTGCATCTTATCAGGGATCTGATTAAGTAAGCATCGGAGACGGCAGCTCGCTACCGATTCAGTATCATGGTTCTGCTCTTCTCAACTCCAATTCTGGAAAATTTTTCTTACATAACTTACTTCATGTTCCTTTGATGTCACATAACTTACTTTCAGTCCTTCAATTCGGTAAAGATAATACAGTTTTCTTTGAATTTCACCCTTGTTCCTTTTTTGTGAAGGATTTTCATTCCAATTTGGTGCTGCTTCAGGGAGTCGTTGAGAATGGCCTCTATGTCCTTCACTCTGCCCGCCATTCATCCTCGTCTCCTTCACCTCCTCAAGCTTGTGTTGGTACTCAGACTACACCCTCTCTCTGGCATCTCCGAATGGGTCATCCCTCCCCTCGATCCACTACTTTCATCCTGCACCATTTTTGTCTGCCTACAATGGAATCTGCTTTATCTGCCTGCTCAGTGTGTCCTCAGGCTAAGACCCACGTTCTTCCACATCCAAGCTCTCCGACCCGGTCCAATAAGCCTTTTAGTTTACCTATTCTTGATGTATGGGGCCTGGCCCCTTTCCTTTCTACAAGTGGGTGTTGCTATTATCTTTATGTTATAGATGATTATTCCAAGTATATTTGGCTCTTTCCGATGAAAACTAAATCTAATGTTTCGGCAATTGCTCTTGCCTTCTTACGTTTTGTTCAAAATTTCTTTTCCACCATAATTAAATAATCCAGTCTGATTGGGGTGGTGAATTTCGCCCCTTAAGTTCAATTTTCCAAACTCATGGCATCCAACACCGCATTACATTTCCATATTCCCATCCTCAAAATGGTAGTGTTGAGCGCCGTCACCGACATAGTGTCGAGACAGGTCTTGCTCTTCTCGCTCATGCATCCATGCCTCTTCACTATTGGGCCGAGGCCTTTCAAACCAATGTATATCTTATTAACCGCATGCCCACACCATTACTCAAAAATAAATCCTCTTATGAACTTCTCATGGGCCATACTCTTGATTATGGTTTTCTTAAAGTGTTTGGTTGCACTTGCTGGCCCAATCTCTGGCCTTATAACAAAAATAAATTGGCTTTAAGATTTCTTCCCTGTGTCTTTATGGGCTACAGCCTAGACCACAAAGGTTACCACTACCTTCACGTTCCTACAGGCTGCACATAAACCTCTCGGGACGTCACGTTTCATGAGTCCATCTTCCCGTTTGCATTTGGGTCAGGTTCTCTTCCCACCAGTTCTTCTCCCACATCACAAATTCATGGGCCTCTCTTCATTCTGTGTGTCTCGTCTCCTTTGCCTAAGCCCATCACTCAAACTTCACCTAGCCCAAACTCCACCCATGTTAATTCACAGCCCATTTCCTCAACCCTAGCATCTTTTAGGGTTCCATCCGTTTCTCAATCCTCTCATCCATCTCCTTCTTTGTCTCCCTCATTGGACTCTGATACATCCTTTGCTTTACCTTCTACCGTTCCTCTCCCCCCCCCCCCACCATTACTCATCCAATGGTCACCCGCTCTAAGTCCAATGTTCATTGTCCCTAGATTTGTACTGATGGCACCAAACCCTGACCTCCCTCGAAGCCTTCGGTGTCCCTCTCTCATACTTCTCCTCCTTTACCAACTCAAGAAGAACCCACCTCAGTCTCTGAAGCCTCCAAATACCCCGAATGGTGCCTTGCCATGCAACAAGAGTTTCAAGCTCTCCTTGCGAATCAGATGTGGGATTTAGTTCCACCATCGTCTCAGTTCAATATCCTCGGCTTAAAATGGGTTCTCAAAACCAAGAGATGAGCTGATGGGTCCCTTGAGCGATGCAAGGCACGCCTTGTGGCCAAGGGGTTCCATCAGCAATCGGACTTGGACTATTTCGAAACCTTTAGCCCTATTGTGAAACTAGCTACGATTTGCCTTCTCCTTTCCTTAGCCGTCACCTCCAACTAGCCTCTCCACCAACTGGACATCCAAAACGCCTTCTTACACGGTGACCTTGAAGAAGCAATCTCGATCATCCCTCTTATGTATGCAAACTATGTAAGTCCATCTATGGTCTGAAACAGGCCCCTCGGGCCTGGTTTGCCAAACTTTTGGATTGTTTACATTCTCTAGGTTTTCGTGGTTCTCGTGCAAATAACTCCTTGTTTATTTTTAGAACTGCTACTGACTGCATCTGCATATTAATTTATGTTGATAACATTACAATAACAGGTTCTAATCCTTCTTTGATTTCTCAATTTATTCATTTGTTGGGTCAGTACTTTCTAATTAAAGACTTGGGTCCTCTTCATTATTTTTTAGGCATAGAAGTCACCACACTTCATCTGGACTGTATCTTACCCAATCTAAATATATCACTGACTTGTTACACCGCACAAATATGCATCTGCCTGAACCAATTAGCACCCGCCCTCTTTAGATGGGCCCTCTTTTGAGGACCGTCACTTATATCACAGTATAGTCGGGAGTCTCCAATACTTGTCCTTCACCCGCCCAGATATATCATTTGCTGTCAATAGGGTTTGTCAATATATGCACAATCCTCGGTTGCCCCACTGGCTAGCCGTCAAAAGAATCCTTCGCTACCTCAACAGTACTCGATCCTTTGGTCTTATATTTTCACCCTCATCCTCCATTAGCTTGGCTACCTTCTCTAATGCAGATTGGGCCAGATGTCCTGACGATCGCCGATCGACGGGTGGGTTTGTATCTATTTTGGATCTCATCTCATTTCTTGGGGTTCTAAGAAACAACCCACCATCGCTAGATCCTCTACTGAGGTGGAATATAAAACTGTTGCCAATACCATCTGTGAGCTATTATGGATTCAATCCCTTCTTCAAGAGCTTGGTATTTTTCTTCCAAAACCCCCAACTCTTTGGTGTGATAACTTAGGGGCCACCTATTTGGTTGCCAACCCTATTATGCATTCTAGAATGAAGCATGTTGATCTTGACTACTATTTTGTGAGAGATAGAGTTGCAGCTAAAGCTCTTAAGGTCTCTTTTATTTCCAACAAAGACCAGTTGGCAGACATTCTGACCAAGCCCTTATCAGCTGCACGATTTCACCAGCTTCGATCCAGCCTCATTGTGGGGCCAGTGCAGCTTGCATCGCGGGGGGATATTAAGGCTAAATTTGACTCAAGACAAACATAGCCTGTGCACACTAAGCAATCCACCTTAGCCGAGAATATTCAAGAGGAATGCACTGAATAATTCTTCTAGAACAAAGTTGTAACAGAATACTCAGTATAATACATGTCTCATTGTAAATGGCCATTGGCTTTAGGTTGTTATACGATCATGTATTTATAAGGAATGTCAATGTATCAATGAATCAATGAGGAAAAAGAATTATTTCATTTTCCCTTCCATTTCATTACTTCAATAATGGACAACAAAAATCTCCAAAGAAAGATAAAGCAATCGGTGGCCATGGAAGTGATTTTCTCATCTCTTCAAATCTGCCTCTTATGACTCTCCTCCTCTCTATTTCATGCTAATGATATGCTTATATAGGGTAGGAAAGAAACCCTAATGTCTTCATAATTTCCGCATAAAAAAATCGCCTAAATTTTAGGACTCATTTTGGCAGCCATGTATGTGTTTCAGAAGTTCGAATTTGGAAATCTTTATTAGAGACAAATTTATAGCCCTTTAAGATAGCTTTCTAATTCATCAATAATTGTATCAATCCAATATGTGAGTAAAAAGTTAAGGTCAAAATACTAAAGTATGTTTAGATTATCTTCTAACAAATTTTGGATTTGGACTTCTTGCAGTTTCCTTTTGTGATTTTTTTCCTTCTTTTATTGATCCAAATTGCTCTCAAACCCCATGAAGCTCATCCTTTGAATTTGATTGGGCTTTGACTTCCTCTTTTATAAACTCTGAAATTAAACATAAAAAAACTGCTTAGGAGTATTCCAACGTAAATAAAAACTCAATTCAAGAATACACATTAATTTCTATGATTTATATTCACATTTTAGCATTTTAATCCAATAATAGGGTATTTAGAGTGCACTCATCACACCCTCCCAACTTACTTATTGCTAGTCCCTAGCATTTTTTATGTCAAAACAACGAAAGAGACCATTGAGCACACACAAAGGTGACCAAGTCACACTTTTCAGATTCACATGTTCAAACAATCTAAGGAATCCAATAACCCATCAAGATCAATCCACCTATAGCAATCCACAGAGTGTGTGTGTATTCTCCAAACCATAACCATCTTAACACTAACCTTGACATATGCAAAATCAAGAAAGTCTCAAGCAAAAGGTTCAACTCCATATCTCATGGATATAATAGCGTTTCGTGTAAGGGCTCTCTCTATGAAGTTGACAATGGGTGTACACACACTCTCATGGGAAATTAGGCAATTATGTACGAGCAACAAGCAAACATTGATCTTATGATAGGAACACTAACAAATAAGACTTCCAACAGTCTTTCCAAAAACTTAGGATCAGAACAGTTAACACAAAAGGCTATAACGTGGCTTGGGTTCGGGGCTATATGAAAAAAAAAAGATGAAAATGATTCAAAAACTTCCAAATACATACAAAGGAAATCTTATTAAATATCTCAGTAGACCACACTTCTCACTTGATGTACTCTCCAAATTTTCAGATCATCAAATAATAATACTTTTCCTTCTTCTTCCACTTCTCTCTCTTTTTTTTTCAACAATTTGATAGGCAAACACATGCCACTTCGGTATTCTTGCCATTTCTACCCAACCTTTATTTATTTATGTTTTTTAAGCTCACTCAATTGAGCACTTTGCAACTTGTACTCTTCTCTTTTCTTCTTCTTTTTTTTTTTTTTTAATTGAAAATGATAAAACAAAATAATAAAAAATGCAAATTCCACACCTAGTATACACTTGGAATTAAAAATGGTAGAAAAATAAGTGTATAGGTTATACTCCAATATGGAGAGGTATGGATCATATGGGCATATAAAAAGAAAAAGCTACATGTGTTTATTGGCTCAAAGTTGGATACTAGGGGTATATGATGGAAAGGGTTAGCTTGAAAGGCTCAAACGTTAATCCTAAGTTAACCTTCGTCATATCCCAAGTATATCCACCATCTTACCACAAACCATGTAATGATATGCTCAAAAGTAGTGCCCAATTCAACAAATCAATGAACGCTTATCACAATTTACTGTATTTGTAGGCTCTCAATCCTCTCCAAACTCACATGAATACTTAAGCAAAAGAGTTCTCTAGCTATATGTGTCAAACCACCATCTTACCACAAAGCTTGGATGAGTGCATTAGGGGTTCTATGAATGCTTTAGCAAAAAATGATTATGGTGGGTTTGGTGAATTCACAAAGATAGCTATGAATGAGAATGAGTACATATGTAAAAATGGTGCACGTGTGATGCAAAAAATTGACACATAAAAATATGTCACAGAGTTCCAACAATCATTTTAAATACTAAATTTGCACCACCACCACCCAACTTAAATAAAACATTTTTCTCAATGTTTAAGAATCGAAATTGAATGTAGAGTAACTAAAAATGGTAGAATACACCTGATGAGTGACAATGGTAGCTCGCTAAGCACCGAAAATGGTAACAAGAAATGATGAAATGAAACTATTCTACAAACAAAAATAAAGAAAACAACAGCAAACAAAAAGGAAAAGAAATAAAATAAGAGAAAATGAAAATAAAACAAAACAAATAAAGAAAAACATACCTGCGTGGTGTGGTCAAGGTTGATAGACCGGATCCACAAGTGGAATGTCTTCCACTTCCGAAATTTGCCTATGAATTAATACTTTAAGGCGTTGACCATTTACTTTAAAGATCCGAACATTCTTAGGATCCTCTATTTCTACCGCCCCGTTTTCAGAAATATTTTTCACTACAAAGGGGCCAATCCACCTAAACCGAAGCTTTCCTTGGTGCTTGAGAAATCCAAAATCATATAAGTATACTCGGTCATTAGGCTTAAACCTCTTCTTAAGAATATTTTTACCATGAAACATTTTCATTTTAACCTTATAGATTTTTGACTTAGGCAAAGGTTTTAATTTAACTCTTGGTACTCTCATACTTACAGGAATCTATCTTTTACTTTTCTTAGGCAACGTCTCAAATTTCGGTTGACATGCCCGTGTTCCATAATCCTGAATTTTATAAAAAATAGTACAAATATCAAAAATATTAGATGAATCACTAATAGTATCAAACTTAGAATTAACAAAGGAATATTCAAGGGGATCAAAATCATAAGTTGTGTGAACTCCCTTGTTTATGAGTGTGTCAATCATGTAAGTTTGGTCGTCATCCTCTATTGGTTGTTTTTCCATATGGAAAATATTCAACTAGAAAGTCATATTCCCAAAAGATAGCTTCACTAGACCATTCCTGCAATTAATAAGAGTGTTAGAAGTAGCGAGAAAAGGTTTACCTAAAATTAAGGGGATTTTAGAATTAAAGTCAACAAGAGAACTACTGTCGAGGATTAAGAAATCAATAGGATAATAAAATTTGTCAATTTGAATCAAAACATCCTCAACTATCCCTCTTGGTTTCTTAGCTGAACAATCAGCCAATTGAAGCACAACAGAAGTCAACTTGATTTCACCCAAACCAAGCTGCAAATAAATGGAATAAGGCATCAAATTAACACTAGCTCCTAAATCTAGCAAGACTTGCCCAAACTCATGATTCCCAATATTACATGCAATGGTTGGACATCTAGGATCCTTTTACTTAGGAGGAATTCGTTGTTCAATTAAAGCACTAACTTGCTTTATTAGAAATGCTATCTTCTTAACATGATGTTTCCTCTTAACTGTATACAAATCTTTGAGAACTTTTGCATAAGTAGGAACTTGTTTAATAACATGCAAAAGAGGAATGTTAATCTTTACCTGCCTGAGGTTCTCCAAGATTTCATTACTAAAATCCAAAGTTCGCATACAAGATTTTAAAGCATGAGGAAATGGTACCTTAACTGAGCTCTTGATTACCTCGGCTTCCTTGGGCAACTCGGTACTATCATTGCTTTGTTCCTTTTCAACATCCTCTAGCTTATCAGTTGTTGGGATGTATAAGGACTTACCACTTCTTGTCAGAATAGCATTAACCTTTTTCAAATTTCCTTGTGCCATATGCTGACCTTGGGGTGCAGATTGAGGTTGAGAAGAGAATTTTCCATGCTCATTCACATTCAAGGAGCTCATCATCTTGGATATATGACTCTTAATCTCTTTGTTTTCTTCAACAACATGCATAATCAAAGATTCAAACTTTTGATTAGTTTTACCCTGTGCTTCAATAAAAGAATGTAAAGTATCTTCTACGGAGTTCCTAGAAGATGAAGGTGTATGATATGGTGTAGGATATGATCTAGGGGGTTGTGCAAGCGGCTGATTTTCAGACTTCCAACTAAAATTGGGGTGATTACGCCACCCAGGATTGTAGGTATCAGAGAAAGGTGTCACATGCTTCATATACATACCTAAGACATTACATTGTTTCCCGTACATCCCTCTCATCTCAGCAAATATGGGACACTCTTGGGTGAGGTGATCTACCCTGCTACACACAAAACATGGTCTAAAAGACTCTGCATGATTAGCCACATTTGTTGGCTTTAAGTCCTTAGTCTTTAAAACCTCTAACTCCCTAGTAAGTATATCAACCTTAGCCTTTAGATTATCCTCTTCCCTGAGATGGTAAATTCTATCACCATTTAAGTTTCCTGTAGGTTGTGACATATTTGTGCTCTCAGTAGCATTAGGTTCAGTCCAAGTGTGAGTTTTTTTCAGCAAGCTCATTGAGGTATTCTATGGCCTCATCAGGATCTTTTTGTAAAAACTCACCATTACACATCATCTCCAGAAATTGACACTCTCTAGGTGGAACTCCCTCATAAAAATAGCTCACTAAGTGCCAATTCTCATACCCATGGTGTGGACACATACCCAATAGCTCATTAAATCTCTCCCAAGACCGATACAAAGTCTTAGTGTCCTTTTGTGCAAAGGTGGAAATTTACCTTTTTAAAGCATTGGTCTTATCTTGGGGAAGGTACTTATTAAAGAAAACTTGAGTAATCTCATTCCATGACCCAATAGATCATGGTCTTAGTGAGTATAGCCAACTCTTAGCTCTATCCTTCAAAGAGAAAGGAAAGAACTTAAGTCTCATAATGTCATCAGTTGCATTTTGACTATGAAAAGTCGCAACTACTTCCTCAAACTCCCTAATGTGCATATATGGATTTTCATTTTCTAAACTATGAAAAGTTAGGAGTACCTGTATTATCCCTGTTTTAAAATCCAATTGGTGAGTATTAGCTGGAAATATGATGCAGGATGGTGTGGTTGTGCGTGTAGGGTGGAGGTAATCCTAAAGGGTGCTAGTGGGTTGATCTCCGTGTTCACTCATTTCCTCAGAATTAGAAAAATTATCGAACAAATGATTAGAAAAATTAGACTCTGACTCTAGCTTTAACATGGGTCTACAAGCAAACTAACCCAAGGCGTCTTTATATTTGTGCATGCAAGGTAGAGAAAAATGCAACACTAAAAAAAACAAAAACAAAAAAAAAAAAATTAAAAAAAGATAAAGAAAATAAAATAAAGATGTAGCAAGTTAAAAGAGGGAACGAAGTTACCGCCTTTATAAACTACTGAAAAGAAAAACTATCTAACAATTCTTCTACCATCTTCCCAGCAATGGTGCCAAAATTTGATTACACCCAAAGAATAGCGCGGTAGTTGTAGCACAACTTTGGGGTGTCGATTCCACAGGGAGACAAATTAAAAGAATAGCAGAAGGAACAAAGAAAGTAAAGAAAAATATTAAATAAGTAATGGAGAACAAAGACTATTTTTAAATGTAAATTAAAGTGAAGCAAAGTAATTAACGAAAAAAGTACTCAATTTTGACGAATAGTAGAGTGTCGAGAATCCCTTGCACAAATTTGGTATTTTAATTATTCTTAATTTATTGAATAACTCAATTAGGAACTCGATTCCCAAAATTCTCAATCGAAAGGTATAGATTTATAAAACAAAATTAAATCAAATGTAACCCTTTGAAAAATCATTCACTACTTTTAAAATACGTAAATTACTATCTTTATTGAAAAAATCCAATGACGACAATATACTCAGGAAGCGATATTGCAGCAAAGAACTAAATCAATATAGATCAATAATTGAACCAAATATAATCAAAGAACTAATCCATTTAATAGAAAAAGCATGACTGAATCCTTAAACAAAATAAATTCTATGATTATTCAGAGAAGAAAACATCAACGATGAATTGAGAATGATAAAACAAAAGAGTTTTAATAATTGAAATCAAATACATAAATTAACAATACCATCTAATGTGCAAGTTCATCCCTCACCCTACTTCAGAATTCAGTTACCCATAAATATAATGGACAAAAAAAATCTCTAGAGAAAGATAAAGCAAACAGCGGCCATGGAAGTGATTTTCTCATCTTTTCAAATCTACCTCTTGTGACTCTTCTCCTTTCTATTTCATGCTAATGATATGCTTATATAGGGTAGGAAAGAAAGCCTAATGTCTTCATAATTTCCGCATAAAAAAGAAATCGCCTAAATTTTAGAACTCATCTTGGCAGCCACGTATGTGCTTCAGGAGTTTGAATTTGGAAATTTTTATTAGAGACAAATTTATAGCCATTTAAGATATCTTTCTAATACATCCAAAATCACATCAATTAAATATGTGAGTAAAACGTTAAGGTCAAAATACTAAAGTATGTACAGACTGTCTCCAAATAAATTTTGGATTTGGACTTCTTGTAGTTTCCTTTTGTGATTGTTTTTTCTTTTTTTTGTTGATCCAAATTGCTCTCAAACCCCATGAAGCTCCTTCTTTGAATTTGATTGGGCTTTGACTTGCTTTTTTATAAACTCTAAAATTAAACATAAAAAGAACTGCTTAGGAGTATCCAAACATAAATAGAAACTAAATTCAAGAATACACATTAATTTCTATGATTTCTATTCGTATTTTAGCATTTTAATCCAATAATAGGGTATTTAGAGTGCACTTTCGTGCACTCATTTGGGGCTCTTTCCTTGTCTGGAGAATTATTAATAAACAAGCCATAACATGCTCATAAATGGTGATAAGCGGGTGCTAGTACATCTGCAACATGCTCATAAATGTGATAATGCAAGTATTGGGAAAAAGAAATTATAAGAAATGTAAATACTACAAACGTTATTGGTAAAATTTCTTCAAGTGTTTCACGTTCCATGGGTGTGGCAATTCCTTGCTTTGACTATCTTTCAACATATACGATCCAGGCCTGTTGTTAGCCACCACTAGCTAAGGCCCTTCCCATTGAGGTCCCATTTTCTCTTCACCTTGGGTAGTCACCTCGCTCTTCTTTAGGACTAGATCCCCTACTTTAAAAGTCATGGGCCTTACCCTCTTATTGAAGTATTGCTCGGTTTTTGCCTTCTCCTGCAACACTAGGGCCTCTGCCATTTCTCTTTCTTCTTCTAGTAAGTCAAGCTACTCCTCTATCTTGTTATCATTTTGGGCAGTTGAAAAGTAGTTCGATCTGTAGGTTAGTAACCCTACTTTGACTGGAGCGACCTCCTCGCACCCATACACCAGTGTAAATGAGGGTTCTCTTGTCGGAGTTTTTGCTGAAGCTCTGTACGCCCAAAGTACCCTTGGCAGCTTGTCCACCCAATCACCCTTCTTTTCTGCGACCTTCTTCTTGAGGATTGAGAGTAACGCCTTGTTTGTTGCTTCAGATTGACCATTTGCTTGGGGATGGCCTGGGGAAGAGTACTTTGCCTTGATCTTCAATTTAGCACACCACTCCTTGCAGTGGTTCAAGTCAAATTGGCGTCCATTGTTTGTTACAATAGTTTGCGGCATTCTGAATCTACAAACAAGAATCTTCCATAAGAACTTTGTTATGGCCCTGCTCTTGAGGGTTGCCAACGGCTCTACCTTCGTCCACTTTGTGAAATAATCTATGACAACTACCATGAATTTTACTCCACCCTTCCCTTGCGGAAAGAGTCCCACTAGATCTACGCCACACTGGGCAAAAGGCCACGGCGCTATGATAGATGTTAACTCCTCAGGAGGGGCATGTGGTACTGGTGCATACGTTTGGCATTTGACACTTCTTGGTGAATTCTCGTGTGTCCCTCAAAGCATTGGGCCAGTAGTATCCTACCCAAACTGCTTTCCTAGCCAAGCTCTTCCACCGGATTGATTTCCACATATCCCCTCATGTATCTTAGCTAGGACGTACTGCTCTTCCTGTGTGCAGATGCATTGTAGCAAAAAGGTGGAGAAGCCCCTCTTATAAAGGACTCCATTGATGAGTAGGAATCTAGTCGCCTTTTTCTTTATCCTCATTGCCTCTTCTCTTATTTTTGGTAGTTTTCCTTCGTCTAAGTACTCTACTACTCCACTCGCCCATTCTGGGTTGCCAGATCCCAAGACACCGACCTTCGTGCCAACAATTGGGACCTCGATGATCCTCCTTTCTACTTGTTATGGTAGAGGCACTTCTTCCATTCCTGATGCCGCCCGTGCCAATTTATCCGCGACCTCATTGTCCACCTTTGGTATCTGAGTTATAGTGAAAAATGAGAAGAGGTCGTGAATTTCCAAGACTAGTGCCAATATTTTTTTAGCTTCTCGCCTTTCGTAGTGTACAGGCCCAACACCTAATTTACCACTACTTGCGAGTCCGACTTGGCATCTACCTCAGTTGCCCCCATCTGGGCGGCCCCAAACATTCCTGCTATAAGTGCTTCATACTCAATTTTGTTGTTCATCATTTTGAATGCCAGTGTTGCCATGTAATACAGTCCTTGGCTATCAGGGCTTAGTAAATGTATCCCCATGCCTCTGTCTGCTTTACAAGATAAGCCATTTATGAATAGCACCCATGGCTTTCCTGAAGGTGCTATTGTTTCTTCTTGTGGGAAATTTGAGAATTTTGCCCTAAAATCTGCCAGTGCTTGCCCCTTAACTATCTTCCTTGGCTCATACTCCACATCGAACTCACTCAGTTCAATTGACCACCGTATCAATCTTTCCGTGCTATCTGGCTTTCTTAGGACTTTTGGCTACGGAGCCTCCGTAAGCACCCTTATTGTGTGGTCTTGGAAGTATGGACGGAGCTTTCTAGCCATCGTTACTAAGGCGAAAGCCAATAGTTTGATTTGTGGATACCTTGCTTTTGCCCCTCTGAGCACTCGACTTACATAATATACTAGATGCTTCTTCCTTCTTCACTAAAACGGTGGATACAGCGTGCAGGGAGACTACTAAATATGCATAAAGCACGTCACCCTTCTTTGGTCACTTCAAAAGGGGCAGATTGGCTAGATATTGTTTTAATTTCCCAAACGCCTCATCACATTGTTCATTCCAAGGATGCAACTTCCGCAGTACTTGGAAAAAAGGGAGGCACTTATCTGTTGACCTGGCTATGAATCTTCCAAGGGCAGCCACTCTACCCTCCAGTTGCAGAGTCTCATTCAGGTTTTTAAGTGGCTTCATGTTGAGTATGGCTTCTATCTTATCTGGAGAGGCCTCAATTCCCCTCTCAGATACAATGAAGCCCAAGAACTTCCCTTATTGGACTCCAAAAGCACACTTTGCTGGGTTCAGCCTCATTTTATAGCGACGTAAGATCCTAAACGCTATCCACAAGTCCTCAAGGTGTTGGGTGGACCTTTTACTTTTTATCAGCAAGTCATCTATGTAAACCTCCATAGATTTCCCAATCTACTCCTTGAACATTCGATTTAATAACCTTTGGTAAGTCGCCCCTGCATTCTTCAATTCGAAGGGCATGACCTCGTAAAAATACAACCCTTGGTCTGTGATGAATGAGGTTTTTTCCTCATCTGCTGTGTGCATCTATATCTGGTTGTAACCTAAGTATGCATCCATGAAGCTCAACATATGATGTTCGGCCGTTGCATCTACAATTATGTCGATGTGTGGTAAGGGGAAACTGTCCTTTGGGCAAGCTTTGTTTAGATCTGTAAAATCCACACACAACCTCCATTTCCCATTCGCCTTTTTCACCATAACTACATTGGACAACCATTCTGGATAGTGGGCGTTCTTGATAAAACTAGCAGTGAGCAACCTTTCCACCTCTTCGTTAATGGCGGCATACTTCTCTGTACTGAACGATCTCCTTTTTTGTCTTACTGCCTTGTGTGTTGGGTCCACGCCCAAGCAGTGCTCAATGACATCGTTATCTATACCAAGCATCTCTTTGTGGCTCCATGCGAAAATATTCATGTGCTCAATAACATCGTTATCTATAACAAGCATCTCTTCCACCTCTTGTGTTCTGATACGTGTGGTGGTCCTAGGGCAGTTGGCATATAATGTCATGAGTTCCAATGGTTCATTGACTTCTATATGTTGCAGGCCCTGGTCATTCCTAACCTCTATATCTTTTTCAAAAACCACCACCACAGGCAGCGGAAGGGGTGGCAAGGCCCTATTCTGCCTATCACAATGCAAACCTCGCTTCTGACCTTTCTCAATTCTTGTACGTATCATTCTCATGCTAGGGCCTGTTCACCTGCTGCCTCACCCAACCCATTATCGGTTGGGAACTTCATCTTGAGATGGCAAGTGGAGGTTATTGCTCTCAGGTGGTTGAGTGTTGGTCTTCCCAATATAGCGTTGTAAGAAGAAGGAGCTTTCACCACTAAGAAATTGGTCATGGTGGTGGCCGTCTGTGTTCCAGTTCCTGCGGTTATTGGGAGGGTGATTGCTCCTACAGGCTGGATGGTATCTCCCGAGAAACCCTTTAATGGTGTTAGGGAGAGCCTTAACTTGCCAATATCAATGCCCATCTTGACGAACGCCTCCCAGAATAGTATATCGGCAGAGCTCCCATTATCTACTAACACCCGCCTAGTCGTGTAATTAGCTATCACAAGGGCGATTACTAAAGTGTCATCATGTGGGTATAGCACTCCTTCTCTATCCACCTCCCTAAAGGATATTAACATCCACTTCTCGCTAAGTTTTGGTAGCTTGTGTGCCCTATCTACTACAAACACTTCCTTATACCTTACCTTTTGTGCATATGTCTTTCAACTGGATACAGAAATACCGCTTCCAGCAAAGCCTCCTGCTAGGGTCTTTATTTCCCCTATGGGCACCCTGTTCCTATTGTCTCTTGGGGGTGCCTATCTCCCTCATTTTGGCGGCCACCAGCTTGGTGCCTTCTTTCTAGACTGCAACTTCGCCTGGTCCTAGAATCGTGGCGCCTTCTGGGTTTTGACCGCTTTGTGACCATTCCCTCCAACTCGCCGGTCCCTGCTATTCAGCTACTCTCTTTCTCATGATTGTGTAGTCTTCAGTCCAATGCGAGCTTGTCTGATGATACTTGCAGTATCGAATGCCTGTCTTGATAGGGTGGCAGCAGCCTTCCCTATCCTTCTTTTCTTCTCATGTGCTTAGATTATTATGCACCAGCCTAGGGTTGTGATCTGACCACCCCTCACGTGCTCTTTCTCGTCTACTTGCCTTAGCTTTCTTGTCAACCTGTTCGCTCCTTCACTCAATCTTCTTATCCTCCTGACAAGGATCCATCAAAGCTTGTAGCGTATCTTTTGCATTAACAAAGTCATACGCCCTGTCCATAAATTCCCTGAGGGTGAAGGAGTCCTTTCAAGCCAACTCTGCCATAAAAGGATTGCGCGGCCATACCCCTCTTAAAAGGGTGGCCAAAGTGATCTTTTCATCCTGGTTGTCCATTGTTAAGCGCTCCTTGTTGAAACGGGCCAGGTAAGCCTTCAAATTCTCATCCTCTTTTTGTTTGACAGTTAGCAGGTGGCTGGGCGCCGGCGTCTTCTGCTAGGCATAAATTGGGTTAGGAACTGCTTTACCAATTCTTTAAAGCTATCTATCGAATTTGGCTTAAGGGTCCCGAACCATCCCCTTGTCGTCCCCTTCAAGGTCAAAGGGAAAGCTCAGTACGTAATCTCTCCTGGAAAATCGTGGAGCGTGATATGAGTTTTGAAGTTTTCCAAATGATCTACTGGGTCTTTGGATCCATCATACATGTCTACTTGGGGAACTTTGAACTTTGGCGAGAGCGGCATGGCCATAATCTTTGCACTGTATGGTAGATCTGTCTGGTGTAGTAGGCTTTCTACAAACGAAGAACCCCCCATCCTTTTCTCCATCTCTTCATTTTTTCTCGCCAGTTCCTTCAACTCGTCATGCATTCTTTCCATTTATGCTCGTCCTGTATCCACCTCAGTATTGCAATTTGCCTTTCCCTCACCTTGTTCACTGTGAGCAAGTACATATGTATTGCCAGAGTTGGCATTCTTCCATCTCAAGTCGTCGTTTTCTTTTTGCAAAATTTCCATGGCCTCCATCGCCTTCCTTAGTCTTTCCTCCGCTGCTGCTAGTAGCGCTTCCATAGACGGCACCAAATGTTAAAGACGTGTCTCACTATCAATATGCAATTGTACACCTTTGAAACGTCAAGGAGACCTGAGGGGCTTCACCTAAAAGCACTCCGACGCTTAAGTTAGTGAAAAGTAACTTAAAATGAATCTCAATCTAAGTGCCTTTACTATCAAGGGTTACCTAGTCTATATAGGCTGATCTATGGTGCATCTTATTCAAGGAAACAGAAAAAAAAAAGGACAAACGAGGCATAACTACAAATAGATTCATGTATCCTTGATGCTATTGTATATCTCTTGTATACCTAGGCTATGCCATGTTCTCATCAATAAAATCTTTATTTGCCAATAAGAAAAGGGGTAGATGCCCTCACAATGTGCAAGTGAACTTCTTCAACAATATTGATGAAATATCTTTAAAACTAGAGTCAAAACACATTGCAAACTTGTAGAAGTTTATGATGGGCTATATCTTCAGAGCATCCAAACGAATAAGCAAATCATACAAACAAAAGATCATAAAAGTCAAAATAAAGGAAAAAAAACATAAATAAAAAAAAAACAGAACAAAACAAAATAAATTATAAATGCCTTGTTATTCATGCGGTTTAACCCACTTCCTCTGATCTAGACAAAATAAAGAAACCCACTTACTCAAGTCAAAAATAAAGAAAACAATATCAAATAAAAAGAACAAAACAAAATAAATTATGAATGCCTTGCAGTTTAAGCCACTTCGTCAAATCCAAAGTGCATCCCATTTTAAACACAAATACAAAAATCTCTATACAAACCAAGATTTATTTATGCATCCATGATCCCATATATAAACATGTAATTTCAGGAGAGAGAGGGAGAGAGAGAGAGAGAGAGAGAGAGAGAGAGAGAGGAAAATACCGATAGTTTTGGAGTTGAGAGAGAGAGAGAGATAGGGCAAACAACAACGATGGAATGAAGGGATCTGGATGGCAGTGGGCACGTAGTGGCGCAACTAGGGTTTTATTAGCAAGAGAGAAATGGGGCTAGAGAGAGAGAGAGAGTGAGAGAGAGAGAGAGATGATGAAATAATATTATATTTATATATATATATATATGATTGGAAAAACCCTAGAAATGTGGGAAGGAGAAACGTGCAAGTGCATGAGAGTGGACTCGTGTGTGGTGGGGAGTTTTTAAAAGAAATAACTGGATGATGGTCTCCCATTTTAGAGCAAATAGTGTGGGCCCTGGGGTGAACGGTTAGGCTTCATTTGAAATATCTGGACCCAAGTTTTAGTGTAGCGTATGACCTTAATAATTTATTTGGTTTGTTCGTAGTTTTCATTAGGGGTGGGCAGCGGGGGCCCCGCCCCGCTGCTACCCCGCCACGCCCCCGTGTGGCGGGGCGGATTACGCTGCCCGACAACACAGGGGCAGGGTTTACCCCGCCCGTATATAGTTAGGCCCCTGCCCTGGAAATCCCCCGCCCCGCAAATATATATATAATTATATATATAATTGTATATATAATTGTGTGTTGTGGAGGATTGAATGTGCATGTGTGTGAATCTGTGATGATTATTCGTGTGTTTTGATTTTATGATGTGGAGGATCTGATTGTTGATTTTGATTTTGTTTGAGTTTGATTTTGATTTTGTTCGTGTGGTTGATTTTGATTTTGATTTTAATGGAAGAACCCATAATCAGCAAACTTGTCTCTGCCTCCATTGTTTTTTTTCTTTTTTTTGTAACGTCTTTTTTTTCAGTTGTTTTTTGAACCTGTAACACCATCACCATATATAAAAATACACTAACGTCTTTTTTTTCAGTTGTTTTTTTCAGTTGTTTTTTAGTCTTTTTACATTTGTGTTCACACCGCCAGTGTTCTTTTTTATAAAAATATTTTTAATTGAACTATGCATGTTTAAATTTCATTGAAAACCAACGAGCGTCATCAACCCAACTGCAGTTTGCATGAGCCATTCCAAAGTAGAGTAATTTCGAACAAATTGCTCATCCTGATCAACTAATCCGCTAGCTCCATCGTCCCTAAGTCAACTATATATATATATATATATATATATATATAACTACCATAGCTAATACCTGACCAAATAAAAAAGCTTCAATTACCAGATACAGCCTGTAATGAACTCTCTCAGATCCATGGAAATATATAGCAACTAATTCAATTTATTCAACACAAGTAATTCAATTAATTTATTCAATTCTGAAGAGAGATAGACATATTATCTGGATCTTAATTTACAGCGTTCATGTTGTCCATGTAGAATTTTCAAATGAAGTAATTCTCATAAAGAAAAATTTAATTGAAGTTGACTGCATATTAAATGTATGTATCGTTCAATCTTCATGCATTTTTCTTACCGTTTATGTTTTTTTAAATAAAAATTTTTAAAAATTAGTAGACTATACTTTTTTTAATATAGTTTTTTTTAAAACAACCGTTGGAAAATGAAGTACCATAAACTACGCCATGAAAGACTATTTTGAAATCGTTCCATTGTATGTGACCTATGAAAATGACATTTTATTTACACATCATGCACTTCAATTTAAAGATTGGATTAAATTAAACAAAACAAAATATTTACACTAACGTGTTTATTTGGTTGGAATCGTTGGATGTTAATACTTTTCATGTTTGCTATAATTTCAGATCTATTATTTTCTTGAGTTAATGGAATTGCCGACAGATTCTAGTGCGAGCTCCCCTATTGAGGGTACCAATGCCTCTACCCCTACCTCAATTGAGGGTAGCTTTGCCTCTACCCCTACCCCTTGCCCTACCCCTAAGCCTAACAAAAAACCTGCTTCCATAGTTAGAGGGTGGTGATCCTAATAACCCTCAAGCCAAACGTAACCATTGTGGGAAAATTTATGGATGCCATTATAGGAGACATGGCACCTTGCAATTAAAGGTGCACTTAGAAGAGCAATGTAAAAAAAGTCCAATTTTAAAATCTTTGCTAGAGAAGAGTCAATCTAGGCTAGAAATTGGACTTAAAAAAATGGAGGATGGGAGTAGAGGGCGTATTGAGTTGAAGGGGTACACGAAGTATGATCCTGAGGAGTGTAGGTTACACTTAGCCCGTATGATAATCATGGATGAGTTACCTTTTCAGGTGGTGGATGGGAAAGGGTTCCAAGCTCTTTGTCACTACATGGAACCAAGGTTTCAACTTCCTTCTCGTCACACGGTGGCAAGGGATGTAAAAAAACATTATCGATCTGAAAAAGTGAGGTTGAGGGGTTTTTTGGCGGGTCAGTTTGTTTGCCTGACCACTGATTGTTGGACATCGGTCCAAAATGTTAATTATATGTCTATGACTTGTCATTTTGTTGATGACAATTGGACATTGCATAAGAAAATTCTCAAATTTTGTCAAATCACCGATCACAAGGGTGAGACGATTGGGAGGGCCTTGGAGGCCGCTATAAAGGAGTGGAGGTTGACACGCGTTGTGACATGCACAGTTGATAATGCATCGTCCAATGATACCGCATTGGGATATCTTAAGACCTTTCTTAGAGAGGCAAATAAGACAATCTTGGGTGGTCAGTATTTGCATGTGAGGTGTGCGGCACGTATTCTTAATCTTATTGTCGGTGACGGTATGAAAAATCTTGATGACTCTATTGCTCGGGTCAGGACTGCTGTGAGATGGGTGAGATCTTCTCCTGCTAGATTGGATAAATTCAAGGTTGCTGGGCAGTCTGCGGGAATAACATCAAAGAAGGGGCTTTGTACTGATTTGACTACGCAATGGAACTCAACATTTTTGATGTTGGAGGCAGCCCAGGAGTATAAGTTGGCATTTGCCTTATTGGGTGAGGAAAACATCCAATATGTAAAATATTTTGAAAATCAACCAGGATTGGAGAAGCCGATGACTAAGGACTGGGATGTTGTATCTACTTTCATAGATTTTTTAAGGCTTTTCTACAAGGTTACGACGATTTTATCTGGTTCTTTGTATCCTACATCCCATCATTTCTGTCAACAAATATGTAAGGTAAAAGAAGAATTAGATGAGTTTATTGCAAGCGGTCACACTAGGTTGCGGGAGATGGCATTATTGATGAGGGCAAAGTACGACAAATATTGGAGGGGAAATTTCGATAGGGCTAATATGTTGTTATATGTAGCTGTTGCCATTGACCCCCGGTTTAAGATGGATGGCATGGTATATGGATTGGGTATTGCTTATGGGCAAGTATGGGCGGAGCATATTGCATCAAGGATTAGGGAAACCCTTGATAGATTATTTGATGAGTTTACCATTTTGCGGCGTGGTAATATTACGGCACCTACTGCTATCCCCCCACCAGTTCCAGATGCCAGGGGTGAGAAAAAACGTAGAATGGACTGGGGTGATAGGATAGAAGGGAACCCATTCATGAGGAATACTACAGAGGCTAAATCAGAGATAGACAGATATTTTGGTCTAGATCTTGAACCATATGTACGAGACTTTGATATCCTGACTTGGTGGAAGATACATGCCCCCAAGTATCCCGTCCTTGCACAAATAGCCTGCAGTATTTTGGCCATCCCTATTATTACCGTAGCATCGGAGTCGGCCTTTAGCACTGAAGGGCGCGTATTGGATCCATTCCGGAGCTCATTAGATCCTGACACCGTTGAGTCTTTGATTTACACCTCAAATTGGATCACAGGGAGTGAAATTCATGTTCCGGATATTATTGATTATGATCATGTCAACGCCGAGGATGAGGGTGATGATGCACTTGGATCTGGTAATGTCACATGAATTCAATTATATTATTTTTATTTATTTATTTAAAATTAATTTATGTTAATTTCTGCTTTTAATTGTTCTAGTGATGCTTGCATTACCTGGGGCTGGGACGACGTCTACAGCTACATCCTCCGCTGCAATATGAATTCTTTTATATTAGACTCTAAACCCACCATTGCTCATGGTTTGCAGAATTGATCCCTTAATTTATAAGTTAAAACTTTATATTGATAATTTTAATTTGTTTTATTTTTAACTTATTATTATTGCAAGATTTATGATCTTCAATTTGTTTGCCCATATCTCAACATAATGGAATGTCTCAGTAAACTCACCGCCACCAAAAATTGATCAAATTTCTGAATGTTATGATTATGTTAATTTATAATTAGTTGTAATGTTAATTATTAATGGTACAATTTGTAGTATTTATTATTTTTATATCTTTGTAATTTTGTAATTGTTTATTAGTTGACACGATTTTGTAATTTCTATCATTGTAATTTTGTAATAGCTTAGTGCATGCCTTAGTTACTTAGTAATTAATAGGCTAATAGTATAAGGCTATAAGGTTGACCGTTGAAGTTTTTGAACTTGGAATTTAGTAATTAATATTTGTATTTGTATTCTTATTTTTTTTTAAAAAGTTTTTTTTAATATATAAATATAATTGTAGTTAAATTTTTTGTCTATAAATAGACTTGGATTGTGTTTCTGGGTTATTTTGAGCCCAAAAAACTTATTTGGGCTCAAAATGGCCCAAAATATTTCAATGGGCCAAGGGCCCAACCACAAAGCCGGGGGGCCGGACGGGGGGAGGTCCTTCCCCGCACCCCCGTTACTGGACGGGGTACCCCGCCCCGTCCATGCGGGGGCCGGGGTAAAAAAAAACCCCCCGAATGGGCGCGGGTGGGGAGCACCCCTAGTTTTCATGGATCAAGTATTTAACTAATACTAATGGGTCTTGACTCAACTTTTAAAAAAAATCCAACTTGTCCCAAAACTATTTTGGCCCATAACTAAATTAAAAGATTTCACTTGATCCACAAAGATATGAAATGATTATAACCTAAGTATCAAGCCCAATCGAAATTATGCATTCCACAAAAATAAAAAATTTAAACCTGAAGCCTATTCCAAAAATTTATCATTAATCTCAGGTAGTCTTTTGATCATACCTATAAATGTAAAAAATTTTAGAAAGCTGGCTTGGTGTTGGGCCCGGGTGGTACACCTTTCTTCTTGAGCTTTTCATCTTTTACTTTGTTACTTAAGCTAAGAACATGTTAGCATTTGAGTTAGAATGATTTTCTTTAAGTGAAATAGTTAAAGGTTGATGAAGTTGAATTATGCTCAATTCGACTAGCATGATTTTGTGTTGTTTTGGAGTTGTAACTTGAAGTGCCATGCAGCCCTAAGTTTTGCTTGAGAAATTTGGTTTTGATGAGTTTTATGACTTGTATAGTGTATCTAATCTTAGTTTGAGCTTGTAACACAAGTTCTCTCATTCAAAAGTTGATTAAAATCCTTGAGGATTAGTGGAGCCAAAAGCTAGTGTGAACATTCTTTGAGAGTTGGTTCATTTTAACTCTAAAGCTTTGGTTTGGTTAGTAGATCCTCTTAATCCTTTTAATGTGTTAAACGTTGATTTGAACCAACGAACTTGAGTTTAAGTTGAGCTTGTGACGTATAGTTACGGATGCAAGCTTTCAATGCAGGTTTTGAGGTTCTTAGTGATTTGCTTGAATTACCTTGAAACTTGGTAATGAAATAGTTAAAATTGTGCTAAGACCTAGCTAAGGCCTAACTATGATGATCATTATTGAGTTATTTCAAGACAATCAACATGCTACATAAGGATTTAGTCAATTAATACTTAAGAGCAAATGAAATGCATGTTTCAGTTTTTAAGGTTATGTTAAGATTTGAGTTCCATCTCTTTGATATCATGAATTAATTGCTTAGTGATGTGCAATACCATCTAAAAATGATTACTTCGTATATTGATAACTAGAGTTTGTGATTTATTAATATTGATAACTAGAGTTTGTGATTTATTAAGGTAAGGGACATCATGCTAGGGTTTTGTTTTTAATGTGTACTATTGTAATTGTATTTTTTAATTTATGTGATGAGATTTGATCATGTATGATATGAATCTAATGAGTTAACATGTTATTAAGCTCTGATTTAGAATATGATTAAGTGGTAAAATTCTGATAAGTTATTATTAGTGTGCAATTAGGCTTGAATCACACTTGGTGAATGGTTAATGTCAATGAATCAGCTTTGGGGTATTTCTCATAGTTGCTATGTGATTCACTAAAATCTAAGTTCGAAATGGATTTAGAATAGAAAATACATGAGGCTTGTAAAGCTTTCTTGAGTTTGGGGCTAGATTGCAAGTATTAAAAGTTTAGGGGCATATTTGCAAATTTTGAAGGGTTTAGGGACAAATTTATAAATAGTACTCTGAGAGTGTTAGATTCTATAATTACTTTCGATTACGTGATTCCTAACCTTAGTATATCTCTTGTTTCAGCACAAGACTACTTATAAAACTTAAGATTTTTGTAAGTTAGATTCTAACTTACTCCCAGTCTATGCTAGTATGTTAAATAATAAATTTCATGTTAGTGATCCATGTATTATTCTATGTTCTCATTAGTATCAGAAATATTTATGTCATATCATGATGCCCTCTGTCATGAAGCATGAATATCTGTCATGAAACATAAACATTTGTCTTGAAGTATAAGTTAAGCATGTCATTAAAGTTTTGTCATGAATCCAATGTTAGGATGAGAGATTATCTTAGTAGAACTACCCTGTCCACTTTGGAGTGTATAAAATGGAATGGAACTCTTAGGTTGACAAAGAACCCTCAAAGGGCTTCAAATGGGGTCAAAAGATTCTTGAAGCGAAGTCAAAGGCCCAAAATACTAGTGGGTGTCCCTAAGACTTATGGTAATGGTTAATTCAAACTATCACAAGGGAAGACTCATTTCTTGGCACTAAATTGCTAACTCCCTTCACTGTAGCTACTATTGTTGTTGTTGTTGTTATTGTAATCGCATCTCCATGATAGATCTTCAAGTTTGATCTATTTAGTTTATTGATAGGACTTCTACAAAAAGAAACAAGATTAATAGACGATATGAGATAAGAAAATGAATAGAATTAATATAATGAAATAGTGCATTGACTTGGTATGTCAGCTCCTCAGCATTGCAATAAAAGTTTAGTTCCAAACAATTGGATTGATAAATCTTAAATGATGTTTCTATTTTCCCCAGATTCACTTAAAGAATCAAAGTAAAAATTTATACGCCAAAATTGCCAAGCCATCACTTCTCTAACTCTAGATATTGTGCAGTGAAGTAACAATGAAAGACCCACATTTCTTCAAGAAAATTCTCCATCTATTATATACAAGACATGAAGCTTATATAGACTTATTATTAGCCTTCTTGTAAGCCTATACGACCTATGGTAATTGTGACGCCCCCAAGTCCCACGTATGAACACGTGGAAATCAAAGTGTCAGGATGATGACAACATGGGTCATGCATCTCATCGCTAAGTGCCAAGTGTGTGTACTTGCAATAAGTGTACAACAAAAATAACGTAGCGGATAATAAAAATTAGTTGACTAAGTATCAGAATTTGTTTAAATACAAACTCGTTTAAAACAAGCATATCAAAATAATACAAGTTCCAATAATGTCACAAATCCGAAAATACATAATTAAAAACTGGAAATAATACAAGCCAAAAACTCCAATCAGTCATCCGGCTGAGCTGCCTCCTCAGGCTCAGCCTTATCTTCACCTGCATCAAAATCTACGATACCAATAGACGGTACCCCAGGTAAGTAGTAATCCAAACAAACGCCGATATAAAAATACATTCATGCCGAACAAAATGCATGAATATGATGCCATATGCATGAGACCCCATAAATTATCATTTCCTTGAAAAAGACTAACTTTCCACACACGCCGAAAATCTCATTTGGCCCAAGAAATCCAATCCAATAAAATAGTCCTACCATTTTCCCAGAAAATGGCCCAACATAAAATCCATTAGTCCAATCTCTCCATTTTCCCAGAAAATGGCCCAATATCCATTATCAAAACCAATATCCAATTTTCTTAACCGTATGCACCATGATCTCCCATAGAGACCATCCGTACACCCAGGCTCCCTTCGTCACATCATGGGTAACGACCATGCATGTGACTTCGTAACAAACGATGCCTAGTTCTGTGCCCAACGTGTCCATAGCCAAGCATCCTCTAGCCCCCACCAGCAGAGAGGCCATGGAGTCGGCACGAGAGCATTACCATCCCGTCCGATCCTGTTGTTGCCCAGCAACAACCCAGGGGACGTCACTCAGTATATTCCACTCCTGAGTGACCAGAGGAACTCCACCGAGACAATGCATCCTAGCTTTGGGTCATGATTCACATGCACCCAAAAATCCATTAACACTTGAAAACCTAGTTTTCAATTTCTAACACATGTACATGCATGCACCATGCAATGCAAATGACAAGACAAATTATCCAATAAACCCAATATCATCCAAACATAAATAACTTCATCCTCAAATCCATCCGACCCCCGACTCCTCAGACTTAGTCCGACACAACCAATCAAATCACAATGTATCATTAAAGCAAAAATATATTTAAATCTTAAAGGAAATTTGGAAAATACTTACAGCACTATAAATATTTTTTGAAGGATCACGGAGGTGCAAAAAGCAGCGGCAAAGCAACGTAATAGTGCAAATCGCACTAAGGCCGTGGGTCTCAAAATACTCACTTTTGAATGGGGACAAACTAAGACTTGGAATTGTTAGGGAATGGCTTAGAGGTGTTGGTGAAATTAATGGAAGTAGTGGTTGGTCGTGGGTGGCGGCGAAAGTGGCGATGGAAGTAAAAAATGGCCCAATCAGATTTTAGCTCGTGGTGGTTGCTCCAATGACAGATCGGAGCTGGAAATGGGTGGGTTAGGTCGACAAGAGGCCAATGATGAAGTGGTGAAGAAATGGTGGCAGGAGGTGGAGCGACGACGGTGCTAGAGCAAATGGATGCTGTGGCTTGGAGGGGCTCGTGGTGGCTATCGGCAACGCGGAAGGGGCTGGAAACGGAGAAGGGTGGATGCCAGTAGGTGAGGAAGAGGATGGGATGGGCAGTGAGGTGCACGTCCAACACACGGCAGAGCAGTGGTGGCTTGAAGAAAATGATGGGGAGAGAGGGGGAGAGAGGCTCGCGCGGTAGCAGAGAGAAGCAAAGGGAAAAATGGGAAGAAAGAAAAGAAAAGAAGGGAAAAAAAAAAGAAAGGGGAAAAAGGAAAAGAGAAAAAAAAAAGAAAAGATGAAGAAAAGAAATGAGGTCCAATCCTCACATCTTGGATCATGAAACTGATCCAACGAAACACAATTTTAGAAGTAGCAAATTGAATAAAATAATTTAAACATAGTATCTGGTTAAAATAAAATAAATAATTAGTAAAAGCTAACAACATAATTTAAAATCTAAAAATAAACTAATTTAAATTAAAGTGAAATTTAAACACAAAACAATAATTAATACTAAGAAAGCACCTCAAAATAAATGTCACAACTTAAAAAAAATCTTAAAATAAATCCAACTAAAATCCGATAAATTTAAAACAAAAGAACCAATATTTTAATTAAATTAAAATACTCATTCAATAAAAGTATACTAAAATACGAGGTATCTTAGTAATAAGTCTACACAAGGTTCACGTCTTATAGGGAATAGATGGAAATTAGAAAAAAAAAAAAAAACGGGTCTTTCATTGTTATTGTACTTGTTTAGGTCTAAGAGACTGTGTAGTGTATTAAAATGAAATGCCCACATTTCTTCAAGATAATTTTGTTCATTCTCTACAAGAGAGGAAGCCTTTATAGACTTATTATCAACCGTCTTGTACTTTTGTAAGATGGATGATAATAAGTTTATACAAGCTTCTTGCTTATAGAGAATGAATGGATAATTATTTGAAGAATGTAGGCCTATCATTGTTACTTCACTAGTCGAGGTTGGAAAAACTGTGCAATGTAATAATGAAAGACCTACACTTATTCAAAATAATGATTCTTTGCAATACTAGAAGCCTATATAGATGACTTATCAGCCATCTTTTAAGCTTGTAAGATGGATCATAATAAGTCTATATAAGTTTCTTGTGTTGTAGAGGATGAACATGATGAATTTGATTGCCTTGTTAGACCATTCTTGAGACATCAGCATTGTTGATGTTATATCTTCCTCTATGCTGGAAACAACTCTATGACTCAGAATAAGATTAGGTGCAAGTTCAAAATCTTCTAACTAGGAGGTGTAGAATCAGAATCGCATGTGCCCTTTTCTTTCCCATGTTTCATTTTTTCTTATTTGAATTTGGCCCCCTATCCATTCTTCTTTTGTCTTTCACCCATATTACATAATACTTGTATTTTATAGTTTCTTTTTTATCATCAACTTATATTTGTGTTAGGACTCCGGCATGTAAACTAGACAACCTCTTATTTTGTTACTTTTTATATGTGCCGGCCCAAACCTTCGCTTGTGATTTGACAAAGACTAAAGCATTTGGACATGAAACACAATGTTAAATATCCCAGTTCATGATAGATAACATACAATGCACCTAACATGCTTCTAACAATATGCAATAAATGCAACGAAGTTTTTTCCTTTTGTTCTTTCATCAAACATAAGTTGTATTAGAATAACTAAATCCCAAAATACATATAGTTTCATTGATACTTAAACAAGTTCATCATCCATTCAACATGCCTCTAACATAAAAGAAAAAATGTACTGGAGTAATAACTCCTTAATTATAAATTTCATAAGATCCTTAACTAGATGCCATGTCGCTCGCACAACACGGCTCTCAATGTTAGAATGACATTAAGAAACTAGAGTATAATCCCCAGAAGGTCCTGCATGCTCATTCCCGTCCACTCTACCATATCCAAACAGGGATTTTGTGCTCCATACAACCCTGTCACGACTTCTACCATTCCGAGTGGGAATAGTAGTTGGAACTACCATGGTGATATTTTTCAATCTCTGCAAGTTATACATCTAAACTACCATCCATTTATAAAGCCTGCATGATAATAAATGTGGCATGTACGCATGACTGACATGACCTTACACTTACAAGGAAAGACTTCAGAGTTTTATACTTCACGACATGCTTTCTTACAGAAAACAGACTTATTTATTCTTTTACTTATATCTAACAAAGTTACTCATACTTCATGACATGTGATGAAGTGCTAAAACTACATGACTAAGTTACTTAAGTGAATAAATTGTTTAACTAAAAATGATTTAACTACTTAATTATGCAGTAGATTATGACACTATAAATTCTGATATTTTGCACTTAAAAAGTTTGAAATGTAGTTGGCACACTCATATTGTTAAGACACACCAAAGTTGGTCTCTCCAATTTATCTTTTATGCTAAAATGTTAACTCTAATAACGTAGGGTAATTTTGGAATTAAGCAATCAATTGAGCTAGCCGACAAGAAGGACCACACACTTGAAAAGCAATAGGACCCTAGCGCTGAAGTAAAGCTGAAAGGGAGAATGAGTCTGTGACAGTTCTTAGAGTGGTGTAACTCATGCTGAGCAGCAGCTGGAATCGGGAGGCACTCTTATGAAACAACAACAGTGCTCAACGCAGATCAAGATGCATGGAGAAAGGGGCAATTTCAGCTTTTGGACGAAAACTTTTATTCTTCATTTATTTTTTTATTGTTTTGTTTTCGACTAGCAGGCCTTGGAGCGGCTTGTTTTTGTCTCTTTTTGGTAGTTTACGTTTTGGGTTTTTTTTGGAGGTGAACCTTGCAGATAGGTGGGGGAAAGCTCTCGCTCACGCTGGTTTTTATTTTTTTTCAATCTCTTTCCTTTTTCGTGGAGGTGGACGGGGCTCTCCCTCTCTTGTTTCTATTTTTTTGCTTTCTTTCCAATTTTTCAGCCCTTTTTCATTTTTGAATGGTGGAACTCTCTCATTATTATTTTTATTTCAGTTTCGTTACTTGTGGTAGCTGTTCAACCTCTACTTTTCTTCTTGCTTTTACTTTTTCTTTGGATTAGACAGGAATTTCATTTACAGATTCATTTCATTTGGCCGGATTTGGTTTGTTGTTATTTCTTTGAGCTTTGACCGTTTGAACTGCTGGGTATTTCATAGACCATTTGTTTTGCATTCTAAGGTTTATTTTATGTTGGTATTTTCTTAGTTTTTAATGACTTTACTTAGATTACTTTTTGTTGTTAGAGATACCATGTGTAGCTAATTTCTGAAGCTTAGGTTGTAGAATGAGACTTGATTTGTTTTGAGTCCTAGTTCAATGCAATATTTCATTGATAAATGTTGATTTCACTAAGTTACTAGTCGGATTTAAATTGAAAATAGATTGCGGCTCTTGTTCTTGATTTGTTGTTGACGTAAGGCACAACACAAGCTTGAAATTATCAAGGCTTCTCTTGATTGATTGTAAATGTGTGTTTGGCTAGTAAAGTAGAGAATCCTTTAAGAAAATATTGCAAAACTTGAGCATAAATTTTTATCTTCCGTTTATCGATGCCTTAATTGGATTGTTAATCGAGAAAAATTATCTAGAATCCAAAACAAAGAGAGTCTCATACCCTACCCAATCCAAGTGTTTGTTAATTTGCCTTTTTGATTAGAAATTCTAATTTCAGCTTTGATTAAATTTTTGCGGGCATTGAATTCATACTCTTTCTTTCTTACCTCATCTTCAACAATTTTTCATATTGCATTTATTTATTTTTATTTTATTTTCATCTCTCGTAGTCAATACATTTTTTTTATAACAAAAAAATGTCATAAACGCTTAGATAACCCTTTGTCTCTGTGGAATACAATCTTGGACTTATCCTTGATACAACTTGACACTTCTACACTTGGAAGCATATTCGAGACCGAATCAAGTTTTGACGCCGTTGCCAGGGACAACTGGTGCTTATCAGAGCATTCTTGACAATTTAGGACAGAATCATTGACATCTTTTAACTCTGCATCTCTTTCTCTTGAATCATCTTCTGACACTCATAGTACCATGGCTGAAATGAGAATCGTGATAGGGAAATGATGAATCAAAACAGGAAACTTCAGAGATTATTTGCAACCTGTCAGAACTAGCACACCTTCATGCATAATTCAACATTTAAATGCAAACAATTTTAATTTCAAACCTGGAGTGATTCCATTAATTCCACATTTTCATGGCATGGAATCTGAGAACCCTTATTTGCATATCAAAGTGTTTGAGGAGGTTTGTTCTACATTCATGAACCGGACTTGCACTGAGGAGCTTATTAGACTAAAGTTGTTTCTATTTTCCTTGAAAGATAAAGTTAAAACATGGTTGAATTCATTAAGACTTATAACCATAGGCACTTGGCAGGAGATGCAAACATGATTTTTGAAAAAATATTTTCCAATACATATGACAAATGCTTTGAAAAGACAGATCATGAATTTTTCTCAAAAGGATTTTGAAACTTTTTATCAATGTTGGGAAAGGTTCAAAGATCTATTAGATTCATGCCCACGCCATGATTATGAACATTGGCATGTGATTAGTTTTTTTTTTTAATCAAAGTTTGACACCTAAAATGCTCCAAATTTGTACAAACCATGTGTAATGGAGAATTTTTGACAAAGAGCTTGAGGAGGCATTTGAATATTTTGATTATCTTGCTAAAAATACCCAATCTTGGGACACAACTGATGTGCATGATAGGTCTAGGCAAGTTGAGTCTAGTCATGGGAAATATACTCTAAAGGAAGATGATGATTTGTGTACTAAATTAACCTTGTTGTCTAGAAAAGTGGAAGCCATGGAATTGAAGAAAGTAAATGAAGTGCATGCTATCCCTAAATTTTTGAAGAAGTGTGGCATATGTGAGGATCATGGGCATTCAACTAATGAATGTCCCACGATCCCTGTTTTCAAAGAAGTATTGTTGGACCAATCTAATGCTGTAAACATGATACATAAACCATATTCTGGTCCTTACTATAATTCTTATAATCCAGGATGGAGGAGCCACCCAAATTTCAGTTGAAGGGGTGACCAGCACGTAGCTCCAACAACCTTGGCTCAAGGGCCCTCTCAACTTGTAATTCAAGCACCTCCAATGCAAAAGAAGGGACTTGAAGATACGGTTTAGCAGCTGAGTGTGACACTTCAACAGTTCATGCAAGGTCAAGCAACACTTAACAACCAGAATTCATTGGCAATTAATGACATAAGGAGTTCCCTCACAAGGCTAACTACATCTTTAAGTACCCAAGAGAAGGGTAAATTTCCTGCACAGTCACAACCAAATCCACAAGGGCAGCCTCATCAAGTGCAAGCAGTACATGAGGATCCTAACTTAAAGTCGGTCAAAGCGGTGACTACTTTAAGAAGCTTTAAGGCGGTAGACATTCTAGCACATGAGCCATACAATTCTGGTAAGGTTTCTAACCCTTCTAATAAAGATGGAGAGTATGTGTCTGATGAGCATGAGAAAATTGATTGTCCTATATTTGCTCCTTTTCCTCAAGTTCTGTTGCATAAAGATAAGCATCTCGCTTAAATTCTTGAGGTTTTTAGGCAAGTTAGGATTAACACCCCTTTGTTAGATGCTATTCAGCAAATTCCTGCCTATGCAAAATTTTAAAGGATTTATGCACTGTGAAAAGAAAATTAAATGTGCATAAGAAAGCTTTTCTTACTAAGCAAGTTAGTGCTATCATTCAGAGTAATACGACACCTAAATACATGGACCCTGGAGCACCTACAATTGCTTGTGTGATGGGAAATTCAAAATTGGTCACGCTTTGTTGGATCTTGGTTCAAGTGTCAATTTATTGCCTTACACTGTATATGAACAGCTTGGTTTAGGTGAACTAAAATTCACACCTATCATTTTGCAACTTGCTGATAGATCTATAAAAATGCCCAAGGGTATAGTTGAGGATATTTTGGTTCAAGTTGATAAATTTTACTATCCTATGGATTTTGTAGTGCTTGATATGAACTTGTCGACTCCATCTACTTTCCAAACTTCTGTAATTCTTGGTAGACCATTTCTTACTACATCTAATGCATTAATTAATTGTAGAAGTGAAATTTTGAAATTGTGTTTTGGAAACATGAGATTGGAGCTGAATATCTTTAATACTTGCAAGCAACCTCAGGATTTAAAAGAAGTTCAGGAAGTTAATTTGCTCGAAAATATCCTTGATGAAGACTTTTACTTGATTCTTCCTTCCACTAATTTACAATTGTCATTAGAAAGTGTTATAAGTGATGTAAATATACTTGATGATACTTCTAATGTTTCTTTTGCAGGAACTGGGCATGGGGTGGTTTGGCAACCAATGTTGGAAGAGTCGCCACCTTGGACGGCACCTATAAAGCCATCTTCAGATGACAAACACCATCTCATTGGAGCATTCAGGACATTCAAAAGTTCAAATCTCAAGTTAAATCACTTTTTTCGTGATGACGTTTACTTTTTTAAATATTGTTCTAATCAAATTTCTCAAAGATGTATACCCAACAAACACATCCAACGTAAGATTTTTTATCCTGGTAAGTTAAGGTCTTGGTGGTATGGGCCTTATGTGGTGCAAACTGTTTTTCCATATGGAATTGTTGAGATTACCAATCCTCAAAATAGAAACACTTTCAAAGTAAATGGCCAAGACTTAAACATTTTTTGGGAAAACTTTCACCTGAAGATACTTCCATTCCTTTGGAAAATCTTACTTATTCTCATGATCCTTAGTTCATTTATGTTTTGCTTTAATTTTTTTTCTTTCTTTTCTTTTTCTATTCTTGTTTTTTTCACTTCTATGTTTTGTTCTTTCCTTTGTTTTATTTTTGTTTTTCTTTCTTTCTTTCTTTTCTTCATTCTATCTTTTCAGGTTCTGCACTATTTAGTTTTTTTTTTGTTTCATTTTTACTTTCATGATCCACTCAACCATCTCAGGTATTTCATTCGGCCCTATTTTCTTTCTCGCCTTGTTTATTCATGATTTGTAGTGAGGACACTGCCCATTTTTAGTTGGGGGGTAAGAAGAGTATTCTACCACTTAGTCTCTCAGGATTTATAATTGTGGGGTTTGAATTTTTTTTTTTAGACAAGTTACTGATTTCACACTTCTCTACTTAAGATCAGATAGTTGTAGTCTTGGGTTATACTAATTCCCACTGGTTTAGGTCTAAGTTCAACACAGGACCTTATGATAATTCTTAACAACTCAAACTTAGGTAATGTATTTCAAAGCTATTGATTGATGACCCTAATAGACACAAGATAGATACTTTTGTTGTTTGATTGATGTCAATCAGTGGTTTTAATCTAAGCAACTAGCAAGAACTACAATGAACCATATCTTAATGGCCTAGGAAAAGTGAATGAGAAACTCCAAAAAAAACAAAAATGGAGGTAAAAATACATGAGAAAAGGGACGGGCCAGAGATTAAAAAAAAATGGTGCAAATACATTGGAAAATGCTGCCTATCACCAGGATCCGTTAAAAAAAAAAGGGTCTTTCAAAGTGTGATAGCGTGAAAGCCGTCAATGTAATGGTTTTGAATTGGAGTAAATGACTTTTTGGTTTTTCTTGAAAAAAGTTGCTAGGCTGAAACTACTGTGAGAAATCTTGAAACCAACAAATGACATTCTGTTCACACACTTGATGCACTCAAAGATCTACAGCTTAGATACATTCCTCTTGTTTGAGTTCTTGAGAATTTTATAAGCCTTTGTGTTGAACTATAACCTGAACTAACTACATTCTAATGCCCAGGATTTCAATATGATTTGCTTTTTTGTAGAGATTTTTGAGTTCAGTGGCTCACACTTGGATCCTTCATTTGTTATCGATTTATTTGCTAGAGACTAGCAATAAGCTAGTTGGGGGGTGTGATGAAGTGCTAAAACTACATGATTAAGTTACTTAAGTGAATAAATTGTTTAACTAAAACTGATTTAAGTACTTAATTTTGCAGTAGATTATGACACTTAAATAAATTGATAAATTCTAGTATTTTGCACTTAAAAAGTTTGAAATGTAGTTGGCACACTCATATTGTTAAGACACACCAAAGTTGGTCTCTCCAATTTATCTTCTACGCTGAAATGTTAACTCTAATAACGTAGGGAAATTTTGGAATTAAGCAATCAATTGAGCTGGCCGACAAGAAGGACCACACATTTGAAAAGCAGTAGGACCCCAGCGCTGAAGTACAGCTGAAAGGGAGAATGAGTCTGTGACAGCTCTTGGAGTGGCCTAACTCACGCTGAGCATCAACTGGAACCGGGAGGCACTCTTATGAAATTGCAGCAGCGCTCAACGCAGATCAAGATGCATGGAGAAAGGGGCAATTTCAGCTTTTGGACGAAAACTTTTATTCTTCATTTATTATTTTATTGTTTTGTTTTCGACTGGCAGACCTGGGAGCAGCTTGTTTTTGTCTCTTTTTGGTAGTTTATGTTTTGGGTTTTTCTTTGCAGGTGAACCGAGCAGACGGGTGGGGGAAAGCTCTCGCTCACGTTGGTTTTTATTTTTTTCATTCTCTTTCATTTTTCGTGGAGGTGGACGGGGGCTCTCCCTCTCTCATTTCTATTTTTTTGCTTTCTTTCCAGTTTTTCAGCCCTTTTTCATTTTTGGATAGTGGAACTCTCTCATCATTATTTTTATTTCAATTTCATTTCTTGTGGCAGATATTCAACCTCTACTTTTCTTCTTGCTTTTACTTTTTCTTTGGATTAGACAGGAATTTCATTTACGGATTCATTTCATTTGGCCGGATTTGATTTGTTGTTATTTCTTTGAGCTTTGACCGTTTGAACTGCTAGGTATTTCATAGACCATTTGTTTTGCATTCTAAGGTTTATTCTATGTTGGTATTTTCTTAGTTTTTAATGACTTTACTTAGATTACTTTTTGTTGTTAGAGATACCATGTGTAGCTAATTTCTGAAGCTTAGGTTGTAGAATGAGACTTGATTTGTCTTGGGTTGTAGAATGAGACTTGATTTGTCTTGAGTCCTAGTTCAATGCAATATTTCTTTGATAAATGTTGATTTCACTAAGTTACTAGTCGGATTGAAATTGAAAATAGATTGCGGCTCTTGTTCTTGATTTGTTGTTGATGTGAGGCACAACAAAAGCTTGAAATTATCAAGGCTTCTCTCGATTGATTGTAAATGTGTGTTTGGCTAGTAAAGTAGAGAATCCCTTAAGAAAATATTGCAAAACTTGAGCATAAATTTTTATCTTCCGTTTGTCGATGCCTTGATTGGATTGTTAATCGAGAAAAATTATCTAGAATCTGAAACAAAGAGTCTCATACCCAACCCAAGTGTTTGTTAATTGGCCTTTTTGATTAGAAACTGTAATTTCAGCTTTGATTAAATTTTTGCGGGCATTGAATTCATACTCTTTTCTTTCTTACCTCATCTTCAAATAATTTTCAAATTGCATTTATTTATTTTTATTTTATTTTCATCTCTCGTAGTCAATACATTTTTTTATAACAAAAAAATGTCACAAACACTTTGATAATCTTTTGTCCCTGTGGAATACGATCCTGGATTTATCATTGATACAACTTGACACTTCTACACTTGGAAGCGCATTCGAGACCGAGTCAACATGCTTGCTTTCATAGATATATTCCATTCATTTTTAGTCTTGTATTTACATAAAATGGATGCTCCATGGTTCCCCATAAATCATGTGCTCATGTTTGTTATCACATCACATCACGGGTCCATACACTAGCTATGAGTACACCACAGTCTTATCTCATGGGGTTACCTTGATTTCAATGGCACTCATCAGCATCAAGTGCATTATGACTTCGCTCCAGAAATCTTTTGATCTCATTTAAAGCCTATTGATGTTTCCTTGTCAACACAGGTGATTCCATTCCATTTTAGTCACTCCAGATTAGACATGGGAATTCTACTAGCATAATCCTCCATCCTAACATTTGTAGTCGTGATCAAACTTAACATTTTATGCTTAACTAAAAAATGTAACATACGTGAATGCTTCATGACGTATGTTCGTACTATGTGATAGATATTCATGCTTGTGACATATGACAACATGGCATAATATAACTATTACAAATATAACAAGAATTGAATAAAACATGGTTCACTTGTTTGAAATCTACAATCAAGCATACTATCATATATAGAGAGTAATTCAAGCATACTAATCCATATCTACAAACTTAGAAATTTGTAATTCAAGCATCTATTATGAGAACTCTACATTGGCCGAGACTCCTAAAGCCTAATTTTCACTTGGAATATTTTTTATCCTTCTTGTGTACCATTTATGCCTTAGTCGGAATATAACACTTAAAGCATCTCTTAATCCCTAACTTAGTATCATGTTTAGAAACTAGATTCACAATCATCACAATCATATACTCATCATGTGACGCAACCAACACAAACACAACATAGCTATACAACCTGAAACCTTAGCATGGTATCCCTAGCTTTTCTCTTGCAAATGAGCATTAAGAATTCCAATGAATCATAAATCTCCACTTCTAACATGCTAAGTACTCATTCCTAATTATAACACAATTCACTAAGCAACAAATTTCATTATAATCAAGAGATAGAAAATCAATCGTGCGATAAGCCCTAAACTGAAACATGGTTGCTTTTGTGCTAGAATATGTTGACTAAGTCCTTATGTAACATGCCAGTTTTATTGAACTAACTCAGCCATGTTCATCATGGTTAAGTTTTAGCTAGGTCTTAGCATCATTTTAATCATATTACACCCAACTTCAAGATTAAAATAAGTGACAAGGAAAAAATTTAAAAACATGCATCCAAATCATGTGTTCATACATAATCATCAAGGCCTCAACTGTGATGACCCGCTTTTATGTGTATTTTCACTGAAGGAATATTTTAATTTAATTAAATATTTTATAGTGCTTTTATTTTAAATTATCGAGTTTTAAATGGATTTTATTGGCTGTTGGATTTAAATTGTGATTTAATTTATTTTGGCTTGTTTTTGGTTTTAAAAATTTAAATAGTTGGTTTTTACTAGTTATTTATTTTATTTTAGCTTATTGATGTGTTTAAAATATTTTATTGGTGTTTATTTATTTATTTGATGTAGTGTTAATTTATTTTAATCGTTTTATGTTTTTATACCGTTTTCGGCTGATCAGTCTTCGGACTTCCGACGTGAAGACTGGACCTCATTAATTTCCTTCATCTTTTACTTTTTCTTTTCTTTTTCTTTTCTTTTTCTTTTTTCTCTTTTTTCTTTTTTCCCTTTTTTCCTCTCCTCTCCCGTTCGGCTCTCTCTCTCCCCGCGTCTCTCTTTCTCTCTCTCTCCTCACCCACGCTGGAAACCATCCCCAACCCAGGCCCGCCGTTCGCCGGCGTCGTGCCCGACGCCACCCCTGCCGGTCGACTCCCCTCCGGCCGGTGATCATCCCCTCCGACTCCCAGCCCCAACCGGCCGGCCGTTTGGCCGGAAAAATCCCAACAAGCCGCACGGCTTGAGGCCCGATCCGCCGCCGTCGCTCCACCTCCGGCCACCACCTCTTCACCACTTCTTCCCCTACTCCTTGCCGACCTAACCCACCCATCCCCGGCCTCAAACGGTCACCGGAGCGGCTCCCACGAGCTCAACTCCGATTTGCCCTTTTTCCGCCCCTACCGGCGTTTTCGCCGCCACCCACGGCCAAAACTCACTTCCACTAGCTTCATAAACATCTCTAGACCATTCCCTATCAATTTGGTGTCTTGGTTTGTCCCCGGTCAAAAGTGGGTATTTTGCGACCCACGGGAACAGTGCATTTGCACTGTTACGTTGCTTTCGCATCGCCGTTCGCTTCGCGCCGAACCTTCTAAAAATCCTATATAGCGCTGTAAGTATTTTCCAAACGCTACTTTTAGATTTAAATGTATTTTACTCTTTCAATAAATTATTTGGTTGGTTCGCTGATTCCGGACTGAGTCCGAGGAGTTCGGGGGTCGGATGGATGGAGGACGGAGTTGCTTGATTTGTTGTGCTATGGTTGAATTTATTTGTCGAGCATTGAAATTGGCATTTACATGATGCATGCACTTGTATTTTATTTTATTGGAAAAATCATGTTTTATTGGCGTAAATGATTTTTGGGAGTGTGCGTATCACGAGCCCAAGCCGGGATGGGTTATTATCTCGGTGGAGCTCCTCTGGTCACTCGGGAGTGGATAATACTGAGTGACATCCCCTGGGTTGTCGCCGGGCGACGACCGGATCGCACGATACGGTAACGCTGTCGTGTCGACTCCGTGGTCCTTTTAGTGGCGGGGACTAGAGGATGGCCTGGCCAGGTACGCGCGAGTTGGAGGCGCGAGTCTGGGCATCGCTCGTGTAGGTGTCACACGCGTAGACGTTACCTGCGGTGTGGCACAGAGCCAGAGTGTGCGGATGATCCCTAGGGGAGATCATGGTGCATGCATAATTGGTTGGTTTTCATGGTTTTCGGATATGGGCCATTTTCTGGGAAAATGGCGATGGTCTTGTGATCCATTTTCGGGGAAAATGGTGGTTTGGGCCATTATCTGGGATAATGGCGAGGCTTGGTTTTAAAGGTTATGTTTTTAAGCCAGTTGGGTTTTTGGCGTGCGTGGAAAATATGATTTATGAGTTTTGGAGCATTGACATTCATTCATACTTGTTGTTTGAGTTTAATATGCTTTTATCTAGTGGTGTTTGGATTTTACTTACCTGCGGCACCATTTTTGGTACCGTAGATTTTGATGCAGCGTTCGAGGAGGAGGAGGAGGCTGAGCCCGAGGATACGGCTCCGCCGGAGTTCTGATTTGAAGTTATGCTTTGTACTTAGTTTTAAAACAATATTTATATCATGTAATATTTTATTATGTGCCTTTGAACCGTTTGTATTTTATTTAAAAAAAAAATTCTGGTACTTAGTATTTGACTTTGCTATCCGCTGCGTATCTTCTTGTGCACATTTGTCGCTTGCACACACTTGGCACTCTTCGATAGGGTGGTGACCCGTGATGTCACCATCCGGGCGCCTCGAATTCCCCGTTTTCCGTACGTGGGGATTTTGGGGGCGCCACAGGTGGTATCAGAGCGGTTTGGCTCTGGGTAAAACCACATGTCCCATAGGAGAGGTACCAGAATGTTTTTTTTTAGTTGTGTTTTAAAATTTATTTTAAGTAATATTGCTTTTTGACGTGGTTTAGTTGTTTTGAATTTATTTGAGCTTGTTTGGTTGTTTTATTTAATTAGTTATGTTATTGCTGCTGATTTGTTTTTGTTTTCTTGTTATGTGGATTGGTTTTGGTTTGGTTTTATGTTATTGGTTTTATTTTTTTTTTTTAAAAGGGGGTCAAAGGTTGTGGTGGCAGGTAAAATGGTGAGACCGAGGAAATCTACACAAGGGCCACGGGATGATACACAGAGAGATGACTCCATTGCCCAAGCTATACGGCAAATGACAGAATTTATGCAGCAAAATTTTAGGCCTCAGCAAGGAGTGCCTAGCCCACAACCTGGAGGTCCTTGGCCGCAACAAGGAGGACCTTGGCAGCAAGGAGGGGCTTGGCAACAAGGAGGGCCTTGGCAACAAGGAGGGCCATGGCTGCTACCAGGAGGGTCCAGTGGAGGAGTGCAAGCGGGGTGCACGTATGAGCGCTTTCTGGCGCATAGGACTCCCCACTTCACTGGAGACGAGGATCCACTACAAGCTGGAAAGTGGATCAAGGACTTGGAGAGGACTTTTGAGGTATGTGGTTGCACCGAGGCGCAACAAGTTCTCTACGCCAGCTATCTGTTACAAGGCACTGCTTTTGATTGGTGGGATACCAAAAGAATAATGCTGGAGTCAGAATTGGGGTCTTTTGCCGCGGTGACTTGGCAGCGCTTCAAGAAGGAATTTAATAACCGCTTCTTTCCCGCTTCTGTAAGGCGGCAAAAAGCAAGAGAGTTCTCACACTTGGTCCAAGGGAGCATGACCGTGGAACAGTACTCCCGAAGGTTTGTAGAACTTGGGAAATTTGCTCCCCACCTCATCGCCACAGAGGAGATGCAAGCTGAGCGTTTCCAGGAGGGTCTACGCCCCGATATACGCCGGTTGGTAGTCAGCCACCGGATATCCACCTTTCAGGATTTAGTGGATGTGGCCACCCTCGTGGAGCGGGAGAATAATTTGAGTATGGGTTCCCCTCCGGGACATAAAAGGCGAAGTTTTACTGGAGAAGGAAGTAGCTCTGGATCGCCTCAGAAAATTGTTCAGCGGTCTGGAACTCGACCACAAGCTGCCTCAGGAGTGCGTATAGGAGGTCGGATGCCCGTTTGCATGAGGTGTAATAGAGCTCATACGGGTGAGTGCACTTTGGGTGGAGCTCGATGCTATAATTGTGGCCAGCAGGGACACTTTGCCCGTGAGTGTCCTAATACAGTTCAAGGAAGCCGTGGAGGTCGACGTGGTGGAAGAGCTAATCAGAGACAAGTAGCACAGGCTCGAGTGTATGCTCTTACCCCTGGAGAGGTGGATGATGAGGCACCAGCGACCCACGATGCTGGAGTGATTACAGGTATGGTTCTAAATTAACTAATTTTTGGATTTGATGTTTGGTGTGGTTTGATGTTTGTTTGTTTCGGATTTTGTGGGTGTATGTGTTTGGTTCAGGAAGAGTTCGGTTATATGACTTTTATGCTTGCACATTGTTTGATTCGGGTGCATCTCAATCATTTGTGTCTTCTACGTTCGCTCGGATATGTAATTTGGTTACGGGACCCCTACCAGGATCGTTAGTGGTGAGTCTTCCGAATGGTGAAATGGTTTGTTGTTCTAAAGTTGCGTTGGGTTGTCCCTTGGATTTTGGTGGTAGGACCCTTGATGCCGACTTGGTGGTGTTCAAGTTGTTGGGATTTGATATTATTCTCGGCATGGATTGGTTATATCGGTATTGTGCAAGTATAAATTGCAGAAGTCGGGTAATCAGTTTTCAACTCCCAGATGGTGGTTGTTTAGAGTTTATGGGAAGTAAATTAAAAGAGAAGCCGATGGTTATATCGGCAATTCAAGCGAAGAAAGATATTGCTTGTGGGGCGGATGCCTTTTTGGTTCAAGTGGCGTCTACGCCAATTGGGAACAAGTCCTTGGCAGATTTTCCAGTGGTAGGAGAATTTCCCGATGTGTTCGTAGATGATTTGCCGGGGTTACCTCCAGTCCGCGAGTTGGAGTTCGCTATCGATCTAGAACCCGGGGCGGCTCCTGTGCATAAAGCCCCTTACCGTATGGCACCAGCCGAGTTGAAAGAGTTGAAAGCCCAGTTGCAAGAGTTGGTCGACAAGGGGTTTATCCAGCCAAGTACTTCGCCATGGGGTGCACCAGTTTTATTTGTTAAAAAGAAAGATGGCACTCTTAGAATGTGTATTGATTATCGAGAGCTTAATAAAGTGACAATAAAGAATAAGTACCCTCTTCCAAGAATTGACGACTTATTTGATCAGCTTCAAGGAGCGGCTATCTTCTCGAAGATTGACTTGAGATCGGGATATTATCAGCTGCGAATAAGAGATAGAGATGTCCCCAAGACTGCTTTTAGATCAAGATATGGGCATTACGAGTTCAAAGTGATGCCTTTTGGGTTGGCTAACGCTCCTGCAGCTTTCATGGATCTGATGAACCGGGTTTTTCGACCTTATCTGGATTCTTTCGTAGTGGTTTTTATTGATGATATTTTAGTTTATTCCCAGAATGTTGACGAGCATGCTTATCACCTTCGCTTAGTGCTTGGGAAGTTACGAGAGCACCAGTTGTACGCGAAGCTTAGCAAATGTGAATTTTGGCTGGAAGAAGTCAGATTTCTCGGGCATGTAATTTCCCAGGACGGTGTGGCAGTTGATCCCAGTAAGGTGGAAGCTATTTTATCATGGCAGCGTCCATCGACTGTGCGCGAGATCCGAAGTTTCTTGGGACTTGCTGGATACTATAGAAGATTCGTGGAGGGATTTTCCCGATTATCCGGTCCTCTCACCGCTTTGACTAGAAAGAATGCAGAGTTTGTTTGGTCAGACAAGTGCGAGAGGAGTTTCCAAGAATTGAAGAACAGATTGACAACTGCGCCAGTTTTAGCACTTCCAAAACCGCTTGAGCCGTTTGTTGTTTTTAGTGATGCATCTAAATTTGGTTTGGGGTGTGTTCTCATGCAAGGAGGACGGGTCGTGGCTTATGCGTCTCGTCAACTGAAAGACCACGAGAAGAATTACCCGACACATGATTTGGAATTGGCCGCAATAGTGTTTGCCCTTAAGATTTGGCGACACTTTTTATATGGAGCAGTTTGCGAGATCTACACCGATCACAAGAGTCTGAAGCATTTATTTTCTCAGAAGAATCTCAACATGAGGCAAAGGAGATGGTTAGAGCTAATAAGCGACTATCAGTGCGAGATTAAATACCACCCAGGAAAAGCAAATGTAGTTGCAGATGCCTTGAGCCGGAAGTCACATTTAGAGGATGAAGCTGAATCTTCTGGAGTGGATTCTTTACTTTGCGGGTTGAGAAGGCTCCTTATTGGAAGTTCGCAGCAAGAGGAAGTGATATCTTCAATTCTTGATATTCGGGTAATTGATTTTGAAGAATTGAAGACTCTTCAGAGAAAAGATCCGAAGCTGTTGGACATTAGAAAAAGGGTCAGAAAATCTAGAGGGCCGTTGCACTACAGTTTGGATAAAGATGGGATTCTTCGATTCCGAGATCGTAGAGTAATTCCTAAGGACTCGGAATTTAAGGAGCGAATTATGACGGAGGCTCACGCGGCTCCCTATTCCGTTCATCCGGGTAGCACCAAAATGTATCGGGACTTAAGGAAAAATTATTGGTGGGAAGGAATGAAGAGGGATATTGCCTTGTATATTGAGAGATGTGGCACTTGCCGTCAAGTCAAGGCCGAGCATCAAAGACCAGCAGGTTTGCTCCAGCCTCTACCTGTTCCTGAATGGAAATGGGATGACGTCTCTATGGATTTTGTAGTGGGCTTACCGAGGACTCCCAGTGGAAAGAACTCAGTTTGGGTAATTGTTGATCGACTGACTAAGTGTGCTCATTTCTTACCGGTCAATAATGCGGATTCTCTGGGAAAATTGACCCGCTTGTATGTAAAGGAAATAGTGAGACTACATGGGATACCCAAGAGCATAGTGTCGGACAGAGATCCAAGGTTCACCTCCCATTTTTGGAAGAGTTTGCAGGCGGCTTTAGGTACTAAATTAAAGTTTAGTACTGCTTATCACCCCCAGACAGACGGCCAGTCAGAGCGCACGATTCAAACTCTTGAAGATATGTTGCGAGCGTGTGCTTTAGATTTTCAAGGAAGTTGGGAGAATCACGTGCCACTCATAGAATTCGCGTATAATAACAGCTTCCATGCATCCATCCAAATGGCTCCTTATGAAGCTCTGTATGGTAGAAAATGCAGATCACCCTTATGTTGGGATGAAGTCGGGGAGAAGAAAATAATTGGACCCGAGATAATACAGGATATGCAAAATCAGATTCAGATTATAAGAGATAACATGGCTGCAGCGCAAAGTCGTCAAAAGAGTTACGCGGATACCAGGAGGAGAGAATTGTCTTTCGAACAAGGCGATTGGGTTTATCTTAAGGTCTCTCCCATGAAAGGAGTTAAGCGTTTTGGGAAGAAGAGAAAGCTGGATCCAAGATATGTTGGACCTTTTCAGATTTTGGAGAAGGTAGGGTCCGTCGCTTACAGAGTTGCTTTGCCAGAATATTTTGGGGATATATACAATGTCTTCCATGTATCGTCTTTAAAGAAGAGTTTTGGACAACAAGAGCCACGTTTTGTCGACCCAGAGAATATTCAGTTGCAACCGGACCTTACTTATGAGGTTGTTCCATCGCAGATCATGGATTGGAAGGAGCAACAGTTAAGGTCTAAAACGATATATCTGGTTAAGGTGGCCTGGGGAGATCCGTTAGCTCAAGATTTCTCCTGGGAGCGAGTAGTGGACATGAGGGAGCAGTACCCCTACTTGTTCGAGTGATGACGGTACGTTTTTTTTAATCTTGGTTGCAGTCGGTTTTATGTGGAATTGTATGGCTTGTTTCAAGTTGGTGTTCGGACCTGCAAATTTCGAGGACGAAATTTGTTTTAAGGGGGGGAGGATGTGATGACCCGCTTTTATGTGTATTTTCACTGAAGGGATATTTTAATTTAATTAAATATTTTATAGTGCTTTTATTTTAAATTATCGAGTTTTAAATGGATTTTATTGGCTGTTGGATTTAAATTGTGATTTAATTTATTTTGGCTTGTTTTTGGTTTTAAAAATTTAAATAATTGGTTTTTACTAGTTATTTATTTTATTTTAGCTTATTGATGTGTTTAAAATATTTTATTGGTGTTTATTTATTTATTTGATGTAGTGTTAATTTATTTTAATCGTTTTATGTTTTTACCGTTTTCGGCTGATCAGTTTTTGGACTTCCGACGTGAGGACTGGACCTCATTAATTTCCTTCATCTTTTCTTTTCCTCTTCTTTTTCTTTTTTCCTTTTTTCTTTTTTCTTTTTCCTTTTTTTCCCTCTCCCGTTCGGCTCTCTCTCTCTCTCCCCGCGTCCCTCTCTTTCTCTCTCTCTCCTCACCCACGCCGGAAAGCCTTCCCGCCCAGGCCCGCCGTTCGCCGGCGTCGTGCCCGACGCCACCCCTGCCGGTCGACTCCCCTCCGGCCGGTGATCATCCCCTCCGACTCCCAGCCCCAACCGGCCGGCCGTTTGGCCGGAAAAAGCCCAACAAGCCGCACGGCTTGAGGCCCGATCCGCCGCCGTCGCTCCACCTCCGGCCACCACCTCTTCACCACTTCTTCCCCTACTCCTTGCCGACCTAACCCACCCATCCCCGGCCTCAAACGGTCACCGGAGCGGCTCCCACGAGCTCAACTCCGATTTGCCCTTTTTCCGCCCCTACCGGCGTTTTCGCCGCCACCCACGGCCAAAACTCACTTCCACTAGCTTCATAAACATCTCTAGACCATTCCCTATCAATTTGGTGTCTTGGTTTGTCCCCGGTCAAAAGTGGGTATTTTGCGACCCACGGGAACAGTGCATTTGCACTGTTACGTTGCTTTCGCATCGCCGTTCGCTTCGCGCCGAACCTTCTAAAAATCCTATATAGCGCTGTAAGTATTTTCCAAACGCTACTTTTAGATTTAAATGTATTTTACTCTTTCAATAAATTATTTGGTTGGTTCGCTGATTCCGGACTGAGTCCGAGGAGTTCGGGGGTCGGATGGATGGAGGACGGAGTTGCTTGATTTGTTGTGCTATGGTTGAATTTATTTGTCGAGCATTGAAATTGGCATTTACATGATGCATGCACTTGTATTTTATTTTATTGGATAAAATCATGTTTTATTGGCGTAAATGGTTTTTGGGAGTGTGCGTATCACGAGCCCAAGCCGGGATGGGTTATTATCTCGGTGGAGCTCCTCTGGTCACTCGGGAGTGGTTAATACTGAGTGACATCCCCTGGGTTGTCGCTGGGCGACGACCGGATCGCACGATACGGTAACGCTGTCGTGTCGACTCCGTGGTCCTTTTAGTGGCGGGGACTAGAGGATGGCCTGGCCAGGTACGCGCAAGGTGGAGGCGCGAGTCTGGGCATCACTCGTGTAGGTGTCACACGCGTAGACGTTACCTGCGGTGTGGCACAGAGCCAGAGTGTGCGGATGATCCCTAGGGGAGATCATGGTGCATGCATAATTGGTTGGTTTTCATGGTTTTCGGATATGGGCCATTTTCTGGGAAAATGGCGTTGGTCTTGTGATCCATTTTCTGGGAAAATGGTGGTTTGGGTCATTATCTGGGATAATGGCGAGGCTTGGTTTTAAAGGTTATGTTTTTAAGCCTAATGGGTTTTTGGCGTGCGTGGAAAAAATATGGTTTGGGAGCTTTATGCATTGGCTTTTATTCGTGCATATTGTTTGAGTTTAATATGCTTTTATCTTGTGGTGTTTGGATTTTACTTACCTGCGGCACCATTTTTGGTACCGTAGATTTTGATGCAGTGTTCGAGGAGGAGGAGGAGGCTGATCCCGAGGATGCAGCTCCGCCAGAGATCTGAGTTGGAGTTCATGCTTTATGTTTGGTTTGAAACAATATTAATATCATGTAATATTTTTATTATGTACCTTTGAACCGTTTGTATTTTATTTAAGAAAAAAAAATTCTGGTACTTAGTATTTGACTTTGCTATCCGCTGCGTATCTTCTTGTGCACATTTGTCGCTTGCACACACTTGGCACTTTTCGTTAGGGTGGTGACCCGGGATGTCATCATCCGAACGTCTCAATTTCCCCGTGTTGGTACGTGGGGATTTTGGGGGCGTCACATCAACTCAAACCCTAGTTTCATGGCTCAAGATCAGACTTAATAGTGCATGCAATCTTTTAAGTGAAATCACTATGTGCTACTAGTTAAAACCAATGGTTGATACACTATACATGTCAATGCTCCATTAGAAACTGAAATCATCCAAAGAACCCTAGGACTACATGGAATTTCAAATCAAAACTCCAAGACAAGCAGTACATACTAGCCAAATCCATCCATTCCAACATCATTAAGATTCTACCATTTAATCTCAAGGAAAATATTCAAATCCCAACCAACAAGTTTCAAACTTAGAGTAACACAAGAATAGGAGAGGAGAGATTGAGGAAAAAAACTCACCAAGCTTCATCACCAAGATGAAATGCCTAGCTTCCTTACTCTCTATTACCCTCTTGGTACTACTTTCAAAACACTAAGTGTGAAAGTTTGCTTGTGTGCAAGTGAGAGATAACTGGGACATGGAAACCAAGAAGGGAGTAAGGGGACGGGTAACTAGAATTGGTCATGGGATGGCATGAAGGTGATGAGAGGGTTGCTTGATTGAGTGGACAATATCTTGGGTGATTAGTGATTGACTTGGTTGGATGAGTGGGAATGGGAGTGGGTGGTATGTTTGAGTGTGAGGGAAGCTTTTAGGAATGGAAGGGACAAGGCATTACGAGGGCTGGATTGGTGATACCATGGGGTGTCATGGTTGCTTGTAGAGAGGATTAAGTCAAGAGGGCATGGGAAGGTGTAAACCAATTGGGTGAAGGCTAGGGTTGGATTGATTTATGAGTTTCCAAATTCAATTCTAATGGAGGTTGGTCTTGGGTGCTACAAGGATGTAAAAGAGAGTCATGGTGTGTGTAAGAGAGGTACGTGAAGGGTGTGATGGTTGCTTGTAAAAATTGTTCAAGGCAAGTGGGAATAGAGAGGCAAAAATCGATGGACATAGGGGCATTGGGTGTGTGGCGGTTTAGGGTTTGAGTTTCAAGCCAAAAGTTAGTCAAGGTACAATGGGGCAAGTGGAAGGGCATGGTGGTGTAAGAGGTGCAAGATTTTTGTAAGAAAGCATGAGTTTTTGTTTGTTTAACACACAATCTCCTTACACGTGTACTAAGCTTGACGTGTATAAAATGAGGTCCAAATAGAGGGTGGTGATGGTGTCATGTGTCCAAAAGATTTTATAGTATTTCTAGGCTAATTTGGACATCCTACATGGCAATGTGACAATTGGTTGGTGACGTGGTCTGCTAGATGCCACATGGCACTCTTCGATTGGCCCATTTGGCCCCTGAAAAATACTGAACTTTTTATTACATCATAAGGACTCAAAAGTTCATATGAATCTAATGGTACAATCCGTTTCGTCTAATTATGATCCTAAGTGTCTAAAAAAAAATCTAAAATGCATTTTGTTTCCTTAACGGATCATAATTCGACTATGCTAACTAATCGAAACCTAACTAGTCTTAAATCCATGAATTTTTTTTTTAAAGTTCTCATGCATGCCTAATTTCTAATTAAAAAGAATCCTCTCCATCGAATTTCTTTTCGCGGCATTACATTATATATTTGACTATGTTTCTAAATCTAGTCAATGGTTTTAAACAATGGGCATAATGTAAAAATATTTATCCATCTTTTTTTTTTTAATTAATGAAAGTAAAAAGTTGTAAGTTTGAACGGCACCTATTAGTTTGAACTAGTTGGTTTTATTCAAAATTCCATATACTATCGTTCAAAAAAAATTAATTACCTTCGAATGACACTATCTCAGTTAGTACAAAGTTCATTACTTTTCGCTCAAAATGTGTGCAATTTTGCTGCCAAAATGCCCATTCGAACTACTATTATACATTTGAATAGAAAGATATGTTTGTTCCAACTGTAGAACCTATATGAACTTCATTACTTAGAAGTTGATGTATAAACGCATTCCTTATTAAGGAACATATAAGAAAAGTAAAAAAATAAATACCTTTTTATATTAATTGACATGCGTAACCTACGTTCACATCACTAATGTAATCAGTATATCTATAAACAAGAAAATAGATATGTTTTTCTATATAACAATGCATGTGATCCTCTGTATGCTTTTCTATATAACAATGCATATGATCCCAATATATATTATTTTACTATGAACATGACAACTTTTATAACAGGTGTTAATTAACAAAAATAGAAGTTCAAAGCATTCTATCGTGGAATGCTAGGCCAGTGGACTCAAGTTTGCTCATATATTGTTGGGAAATAGGTCAAACAATATATCAAAAACAAGGTCAAACAATGCGTGTTTATATATATTGTGAAAACCAAGATTTTAGCTAAGGCTCTTAGTTCTTTTTGGTATATTATTTCGGGTCAAGCACAGTGAAGTAACCCAATTAGAAACTAGGTTAGGTACACTAGGCATCTAAGACCTTAAGGAAGGCCAAAGCCCATGAGTAATTCAGCCTCTATAAGGGAAACTAGGATTTTGAACCCCCTAATAGAGCTAGGGCACATGCCCAACCCCAATTCTTGGATGCCACTTGTCATCTAATGGAATCTACATATAAGGCTTGATAAATCTGGGCTGAATTGAGGAAAAAAATGTGAGAGAGAGAGTCTAGGGTTTGGTCATGCATGCCTATCCTAGGGGATGACCCCCTTCTTGCCATGCGTAATGCATGCAAGAAGGCTTGCTTATGGAAAAGAGGTGATGTGACACTTGTCACTAGTAGAAGGAGGTTCTAGAAGGGAAATGATAAGAGTATGGGAAAGTGGAGCCTATGGAAGGCCAAAAGTCAATGCATGGCAACCATAGAGAGAGAGGAGAGTGGATTTCAATTTCTAAGAGAGAGTTGTTATGTGTCAAAGAAGATGAAGGGTTTTGCCTTGGGAATGGGTGAAATCCACTTGGAAAAATGAAGAGGCAAACGCTTAGGGTCTTTAGAAGGATTTTTGGTAGGAAACCTTTGGGATGGACTGCACTTGGGAAGGGTGTTGCCACCAACATTGCCCAATCACAAGTCTCCAAAACTTTGGGAAGAAGAAAGGCAATCTTGGGAGTTGAAGAGATTTTCGACAACCACTATACACATAGTTCACTTGCCACATGGCACGCATGCACATGGGTAGAAGATTTAGGATTTTGAAAATCACCCTTCTACCATTTGATACAAGGAACCTAGACACTTGAAGAATGGCAAAGTTAGAACTAGGGTTCATTTTGGAGGTCTTACACTCTACTTAGGGTTTGGTTCTAGTTCCAACACAATCTCATGATGAGGGAAAGGGAAGAGGCACATGGTGGGGATGCCATTTGGCATCCATGCACCAAGTTTTGGTTCTAGAAGATGGAGAACATGCCTATAAGAAGATGGAACGAAAAGACCAAGACTCCTTTTGGGCTTTTGAAGACAAGCATAGAGAATTTTGGTCACTCACTTTCTCCCTATGTTCTACCATTTTCTCATCACCTAAACACCATCATGCCATCTCCTATCCACTCAAAGTTTTGTTTTAAGTGTTTGTAAAGACTAAGATCATCTTTCTTCAAGGGAAGCCAGGAGGTAAGGAAGAATCAACCATCTCTTTTCTTGCTTCTCACACACGGCCAAGAGAGAGGGAATGCTTCGGTTTTCCCATGTGTTCTTCATGAAGAAATGCACACACATACACACACACACGATCGTGGGAAGGAGAATACTTTCAGTTCTGAGGTCATGATCTTCCACATGAGCGCACACACTCACCATATTTGGAATGCTTAGGGTTTTCTTTCAAGAGTGAGAATTTGAACCATCTTTTGGTTGAATTGTGAGAATGAATATTTTGGGAAGGAAAAGAAGGTCACGGCCTAAGCATAATCTTTGGAAAAAGAATCAGGGTTTTATTCTTTAGAAGTTTCGGACCTATGAGAGAACCTTGAAGATTTGGGGTTTCTCTTGTTTTGAAGAATAACCTAGATAACTCACTCCATCATACATGGCTTAGGGTTTTAAAAGAATGGATTCTTATAACCTTGTTATTACAATTTTCAGATTTGCTTATTTTACTTGGACGTTAAATTTTTGTAAGTAAATTTCTAGCTTACACTTGGATATCCTATGTATATGTTATGTGAACTCATTTGTTTGTTCGTTTGTATGATTGTATTTGAGGTGATGATACTCTACCATGTTATATAATCAGTTTCTTACATGTTTGCTTACCATGATTGTGAAATGGTTTGTTGCTTTTTGGTTTACACCATGGAAATGAGTTGTGATGCCATATCTAGGGTTCAGATTTGTATGATTTCGGCTACACATGTATTTTCATTGATAATGTTCCACTGACCACATTAGAAGATTAATAAAAGTTGGTGTAATGTGTATTTCAATGTTATTTGGTTGCAGCCATGACCATGGATGATTTGTTAGCATTGTGTGATGAAGATCTAAGGGCATAAAACAAAAATTCATTAATGCTAGGATCAACGAATATTTACCAAATTTGAAAAAGATCCAGAAGAAATGGTTCTATCCTCATATTTTTATTTCTTGAACCGAGAGATCTATGAATCGGGATCCTAATGCATATAGATACAAATGATCCAATGGGAGCAAGAATTTTTAGAAACATTTGGAACATTTCATTTTTGAACAGAATAGCCCTTTTCATTTTCAAGTAATGTTCGATCGATTACGTATTAATTAATATTCAATTGATTGGTCCGAGGGTTTTCATGTTTCAGCCATGCACAGTACATGTAAAGATATGAATGCTTTGTTCTTAGTTTGTTGTTTGAATGCCTTATGTGGCACCACCGACTACCACGTACATAAGGATGAGAATCGTGACCACCGGGATGATGACAACATGGGTCACATACCCCAACGACAAGTGCTAAGTGTGTGTACATGCAAAAAATGTACAACAAAAGTCTCAGTGGATAAATAATAGATAATCAACTAAGTACCAGAATTTTTAAACATAGATTCACCAAGATAAAGGCCTTTCAAAAGATTATATAGTTATCTAATAAGATATAATACAAAGACAAAATATGCAGCCAAAAAGGGGGAAATAAATCACACAGCCAACAAATGACCCCAGGTCACTCCTCTAGCGGAGTCGAAGCCTCACACTCGACATCCACATCTGCATCAAAATCTATGATTCCATAAAATAGAATTGCGAGGTAGGAATACCATGTGAGATTATGAGTTTTAGTAAGTAACCAACCAAACAACCCAAGATATAAAAACACATTTAAACAACCAACATGTATGCATGCACATGCTAAGATATGCATGAAACCAAAACCATTATTTTTCCCGAAAATAACCATTTTTCCAACGCACGCCAAAAATCCCATTTGGCCCAAAAGTCACATATTCAATTATACTGTACGCACCATGATCTCCCCTAGAGACCATCCGCACACCCTAGTTCCCTTCGTCACACCATGGGTAACGACTGTGTGTGTGACTTTGTAACGAGCAATGCCTAGCTCCACACCCAAGTGCGTTCGTGATCAAGTATCCTCTAGCCCCCTCACCAACAAAGGGGCCACGGAGTCGGAGCGAGAGTGTTACCATCTCGTCTAATCCCATTGTCATTCAGTGACAACCTAGAGGACGTCACTCAGTTTTATTCACTCTTGAGTGACTAGAGGAGCTCCACCGAGATCATGCCCCATCTCGGTTTGGGGTCATGATACAAAAAAAAAAAAAAAAAACTTTCTCATTATGAAAACCCAGTTTTCATCCTTAGCACATGAAAATGCATGAAACATAATAATGAATGTCATGACCCCATACACAACATATAAAATAACCCAAACACCGCCAAACTCCACAATTATGCCCAACCTCCAATCCGACCAAAACATCCACACTCCTCAAATCCAAGGTCTAGCACAACCAAACAGAATTCAGAAAAATATGTTAACATAAAAGTATATTTAAATCTCGTAAAGTTCTTTGAAAAATTACTTACAATAGCGGAATGAAAATCTGGAAGATTAAGGGGACATCAAAATGGCAGGGCGGCAACAAAATACTGTTTTTTACAAAGACTGGTTGTGGGTCACAAAGCTAGGAAATCAAAGGGGGGAGCTACAAGGGCAGCTGGCTAGCCATGGAGGGTTGAGGAAAGTGCGATGGAGGTAGGTGGTGGTAGTTGGAGGCCATGGGTGGCGAACTTGGTCGTGGGTATGGAGAACCCATGCACCAAGACCCATTTCGGGTTGAGAGAGGGAAAGCTGCTGGAGGCCATGGTTGGGCATCAAGGTGGGTGAGGGGGGTCGGTGGAGCTGAGGGTGGCTCGAGAAGGCGGTCCATGATGGGCCTAGTGGTGGATCTAGGCCATGCGAGGGAGGAGAAACCCATGAGAGATGAGTTTGTGGGTGGGGGAAGATGGAGGAGCTAGGGGTGGTTAGGGTCGAAAGGAGTAGTCAACGAAGGGAGAGGGAGTTGCTGGTGGTGGAGCAGTGGCATTGGGTTGCACCTCAGTGGCGCATGGAGGAGAACTTGAATGGGTTCCATGCAAGCTGTCTGAGAGAGAGAGAGAGAGAGAAAGAGAGAGACCGCGGCGGTGGAGGCTAGTGTGAGGAAGATCGCCAGGGAAGGGGAACTTGGTGGTGGTCGGCGGTGAGGTTGGGTGGCCAGCGATGGAGGCGTGAGAGAAGAGGCTTGCTTCGGTGAGGGGAGGGCTGAAGGGAGAGGGAGATGAGAGAGAGAAAGAGGAAAGTAAGGAAAAAAGAAAAGGGGAGTGAAAAATAAATCCAGGCCCTTCATCTTGGGGTCTCAAATCTGATCCAAATGTGAGGTTTTAAAACACTGTTTAGCTTAAAAACACAACAACTAAATTAAAATAAAATAGTGAAACTCAACAATAAAAATAATTTAAAATTAAGAGCCAATAAATAGTAGACAGTAATTAATAACAAGAAAAAGCACATTTAAATAAATTACACGACTTAAACAATAAAAATTACAAAATACTATAATAATAATAATAATCAATTTAAAATAAAGGAACCGATAAAATAATTAATAAAATCACTAATTAAAAACCCAATGAAATGAGGGATGCCACACCTTAGAATTATTGATTAAGAACATGATTGCATGATCTAATATTTTCAAGCCGTAACGCGGAATGTATATGGTTGCGCATGATTTCTTGATGTAAGGTTATGTTGAGTCTCAACATGCATTAGTATGTGTCTTATGAAAGTACAAGATTTCATAGTTCATATCACATGCATTGGGTCTATGAGATTATTTCTAAAAAGAAAATAGTTGTTTAAAGTTTTGTCTTGACCCCAAAGGCTAGGACAGGGGAATGCCTTAGTGTAACTCATATGTCCACTCATGAGTGATTAAAATGGAGTGATAACCCCTAAGTCAATGAATTATAGTCGACAGGTCTTCAATAGTTCCTAAAAAAAAGGATACCAGACCAGGGTTGTACCTAAAACTAGTGGGTGTCATACGGTGAAGGTGAAAAGATGAACAACTGTACTAAGTATGATTAAGAATAAGACATAGTCACCATGGTCAAAGTAGGCCAACAGTTGATGCAAAAACTAGCGGGGAATACATGGTGCATAGGGGAGCCGTGAGGTATCCAATTATATGTTAAAGTCAATATTAAGGCCTTGAGTTCAAAGACATGTTATGATATGTTATATATGAATAAGAGCTCGAGCTCACATGTATATTTAATATTCAAGAATGAAATGACAAAAAGAAGTTTTTATGAAAATGTTATGAAAGATTTGTTACACATTGTGTTTTCAAAATTTAAATGCACAAGTACAAGTTCATGTCCATGCATTCATTTTTTTTTATTTGCTCTCATATGCTTATGATATCTGTTGTACGTTATTTATTTACTTACTGGGATTTCTTGAAATCTCATTGTAGTAGTTTCTACTACCATTCCCTCACCTCGAATGGTAGAAGTTCTGATAAGATCCCAAGAAGAAAATATGGAGAAGCTCAAGAGACCAACTCCCCAGATACCTAAGGAGACTCTGAAGAGACATGAGGGCTCTTCGGAGCCATTCATTTTAGAAAGGTTGAAAGCCATCGACCAGTTTATCACTGAAGTACTATAGCTCTTTGAGGAGCTAAGAATGATTATAAACCAGGACAAGGCCAATTAGGATTGGCTTTGCAAGAAGACGTTTTGACAAGGAACCATCAAAATCATGAAAGATAGAATATTTTGATAATAGTTCAATGATTGGTCTCGTGTTTTTAGGGAGTCTTTGAAACAATTATGTTTTTGAAAAATTTTACGACACCTGCTATTTTGGAATTTTGTGCTTTGGTACCATATTATCTATTTTATTCTATTGACCTAAATAGAATTTTCGTTGCAATATACTGCATACTGCTATATTAATAGGTGCACTGCATCTTAATTGTCATGTACGATGGGTATATAGCCTTGTGTTATATGTTCCAACGCTTCAGTCACCGTCCAATCCCAAATGAAAGCTGGGGGCGTCATATATATATTTTTAAAAAATACATTTATATTAAAACTATGTCAAACCAAATTTTCTGTTTCAAATTAAGCCATCTACAAAATAGTATAAGAGATGGTGGCATTGAGTTCTTGTTAGGCACTACGAATTTTATTTAATTAATGACCCTTAATTGATAGTGTTGTACTTGATGCATTATTATTTGAGAAACATTTTAGCCACAAATTGAATTCATGAAAGTAAACTTACAAAATTAGGGTGGTTTGATGTGGTTATAAACTTATACGTCAGATTATAAAATTACTTTTATTATAAAATAAATCTAATGGACCACACATAAGTTTGTAAGTTTACTTTTATTATTTTGTGTACTTGCTTATATGCCAAAAAAGCTAGTTACTCCTTATAATTTTAATTTTGATCAAATTAATCATTCTATTTCTTTTTCATTAATTTGTTAGTAGCAATATTTGTAATAGGAATAATGAGTTAATATTTTTTTTTAATCAAACATGTATACTGTATTTATTACTCATAAACTAATACAAAGTTTATCTTGTAGTACATGATTTTGTATTCCCTCATGACCACTTTCTATCCATATCCTCTCCTCATTTACATTAAACGAAAACTTCGCAAGGTTGTGAGCTACACTATTACATTCTTTATAAGTGTGTATGACCTCCCAAT
>QGSO01000177.1:753117-760039 GCA_011037825.1 Carya cathayensis
ATTCACCATAATTGTTCTGAGAATATTAGAAGAAAATAAATGCTGAAAAATACTCCTCACAGCCGCAACTCGTCTTCAAAAACTCAAAGAAATGATTCAAGACTTTTCTCCTGTCTGTGCTCGTGTATGATTCCAACGTATGTGCAATATGTGGAATTCCCTCTCCAAAACAGATGATTTTAATCCTTCTAGATGTGTTTTTCTCTCCCAAAAGGTGTTCTCCAGTCAAAAGGTACGGCCATAAAGCGAAAAATCACTTTTTATATGGTGTGACAGCGGAAAACCCTAGATCTGTCAAAATACGATGTTCGCTCAAGCGGGGTGTCTAGCGAACATCGAGCAGTCGACTCTGTAACTTCGCTCGAACTACTTGTCGAGCGCACCTTGAGCGTTCAACTCTGCCTGATTTCGCTCGAGCGGCCAAAGTCTCTGCTCGAGCGGTCTTTGTATTCCTGCATCCCGCTCGAGCTTACTGTCGAGCGATAGTCGAGCGTTTGAATCTGCCTGAGTTCGCTCGAGCGAAGGCTTTTTGCAAGTCATCACCAGTCACCTTAGGGATTAAGGCGACATAGGTATGGTTTAGAGATTGTTCCATGCCGCCACCATTAAGGAACTTAAGAACTGCAGATCATACATCATCACCCACAATGTACCAAAAGAAGTGAAAAAAGCAAGCCCTGAAACCATCTGGTCCGAGGGATTTCAACATTCTCATCATCTTCAAAGCTTCTTCTACTTCCCTCCCCCCTTGTGAAAACTCTTTCTAAAGATTCATTCATAACACAAGTCACCCGACTTTCCAAAGCTTCCAAACATGTGTCAATCACTTCATTGGATGGTTTTGCATTTTTGTATACTTCAGAAAAGTGCTCTTTGAACGCCTCTTGATAAAAGGGAAATTATTTTGTTTTAAATACTCTTACTACAATTGATTAAGTAAGTTTTATTTGCAAAAAAAGAGTATTTAATAAACAATGCATAACAGTGGGCTATTGACAAGAGTAAAGACTAATTACATAGTAAAAATGGAATTGGGCTTAGTTTTACTTAAGTTAGACTTACATGAACTTAAACTCTCATGTGTGTATTAACGGTTGAGGCCCATGTCTGCCAACTCAAAAAGAAGATGAGAAGTAACTAAAGCCATGTCCCTCCAGCCCATGTACATAGTAAAGTCCATGTGAAGAAGCTAAGACTTGAGGATGTCATGTGAAGGACTCAGCAATACCAAACCCGATAGCCACATGCAATTGCTCTGGGGAATCTTGGGGACCACAAGGAGCAGAGGAATGAGGCAGTCATGTGCGATGGAGGGGCTGCAATCCATGGCAAGGAGAGAGGATTCTGAGTATAAAATGAAGAGAAATCTTCTGGTGAAGGATCGATTTTTCGGTTTTTAATTTTTATATTTCATTTTCCTGCTGTTTGGTTCAGACGACATTTTTGGGATTTTCTTCATAGGGTTTTCATTTTAGTACTTTACTAGCTTTTGATGAAGATGATCGGCTAATTTTTGTAGCTTGGGTTGTAGTAAAACTTTCAATTGACTTCCAGCATTTGATGGATTTTCTGTGACTTTAATTTTCATACCTTGCTCTGTCTGAAACTGAATTCATAAGAGGGAAAGTTGAAGAAATCTCTTGCACTTATTATTGTTTTGTTGTTGACACAAGGCACAACAGAACCTTGAATTTAATCAAGGATTTTTCTCAGCCGAGTGTCACATAAAATTTGGTTGATGTTTAGAGAGGGCCTCTTGTTTTATGAACTAGCATGTTTACTTGAAATTAAATTCCTACACTTTGTTTTATTAATTCCTTGATTGGGTTAGTAAAAGAATAGTAATGCCCAGAAATCTTTTGAGTTGTGGAAGCAAAGGAAGTTCTAAACCGTAGCCCAAGTGTTTGTCAAATTTATTCTGTGGTTTTTGTTAAAGTTTAGCTGCTGAGTTGCATTTCTGTTTGAGCTTTGTTAAAACCAAAAATTACATTTCAGCCTCTTTTGCATCATTTAATCCTTAGAAAGTAAATAGCTCATGATTTAGTTCATCTTTCAAAACAAAAGTTACGTCTCTAAGACCTACAAAAATTCAACCATACATTTCAATTTTCATACTCCTTCTATTGTGAATATACCACTCCCCATTTGTGCTTACTGTTTTCATAACCATAAAAATCCAAAAAGAATTTATATAGTATTTTTTACATCACCATATTTTAACAATAAGCCTTCACAAAGTGCTTTTCTGGAAATACATTGGTCCCTGTGGAAATGACCTTGGGATTTCTCTATTATTACAATTGATCCACTTCTACACTTGGGAGTGATAATTTGGAGACCATCACCTTTACAACTCCATCCTACTTCAATCTTAGATTAGCCTAGCCGTCTATAACTGAGATTATCTAATTCCTCTTTCTTCTCTGGTTGGCATATTCATGGAAGAATTTCATATTTCTATCCCCCAAGCTATAGTTCCTCTTGGCCCTTGATTTCCACTTTACATCCTCCTGTTCCAGCAACACTTCTACATTTTTCTGCAATCTCTTCAACTCCTCCGAGATTGGACCCTCAGCTTAGGATCATATATTGAATTTCCTTATGCCCACTCTTGCCTTATCATTTGTTCATTATGTTCTTCTCTAGCCTAACTTGCTTCAAATCTAAAAGGAAATTACCTTCTTCTTTGCCTAGTTTCAGTCCCACCCATTGATAGCAAAATTGGTGTGTGATCTAAACATCTCGCTAAAAGGCCCTCCACCCTTACTTCCATGAACATTCTACCCTTACTTTCGTGGACATTGCTCTCCACATATTATTGGCCACACATTTGTCTAGCCTTTCTTTAGTAAAAGAATGGTCAAAATGTTTATTGCTTCAAGTGAAGAAATCACCAAAATAGCTAGGAGTGTAATTGGTCCGGTTCGGTTTGGTTTTGGACAAAATTTAGGACCGAACCAATATGTACCGGTTTTGCATTTTTTAAAATCAATTACGCACCGGTTATCCTCATAAACTGATACTCCGGTTTTATCGATTTTCAGTCCAGTTCGGTCCGATTTTATCAGTTTTAATGTATTTATTGTATATTATATAATATAGTATATTATATATAATACTATAGTGATAATATATTGTAGTATATTATAATATATAATATGATGATATATTATAGTATATTATAATATATAGTGATATAGTATTAGTATAACTATTAATACAATAAACAAAATGATATAAGATTTTAAAATTTAATATTATATTAATTAATAATGTATCATGTAATACAAAACTATTTTATAGTTATATATTATATATTAATATTATATATAATATAAAAAATGAAAATATATATCAATCGGTCCAATTCGGTCCGGTCCGATTTTAGAAAAAGAAAAATTGGAACCAGATTGATTTTGACCGGTTTTAAGAAAAATAAAGTCGGTTCCGGACCAAACCAAACTAAAGACTAGACCGATCCCACCGGTTTGATCCGATCCAGTCTGGTTTACCGGTTTATCGATTTTTTTTACACCCCTAAAAATAACCAAGATCAAACAAACTATTCTCCTCTAATACATCTTGGAATGACTCAATTGGGTTTCAACCCTTTGTCTACCCCCAACTGTCTCATTTCGGAACAAGATTTGGTTAAACCCCTGCCACACACCATGTTGCATGATCTCTGGGCCCATAAAATCCTATAAAAAGCCACTCCTTGCCATCCCCTTCTCTCTTCACCACAACATTAATATGCCAATTAGAATAGTTTTTAACTTCCATTTCCTCCTCATTTTTCTAGAATAGTGCCAGACCCCTCTTCTGCCCAAGGAATCCACTACAAAACAACCATCCATTCTCAATCTTCTCTTCAGATCCTCCAGTACTCTACCAATTTTAACCATTGTTTCAATCAAGAACACCAAATTGGGCTACTTATCCTTTTCGTCAAGTAAAGGTCTTGAACTGTCTTAGGGTTCCCAAGTTCTCGGTAGTTCCAAGTGGAGCTACTCCGCAACCTCTGCCCTTAGTCTTTCCTCTCCGAAGACCTTTTTACTCTCGTTTGTAGCTTTTTTCTCTGTAACTTCTAGCATTTTCTCCCCCTGTGTACTATCAAATTCACATTTATGCAAGAGATTAGTGGTAGTCAGCTTACTTGTCTCAGGCCTTCCTCGTGCTCTTCTCTTTCAACTGCTTTTCTTTCTTCCCTGATAAAATCCTTATTACACGTTAATGGTTCTCCCCCTAGTAATCGATTTTTTCAAATTACATTCTATCTTAACCATCAGACATCGACCCCATGCCAACCCATCTTCTTGTACATCTATACCCATCACCTTCCCTATGCAACCTCCAATCTGCTCTCCCATCCATTGATTCATGTAACTCAATGGGAGGTTGAGCATCTGGATCCAGAGACTACCGTGATCGAAGTCCAGCAAATGTGGTTGAGTTTTGCTATCATAATCCTTTAGCACAAACAAATAGTTATCAAAAAGCCATGGGCAACCTCTCATTATTATGTCTTTGTCACACAGATTTGCGAATGTGATGGCAAAGCAATTTGTACTAATCTCTTAAAATTCCATCAGCTTACCCACCTTCCATATCTTCCTCATTGTCGTTCTTGCTATTGCCCTCCTAATCTTCCGATCTAAACATATTTTCCCCACCATACTCCTTTTCCCTCTTTCCTTAATTGTCTCCAGTTGGGTACAATTGATTTCAATTGGTTTATTTTCTTCTTCGCTAAACTTCAATCGATCCCAAATCTCTTCTATCTCTTTCATAACTTCAACTCTACCCATGGTAGCGAGTAGATACTTCACCCTCCTCCTTCAACAGAAGCAAAAATAGACTCAACAAACTTCTCCTCAATTGTTTTCGGAAAAAACGGTTGAGAGAGGCTAAACTATGATAGTGTAAAAGAAATGGACGTATCATAAGCAAGGAATATGCGTTAATCTTTTTATTATACAGCAGATGATATCAATTTAATAATAGTTTTTATAATTATCTTTATAGGTTTAATGATTCTTTTATGTTTTAAACGTCAAAAAAGAGAGAGGAGATTTCGGTGGGCGCTAAACGTATTATAATAAAAAAGAAAGAAATAAAGCATGATGGGAGGAGCAACAAATGACACACCAATAGAGGGCCACCTTTCGTGTCCAATCTAATGCAATATGCATTTTCAATATTATTCTTCCTAAAACCTTTCTAGAACTTTACTAGAATGGTCCCTTTCAGATTCACCAAACTACACAACCTACAATTCCTATTACCATGGGCACACACTGAATAAGCAAAAACCTTCAATGCTTTATGCTAAAGAAATATTATGCTTACAAAAAATAATTATAAATTAATATATTAAGTTATATTTCTCTTTTATTATTTATTTTATACACTAAATAAATAATATTTATTTTATATACAACAAAGAGGATGTTATTTTTGGAGTTCATAAGCTATGTAAGCTGCGGATTCAAGTCCACATGGGATGGGTCCAATGCAAAAATGCCTCTTTCTTATTATTCACACTTCGATTAGGACCCTCCATTTTCTCAGTTAGTATGGGGAGATATATATATATATATATATATATATATATATATATATATATTTTTTTTTTTTTTTTAATTAAAAAAAATGGTCTTATCTCATCTTCAGTAACTTGGTGGGCCGTGTACTCCACCTCTCTTTGATTTTTCAGTCACTTACCACGTGTCCATCTAAAGCACATGTACGGACAATGAAGAGAAGCGTTGAAAATAATTGAGACGACTGTCACTCAATTATTCATGATTAAATTCACCTTGCCCAAATAGGTAAACCCCTTTTTTTTTATTGTTTTGGAAATAAAATAAGATAAATAAAATTATATCATTTTTGTATATTGAATAAATAATAGTTTTTTAAAATTACATTTTATTTTTTAAAATAATATATTTGTATTGATTAATTGTTAAATGAGTTATAAGAGAATTGTAAGTGTATTATAATTATATATACACACGTGTGTATATATATATAATGAATAATCTTAATCGAGATTTACTGGAGTGGCTATCTCTTCGAGATTATCTGATGTGAAAAAGAAAATTAAATATTAATTTATTGTCAAATTCTATTTTTATTAATTAATTAATTATAATTTTGATTTCATAAAAAGTTCAATTGTTCAAAGGGTCGAGAGAGATTCAAACCAATTGTGAATAAATTATCATATAGTCTTGTTTGTATATAGAGCTTAAAGAGTAGAAAACAAAACGAGGTCGTATATGCAATTTTGTCTCTCCCACGCCAATTTTAAAAATGCTGTCCGTGCAAAGCTAACTCGCAGGAGATAATGAAATGGTAACCGAAAAACAAAAGGAAAGCCAAAACAAAAGCCTTCTCCGACTTGCGTCAGCTTCTCCCTGGGTCCTAGTTTCTCTTCTGGATCTCAATCCGACCACAACGATGCGTTTTGCAACCTTTGGCCTCGACTTCATCCCGATCGATGCCTACCCAGTTTCTCTTGACCATCAACCTTAGCCAAATCCAATTCAATCTACTCGGTTTGTTCTCTTTCTTTCTTTGTCTTCCTTGTCTTCTATTCTTCATTTCTTTTTTCATTATGTGTTTATATTTGTGATTCTTTTTTTGCTTCTTAGATTTTATGGTGTTGTTCTATTCTATGATGTTCGTTGCATGTGCTATTTCAGCTTCTCTGTGTAATTGTGTTGTTGCGGTGCTTGATTTGTGGTTGATTTTCAGTTCTACATATCAATTTCACCGATTTTTCTGGGTAGTTTTTGTTTTGGTTATATTTCTTTGTACGTAGAAATAATTTTTTCTTAGACTCAAGGATCTGCTTGAATTTGTCAATTTCATTCAGTCCTTTCTTTTCGGGGCTTCTTTTTTTTTTTTTTTTTTG